>JAEOAD010000059.1:1110000-1700000 GCA_036365145.1 Orientallactaga sibirica
TAAAACAAGACATGACACAATCATACACCATAAATCTCTCACTCTTCCCTGCTGTTGAGAATCGATGAATTATTGAACACAAACTCTAAAAAACAAATGAGAAATTTACTTGGGGTAAAAAACTTTCTGTAAGACAATATGGTCAGTAAACTCTTGGCAAGCCTACATGTCACCCCTCCCCACAGTGCTCCAATCAGTTCAATTTGAAAAACACAGACAAAAGGCCACTATATACAATTAGCACAAAGAATTGTAATTGCTTTTAAGAGAAATGTAGATATCAATCCTGGGACATTAGCAATATATTTTTAATGAAAGTAGATATCAAAAGATTGACTATAGATAGAAGTAAACACCAGCAAAATTTAGAGTCTAACCATACTTTATTTTCATTATAGGAAGCTAAATGTGAAATGGATACCAGGACACAGAAACTCTGCGTTAGGAGAGAGGAATCAGACCAGGATGAAAAGTGAGTCAAGAATAGGCTCACTCTGCTAGGTTAATAACTTAAGACACCTTTCAGAATACCACCCCCTAGTGGTAAATGCAGCAATAATCCTGGGGTTCCTGGTAAATTTTGAGCTCTCTGCCAGAGAAGCTCAACTACGAATGCCCTTTCTGCCCTTGCGAGGAGACTAGTTCATCTTCAAACACTTACTGGGTGATTAAATGAGTGATTATGACAACTTTTCATAGTCAACTAAATATAAAGATAGGAAGTCATACACAATACAGTGAGGAAATCTGTGTTTTGGGGAGTAATGGACCCTATTTTATTACTTCTGGGAGGGCCAGCAAATGTCTGCTGAGGCTGAAATCTTTGCTCCAGAGAAGCAGATTTGATGAGAAAATGAAAACTGAAGAAAAAGTGAGTGGCCATATTTTTTTCAGGAAAAGCTATTAAACTCACAGTTATGTGGTGGCTACTTGGGACATTCAAGGATTTTTATTTTTCCTTGTTAATAAGAAATACATTTTCATTTAGGAAATTTACAAGCTATAATAAAGTATAAAGAAGGTATTTTTAAAAATATTCTATTATCCTATTGCCCAGGCAGAATAGCATTTTTGGTATAATCCCTTCCAGGATTTTTTTTTTCTGTGTTTATTTGTGTGTTATGAGGTTTGGATCATGTAGGATCTACATTTTTATCCATGCCATAAAATGTAAGCATCCTTTTCCATCAGTATCATCTCACGAAGCCTTTGATGTTTTGTGTTTGAGTATTCATACAGACTTTCAATTCCTAGAGGTCTGGAGTTTTGCAGCATTCTATATTATTTCTCTGACAACACCTTCTTCTCCCCACTAATTCTATGGCTTCTTCTGTTGTTGCTTGTACTTGATGACCTCTGTAATTGTATAAATTAATCAATGGTAGTCTAGCTTTAATTAGAAGATTAATTTTTCATGATCAATTTACACACAAAACTAGTTTGAAATCAAATGGAATTAACATTTTATATGTTTTGCCCTCCTCCCCCCCAGAAATTACTAAGTTTAGGAATTTTGAGTTTTAGTCTGGAAAAATGGCCATTTTCTTGAAGTATTCACCAAACCACAAATATCACAGGAATGTGAGCACATACTATGGAGATTATCACTATATAGCTTTCGACTCGATCATCCAGGAGAGTACAACAAGCCACTTGCCAAACTGGGGTGGGGGGGTGATGTGATTTACTAAAACTAGTCTGAAAGATGGGTTGAGTTGATAAAAGTTTTTTTTTCCTACAGGTTAAGAATAGGGCATTGAACAAGAGACATTTGTAAACATCATTATGATACTTTGAGAATAGTATAAGGAGTAAGATGAAACCAGTGAATACACACAAAATCAATGATGAAGAGACTTGTGTCCCACTTTATATTGCAGTTCTGCAGAAATGTGGTCAAGTCAGTTCCACTTTTCACCTTTAGAAATTCCTAATTTTCAGCTGTTTTTAAAGATCATATAAGATATTGATTGATTAAAAACACATCATTAATGTGTACAACTTTCTATTGTTGTTCCTACACTGATCATGTGGTGGGTGATGGAAGAATAATTAGTGACAAGGCCATTGAATTCAGGGTTAACTGAACACTGACTCTTGTATACCTGACCTCAGAAAGAGCTGCATTCCTGATCAAGAATTAAGAGGAGAAATATCATTTTTGATCTTTAAATCCTCCATCACTAACTGTAGTGTGGGCTCCATCTGAGAAGTTTCATAATGTAAAGTATTAGCAAATCCTTAGAGTTTTTAAAAATATTAATTTATTTATTTACAAGCACAGAGAGAGAGAGAGAGAGAGAGAGAGAGAGAGAGAGAGAAGAAACAGACAGAGAGAATAGGCACACCAGTCTCTGCAAACAAACTCTAGGCACATGTGCCACCTTGTGCATCTGGCTTACATGGGTGCTGGGGAACTAAACTCGGGTCATTAGGATTTGCAGGTAAGCACCTTAACCACTGAACCATCTCTCCAGCCCAGTTCTTAGAGTTTTAAGAAAAGCTAAGGAAATCTAGGCATTTTTTCAGGTTGTCTCATAATTGGCAATATCAGTGATGACAGATACGACACAACTAATAGTTTTAGGAGGAGCATATTTCTAAAGATTTTAAATTTTCTCTAGCTTATGTTTCTTGGGGTTGTCAAATCCAATGAGCTGTATGTATAAACATATATTAACTTTGATGCTTACTTGACATGCTGTTTTTGCTCGTCTATTGTTTGTTCCAAGAAGAACTGGGTTTAAAGGATCTGTCTTACAGTCAGAGTGGTAATGGCTATCAGCATATCAAAACACCTCACTCTTCTAAGGTGGTTTCCCCAATATGTGGTCCCAGAGAATCATATGCCAAGGCTTGGGTGTATTAGCCTCTGTGATGTATTACATTAGATAGGCCTTGGACACAGGTCTGAGTAGAACAAAACCAAGGTTAAATTGTACAGGGCCTTTTCTAAGTCAAATAACTTCCAAGGAATTTATCAAATATAACTTCTAAAGTGTCATTGGAGAAGTGAAAAATAATACTAGAAGTCATTGTATTCCCTGCTCGAGATTTAGGACAGTTACATTACTTTAAAATATATCTGTGTTCATGGCTGTCAGAAGAAATCCTAACAAAATCCACATATTTGCCACATCCATTACCACTGTAAAGAATTGCTTTGAAATGCTTGCTCTAACAGTTACACAGCTTCAACTTCCTCATGTGAGGGTGGGTGTTTCTAGTTCTGGGCCAAAAGTTTTCACTAAAGGAGCCCCGTGATAGTGGTCCATGTACCAAACACAAAGTTATAACTTGTAGGTCTGGGGAGATGGCTCAGTGGATGAAGTATCTGCTGTGCAAGCCTGGGGACTAGACTTTGGATCCCTGCATAAATGCTGGGTGGGTGTGGGTGCTACCTGTAATCCCAACACTTGGGAGGCAGCAACAGGGAATTCTGGGGCAAGTGAGAGACCCTGTCTCAATAAATAAGGTGGAAAGCAATGAAGGAAGGCATATTCTTGGTCAACCTCTGGCTTTCACATGCATGTGTATCTGCACACACGTGTGCCCACATGCATACAAAAATGCATAAACATGCACACACATGCAAAAATGTTTTCACTTGCAATAAAAATGCTAATAGACAATGTCTACCAGCACTGACTGTTTGCCATGCTTTATATGTTTGTCTGAGATACACCACAGAGCCAAAATTTGTGGCTGGAGAGATGGCTCAGTGGTTAAGGTGCTTGCCTGCAAAGCCTAATGAGCAGGGTTCAATTCCCCAATACCCACATAAAGCTAGATGTACAAAGTGACAAAGTCATCTGGAGTTCATCTACAGTGACTAGAGGTGCACCTATTTTTTTCTCTCTCTCTCCTCTTGCTCTGCTTACAAATAAATAAAATATTTTAAAAGGAATTTTTATGTTATATTCCATTTCATCTTCAGAACAGTACCTCAGAGCTGGTATTATTATTTAAATTTCACAGATAAGGTCATAGGAGAGAGGTTATGAAGCTTACCTAAAGCTAGGTGTGCTAGCTCACATAGTGGCAGAAGGATTGCCATGAATTTGAGGCCATCTTGGACTAGAGAATGAGATCCTGTCCAAAAATGCAAAGCAAAGCAAAGCAAACCAAAACAAAACAAAAACAAAAGTTTATTTAATACTTAGCTCACATGTAGAAGGACTGGGCTTAAAGACAGCTAATTGCTGAGTGCAGGACACCCTCCCTGCTCTTAGCTTGTCTGCACAGCTGTGCTCATATAGAGCAATGGCCTAGCAGCCCATTAAACTCACTAAACTAAACTATGAGCATAAAATAACTCAGCTTAAGTTATCTTTAATACTAAAAACACTGAAGAGAAAATTACTAAACACAAAAAGACTTCAAATGGTCACTAATGTGTATGCTACCCACTGAATATATTTTACAAGAATATCTTTGATAGGTCACATCATCAAAATAGAATCATCTATGGGAAGCAAGTTCCCCCAAATCTCAGTACTTCTTTTTATAAGGTGAATGTTTTGAACTATGCTACTTTCAAATAATTCATTAACCCTACAGGGACTCCCAGCATGGGGGAATCACTTCACAGGGCACATAGCAGGAGAGAAACAGTAGAGGATGTGGGGCAGAGCCCAGCTCCTCGGTAGAGTCGATTTCAAATATTGGGCAGCAAGGCAGAAGGCAGTGTTTTATAACCATCACGTTTAGCACAACTTCTAGATTCTTATATGTTTTCACCATGCTTTGCAATAGCTCTCCTAAAAATATATGTGGTGATAATGATACCATCATCTTGTTTTGTGCTTAATAATGAGATGGATAAAAACGGTAGCTACTCATGAGTGCAAAAGTGAACAAGAAAAATGGCAAACAAAAAAGGTAAGTCATTTGTTGTAAGAACCTACAAATAAATTAAACCTTGCCTAAGATGTATTGATTTTATGTGGCCTCGCCTGTAGAATAATGTCAAGGGTTCCTGACAATCCATTACATTCAATAGACAAAATCTCCTTATAATTTTTTTCTCTTTCCTGAACGATATATAATCTATTTTTCCCTTAATGAAAAAAAAAATAAAAAACAAAAAAACAGTGCCTTATAAGCTTGAGAATTCTTTACGGGTTGGAACAAAGCTATAGGTAGAGAAATTTGGTCTTATTTCTTCACCATCACAATGAAATTGGTCATCATTGACTCTACAAATGGTATGATACATCTGAACCCACACAGACTTTCTGAATGTCTGAGCTCAATCCTGGAACCCAGAGATGATCATTAGGTCATCTTTATTATAAAAGTACTTTGCTTTTTTTTTTTTTTTTTTAAACTAGGGTTTAGTACTGAAGAAGAAATAAAAATTGTATATTGCTGATTAATATTCAATGAAAAAATATTCAATATATTTAAATAATAATTGAGGAATCATTTGTTATCACTGGCAACAAGAGTGATTCCAAAGGGGGAGAAAGAGTTGATTACAATTTAGAGAGTTATTTTCTGGGGCCTATAATTTTACCAAGAAAAAAAAATACTTCTACCTCCAACGATGCTACCAATTCTCTTTTAAACCTACAATACTCTGTATGCATGTGTGTGTAAGTACATGTATGTGTGCCCACATTATCCATACATGCATTCCTCCTGTCTACAGCCTGGTCACAGGAGGGAAATGAAAATGCTGAAAATTTCCTAAGTGAAAAGGAGATTTTCACTTTCAGTGTTTAATAGTAGTGTTTTGGCTTTGAAATTGGTAATTTCAAATAGTGGGCCATTCAGTGGGATTAAGAAAATTTCCCAGTCCTCTGGCCTGAATGGTGAGATTCACACCAGATCTAATAGCCAGGCTGCTTTGTGCATGGTCAAATAGCTATGCTTTATGAATTCTGGCAGGGCTACTTAATTCCCAAGATCTAACCTAGATTGCCGTAGAAACTTTCCCTGGCCATCAGATACCATTAATGTCAGTGAGTACATGGTAGGGTAAGTGCAGCTTTGGAAAGATACTAATATGCCCCTGGAGAGTAACTTGGGGAAGAAGAAACCCCAGCTCAGGTAACCAAACCTACACCCCAGGAACCCTTTCATTCTAGAAAGCAAACTGCTACAGCTGTGCAAAACCTCTTATCTTTGTGCAGACAAATACAGACATTTAAGGCAGGCAAATAATGCAGATGCTGAAGTGAATCTGTATTGCTGACACTGAACAAATGGTCCTTTGTGAACATATTCATCTGCCTATTTCATAAACTACCAGTGAGCACCTATGATGGGCACATGCTATGTGGGACAGTAGAATAGGAAATAAGTTAGGCTTAGTTCTGTTTATAGCCCATGGGCCACAGTGCAGAGACTATAGATGGGTGAAAACTGAATCACATAGGGGCATGTCACAGAGGAATGGATGTATACATAGGTCCAAAGGGCTGGAAAAATCCTCTAATGCTGCCCATGTGGGAAGGGAATTTCATAAAGAAAGTGGGAGCTAAGAGTCAGAAGAAATTTTCCATGTTCTCCATGGGGAACATGCAGAGAATTGCATAGACAGAAAAGCCAAAGATCCAGATGAATCTAGGAAGGTGGACCTCTGGGATGAGGGCAAATGGACAGATTGCCTCAAACAGTATGTCAAATGGGGACCATCTGATAATGAGTGATGGTGAACTGTGGAGCATGGAGGGGAGGAGTCCAATGAAACTTTTAAATTGGAGCTTAGAGAAATCAGTGTGGAGTCATGACAATTGTCCAAAGTGAGGTTCTTTTTCAAGGCTTTTCTTTCATGTCTTGAGAAGATACCTCTCCTCCAGCCTTAAGAGACCCTGGCCTCTCTCCTTCTTGTTCCTCTTTTCCTTTCCAGCTAACCTTCTATATAAATAAGCTACCTAAATTCTTGCTCTCCATTTTCTGCCATTTCTTTCCATCAGTAGCTCTTCATAATCTGCTTTTCAGAAGTCCCACCATGGGAAGACTGCTCTGGTCAGAGTCTCCAATAGCCTGTTAATTGTCAGAACCAAAAGACAGGTTCCTGATTGCTTTAGATCTCATATCACTGACAACGCCTTCCTTCTCCAGACATCTTACTCCCTCTACATGGAATTATCTCTGCCCTTACCTTTCTTACTTCAATGTCCACATGTTATGAATTTTTATATGGCTATCCTATATTTCTCTACCAAATCTGTAAGGGTTCTTATGTCATACTTTTCTTAAACCAGCATTTCTCAAACTTCAGCGTACGTCAGAGTCAAGAAGCCAGACTCCGACAGCTGGTTCCTTGGGTCAATCTTACATGGAAGAAAGCAGGTTTCAGAGGAAGGCGCTGCTGGCTGCTGGGGTCCATGCTTGGAGATCATGACCTGAAATAGTCTTTTCTAACCCCTTTGACTTGTGCTCCAAGCAATGCTAAGGATTCAAAGCATGGGAAGCCTAAGATTTGGCTATCTTTACATGTCCTCCACAGCATCTTACACTTGACCTTTCCAACACAAAGCTCATCAAATCTTCCTTGACATTTCTTCTCCACAGTCCCAAGTCTGCTCCTCCTATACTCATTGCCTAGAAGAAAAGCCCCTCCCACCATAGGTCACAAATTACCAAGGAAGAACTTCTGCCTTCATTAATTCCAATTTACATATACTGGGTGGGTCATGGTTACTTCCCCTGCCAGAGCCTTCCTATCTCCCACCTTTGCTCCCTTGCCTTTTCCTCTCACACTCTCTCCCTTCTTAATAGAGGCAATGGTATTGGCTTAATGGCACTCACTGTTTCCAGCATCATCTTCCTCAAACCCATCCTCAGTGTTTCTGTCAGGGATGGTCTTTGTCAAATGTCACTTTGAACAGTTCATGAGTGTGGCACCTCATGCTCTGTCACCTCTTCATAGAATTCCCCATCTCCAGGCATACTGGGCATGGTAGTTTGACTATATGGCCCCTAATATAGTCAGTGTTTTTTTTTTTTAGTTTGTACTTTGCATCTGCAGCCACCTGACTGGAGGCAGTGCCACTGGGTGCATCTCAAGGTGTGGTGGTAGGTTTGAGACTTCAATCTAAAGATATGCAAAGTGTGCCTAGCTGGAGTTCCTGAGGTGTGCTGTGCTGTGCTGTGTGGCTTTTGGCTTGTGGTTTTTGTCTCTGTGTTTGGTCCTGTGAAAGCAGGCCAATTTCTTCTGCCACTATGGGACTTCCCCTTGATTTGTAAGCTTCAATAAATCCCTTCCCCCACAACTGTGCCTGGTCTGGAAGTTTATCAGTGAAACTGAAGCTGTCTGCTACACTGGGTTACTTTTAACAAACTCACTTCTTTTGCCTGAACCCCTTGTTGAGTTTAATGAGTTAATTCAGGGAAATGCTCAGAGATAATGCCCTTATTTCATATATATGGTACTACTGACATTTCAGAAACATCAAGTATTTTTACTGCAGTAGCATCAATGCCTAGCAAAGCATAATTTATCCAGCAAGGTGAATGCATCTTGTTTTGTCTCAAATGTTTCATGGGAGGAAATAAACTGCTTATGAAACCTCAGACACTGTTATACCCTCTCTTCTCTCCTCTTTTTTCCTCTCTCTTTTTTCTCCTCTCTCTCGTCTTGTCTTTCTGCAATACTAAGATCAAACCCAGGGCCTTATATATACTAGGCAACTGCTTTGCCACTGAGCTATGCACCTCAGTCCCTTGCAAAAATTTCTGGAGGGGCTAGAGAGATGGCTCAGTGGTTAAGACACCTGGCCACTTGGCTGCAAAGCCTAACGACCTGGATTTGATTCCCAGTACCCAAGTAAAGCTGGATGCACAAAGTGGCACATGTATCTGGAGTTCACCTGCAGTGGCTAGATGCCCTGGCATGGCATGTTCTTTTTCTTTCTCCCTTGCTTTCTTTTTTTTTTTTCCCTTTTCTTTCTCCTTGATTTCTCTGGCCACTGTGCTGGCTCTGTTTCCCTAGAAAATAATTCTGTCTTCCACCCAGAAACAGGGATAGTTAACACTGAAATTCACATAAATTTGTGTTCAAAAGAATAAGGTATAAACTCTTTTTTAAATTGAGCCTTATTGTATGAACCTATTGCATATTGGTCATATTCCCATTGGGTTATTCTCTTATGTTCCCTCTCCCGAGGTGTGTGTGTATGTGTGTGTGTATGTGTGTATGTATGTATTTTTTCCTTACACCTTCCTACTTATTACACTTACTTATGGCTGAGATTTGTGGAATGGAGACTGGCCTGGCTATAAGCTGCCCAATCTCTAGGACTCAATCCCTTTCCCTTTAGGATATATCTGGTTCTTTAAATTCAACACTTATGGCCAGTTTTGGCATATTGCCAGTAATTTCACCACAGCCTCATGAAGAGTACTGAAATTGAGAGCTTCCCCTCTGCATGAATGCATAAGAAGTTAAGGGTCAATGGAGAATCATGAAGATGAAGGGCTGTAGCAGTGCAAGAAGTGACCCTTGTATATCAGGAATTGGGCTAGGATTCTTAAGGCTGAGGAGAGGCCAAGGGGCTACAATCATAGTCTCTGAGGACATAGTGGCAAGTGGGAGCCTACTGCAGGAGTGAGACTCTCCAGTTACACACGAGCAGCAGAGACCACTGAAACCAACAGATGCTTATTGACATTGCAGTTTTCTGTACAGATGTTTAGGCTGACTTTTTAGCTATGTACACTTTTTCAAAACAGTGTTCTCTGCAAGTCTGTTAATGAATCCCTTGCTTTCTCATGTCCCAAGTCCACATTTAAGAATGTGAAGTCTGAAGACCATGTACATCAAAACTGTTTGAGTATAAATATGCATATTTTAGATCCCAACCCAGACCTCCTGAATCACAAGTTTCTTTTTTTTAAAATATTTTTTATTTTTATTTATTTATGTTTTTGTTTTTCGAAGTAAGGTCTCACTGAAGCCCAGGCTGCCAAATCATAAGTTTCTTAAATGACTCTTACATATTGAAGTTGAGAATATTTTTTAAGTGAAAAGGATCCACTGAGGTATGGCTCAATGTGACATACTTAAACTCATGTCGAGTTTGTCAACACCTAGAATGTAGCCATTGAAGTCTCTGAGCCAGGGTTATTTTTGCTAACCTGCTATCAGTTACACACATAGTTTCTTTAATTGGAGACTGCAAGATTAACCAGCCTTGTACTATTTTAAAACCCATTTTCATTGTGATAATACCATAAGAGATGATGACTGCACCAAGGTCTAAGTTCATATTGAACAGATTCATTATTGCTGGCAGGTTACCAAGGAATAAGATTTAGTGCCTTCTGCAAGTTGTCTTTGATGTAACATATGCAAATGAGGGATGCAATTAATTAAATATTTCATTGATACTGCCCAACATCAAATGCATGTTGCTGATTCCTTCCTTACCTTGTTACCATACAGCCAAATACAAGGCAGTGTGGGGAAGGGTTACTGTAATATGCAATACAATAAATATATCAATTGAAGACCAACATTAAAAGAGTTATTTGCTAATGGGCACCATGCCAGGGTTACTCAGGCAATGCTGCTTGCAGAATTCCTAAGCTGAGTTCACAAGATACAGATCGATGCACCTCCAAAGAGAGTCTATATCAATCTCCATTTCATTCATTAGCTCCCACTTCGAGCTGGTTGGCTGCTAGTTAACTCTTTAATGTGGGAGAAACTGTCAGTGTAAAGGCCACTGGGACACGTGCTCTTCCCAGCTGTACTTGACCTGTCAATATTTCTTGCAGCAGACTGTTTAAACTGGTACGGCTAATGGCAAAATGGAGACCTATGGGGTTTTGGAGGCTTTCATAGCTTTAGAATGGCTTACCATCCAATAGCAAACATTAGTAAATTCATCCCATTGCTGTATTTCTGCCTGTGTTTTACCATCCAGGTGCACAGGAAGTAGGATAAAATTATTTTCCATAGCTCTATCCTTGAACTCAAAGGTATTTTAGAGTTCACATTATGTAGATGCAGGCTCCACTACAATGAGATACTATCACACCAAGGACTCGGCTGCAGTGGAGATCATTAGTTTGTGATTCAGCTCGAAAGAAACTCCAAACAATGAAGGAGGCAAAGCAGTACTTTCTATAAAGTTAGGATTCATTTTCAATTTGTATTGGTTCAGGGACAACTTGATTGTTGCACAGTGGAAGAACCTGGATGCTCAGGGGGACGCTTGGTGCATGAACTATTTCAAGCCCTTCTGAAAATGTAAATAAGAGCCCTAAGACATAAAGGCATAATTACCAAAACAAAGAATAGTCTCAGACCACCAGGAATAGCTGCTTCACTTATTTTCTTTCTACAAATATTGAATTTACTAATTTCCCTTGCCTTACTCTTGAATAAAATCAATTTTCTCAGTAGAGCTGATCTCTGCTTTGTTTGAGGTTAGATGTGAAGTTGATATGCATCCTTGGATATACTGTTTTGGAGAAAGCCTTGAATATTTAACCCTACGTCACAGAGAGCCCTCCCTGCACTGTCCTGCGGGGCATATATTGATTCATTATTTGACAATCAGGATTCTCCACAGGTTAATTGACATGTTTGGAATTCATGGCAAGAAAAATCTGTGCATTATTTTAAAACTCCTGTCAAATTGTTTGTAGAAACGGTTTGATAACAACACCTGTTTTTTTCCTCTCTTGGCCAATACAATCCATTGAGAATCCTGGCTTAAAACATTTCCCTGCAGAATTGTCAAACATATGTATTTGTATTTCATTACTTGGGTAATAGCTGATTTGCCAAGTTCATTTACTACTAGTTGCTTCTCAAACATCTCAGTGGGATAATTAAGGAATACTAAGAACTGAAACTGTACTAAGTTAGGAGGGGGCTGGGGCCATTGCCTAAATCCCAGTCCTGATTAAGCTGCTGTCCAGAATTAAATATTCAATAACTGAATGTCTCTTTTCTTCCTTTACTCTGAGCAACTTATCATCAAGGAGATGGAGCTACTCCCCAAGTTATGAAAAAAGACCCCCCTCAAATTATCTACACCAATCAAACAGATCAAAAACCAGCAAACTTTTAAGTGAAATGTATTTAAATTAAAAATTGACTTGGTAATGTTCTAAATAGTGCCTTCTCTCAGTGGATGGAGATATATATATTATATACACATATATATGGGGAGAGAAAATAAATAGTAACTCCAGGAGCATGTCCTGGAAGAGAGTAATGAAAGGCCAGGCACAGCTCAAGGTTATGACTGAACACAAGTACCAATGAGAATTTGGACAGCTAATACACTCTCCTGAGAAATTGTGGATCTGAAAGATTCTGGAGAAGAATATTGAAGTATGATAGCATTAGAGTTTAAATGCTCTCAAAGAATCTTGCTGGCTCATTGCACAAAGAAAAGAGATATTTTAATCATGAGCTATCTGTCATCACTTGAATTTGAATGGCTGTTGTTTGAAGTCACAAGCTACTGAGTCTTGTGATGTAGGTTTTCAGGTCTGGTTATGGAACAAAAAAAGGTATGAAAACTGATAAAAAAATAACATAGAAAAACAAATGGCTATGGATCTGACAGAAGATACTGCATCTGAAATGCTATTTGTTTTAAATCTTGGACAAGGAGAAGAATTATTGAATGGTGAGTTTCTCAGAATCTTTCCTCTGAAGAAAATGAGAGACTAGAAAAACTGCAGTATGCACTATGAGTGTCACTGCTCTCCTAAGACAGCTGCACTGAATTCACCAGTCCATACATTTTCCAGGTTTATAGAACAGTATATATGATAGGCAGGGATGCAAGACATGATTATTTCAAGTGTGGGCACCAGACAGCTGATGGCTGAGTGCTTCATCTTTACTATTTCAATGTGTATTCCTTTGTGACATATCATTGGCCAACTCAGGAGGCCTCCAACAATTCCCCAGAGAGCTACACATGGCTTTCTATCAACTAGGCATTGGGTGGTAGTGAGGGAGGTATTATTGGTTTCTGTAAAGTGAAGTTGCCAAACTCAGTGCTGTCATGATCTTGTTTCATTCACTTTCATTACATGAGAACATGGTATGATTTTTCATTCTCTCAATACCCAGGAGCTCAGGCTTATACAGAGAAGGGAATAGTTCAAACTCTTCAAATAAAAGAAAAGTAAGACCAAAGAGCCAAAGAGCTTCTCTTGTCACATTTCCACTATTTCCAGCTTTCAAGCTGCCACTTACAAGCCACTTCTTGACATAATCTTTAGGCTTAAGCATGTGGAACAGTGGACCAACCAGCTTAATACAAAGACAAAGATGATATGCAGCTAATGGACGGGGCATCGCAGCTAGGTGTTAACACATCATTCATTGAACTAAATGCTCTTTCAAACTCTGCAGCAGAAACAATTAAAGTACTGACTGCAGTCTTAAGTTGCTTCAAATTGTCTGGCACAATTGATCCACAATTATCTTTGTACTCCCTGACGCCCCTGGATGCTACCTTCTTCATTGACTTTAAATTTCTTTCACAATTCTACAACCTGTGTTCTGGCATACTGAATATCTGACAATGAGAGCATCCACTGGAGAAGGCCATTTTGATAGATCTAGGAATTCTACATCTATTTAAACATCCTATTAAAAAATCTGAAGTGCATGCTCACCAGTTCTCCCTTTGTAACAAATAAGAAATGTTAGTGAAAATGTAAGACAAAAGAGACAGCAAATCATTTTCCCACTAGATTCATCATGAGGAATTCTGTGATGCAGGATTTATAGCAATGTGATAAGTTCTACTTCCAAAGTCGGAACTCTAAATCACTCATGTCTGGTGTGGTTAAGGATTTCGTTGATCATTTTTGTGTTCTTGGATCAAATCTTTGATGACCCATAAAACATGGCTGATAAAAGATTTCCCTGAATGCTCAGTTACACTGTTTGTTTGTTTGTTTGTTTATTTAAATCTCTGTTAAGAAGAAAACTATTAAGTGACTGATTTATCACAATCTCTGTGAACATTTCAAGCAGCACAATCACTTATACTTTGTTTCCAAAACACTGAAAATGTGTTTTGCAACACAGGAGTAAATGTGCTCATTAATATAAGCTTTAAAAAGAAGTGTCATTTTAAGAACTTTTACCCTAGTCCTCCTCCTCTTTCATACTGTCTGGCATAATTGAGCAAAGTGGTATGAATTGAAAACCTTGTGGTTGAAGAGAAACCCTAAAAATAGTCTGAATAGTCATTTTGAGGTGTTAGGCAAGTAGCTGAAATTGTGTTTGTGTAGTGACTCAAGGTTGCTGATACAACCTATACATATGAATAAAATAACCAATGCATTATCTTTATATCTAAGTTATTTACTTGATTTTTTCCCCCTTAATTAGGTGCAGCCTGATACAGATATTGTGAAGAACATTCTAGCCAGGAACCCAGATCACCTTCTTAAGACTTCTCAAAAGTAAGACATAAACTATGTCTGAAGAGGGCATAAGACTCTTTTAATTCAGTATCACAGTAAAAACAGAAAATGAATTTATTTAAATACATTGTGATGACTCTATCATGATCTCATATTTATCTTAGTTCGGTCTCCTCAGAATGTTATGAAGAAACCAGTACAGATCTCCATAGATCTTATTGATTCAAATTCAAATTGCCATGTAGAAAAAACTTTATAATTTTAGATTACTTAACTTTTCTCAATCCACTATGAATAATAATTCACATGGGCTATTGAGTTGTTTTTTTATTTTTATTTATTTACTTGCAAGGAGAGAGAGAGAGATAGAAGAGAGGCAGACAGAGGGACAGCATGGGCACACAAGGGTCTTTAGCCACTGCAAACAAACTCCAGATGCATATGCCCCTCGTGCATCTGGTTTACATGGGTACTGGAGAATTGAACTGGGATCCTTTGGCTTTGCAGGCAAATGCCTTAACCGCTAAGCCATTTCTCTGGCCCTGGGCTATTGAGTTTTTATGTGACATACTCTCACTCCTTGATGTTTTGTTGTAGTTTGGAATAACTGTCAATATTATATGATTCAGCTGTAGTTAACAAGCCTATCAGAATTTAAGACTTTTAGCTGTGCTCTCATCCCATAGTGTCCTGCTTCCTCTTTTCTTGTTTGCTTTCTCCTTCTCTATATGCATCTGTCACCTGAAGAACCACACAACTGACTTGTTTGATTGCATTTTATAATAATTGGCTATTTTCCCTCCCTGGAATATTAACTCCATGAAGGCAAGAAGTTTTGCTTTGTTCACTGGTATATTGCTCACACCTAGGATGGTACTTGCCATGAAGAAGGTATTTAATAAATACTTGTTAATGAACAAATTATACTGGTGGTCATAGTGCTGGGCAATGCAAACATTGGTGCAATTATCATTCTGTATGTCCTTGATGTTGTCTTTCCCAATCAGTTAATGATGGCCCTGTAGTCTATTTTTAATAGTCACCGTAGGCTATACTGCAAACAATGTCAAGCATTAATTGCCTCAAACACAGTGGGAGGTATATAATCTCTGGAGAATTTTTGAAACATAAAATAATGTATGAGAAGCACCGATTTTCATAAACTTCCAATATTTGAGGTATTTACTTGTCATCTACAAAAGGAAAGCAAACTTTGGAAAACATGGTGAGCATTTCTGGAACATAATATTCTAACTGCATATAGCTCCTCTCCAAAAGTAAATTTTATACAAATATTATTTTTAATAAGATACCTAACTGGTTGCAGATTCATAGTGTGTTTCATTCTCTTTCTCTGTCTACCTCTGTCTAGCTATCTGTCTCTCCCTCTCTTTCTCTCTCTCACCTTGGATAAAGAGTGCATAGCTAGTTAATTCATAAACGCAAAGATGGAAGGGTTGGGAGTCAGATGTCCTGGATTGTAGTTCTACTTCTACTGCAATCCAGCTCAGAGATCTCATTTGCTTTCTCTGTGAAGATTATGTTTATCATTGATTGAACATTTAAGATTATTTCATCCCTAACAAATCTATAAGGTTATAAATGGAAGAGAGCCTAGAAATGAAAAAAATTCCATACATATAAATGATTCCAATAGCATTCAATTTCTGATGGATCTAAAATCACTGATTCCATATTGCTTTATCACTTCCCATCCTTTAGACCTAGAATGCTGTCATTATCCAGAGACTCTCAGGGCTGATGTCTGATCCCCCAAATCACAACATTGCCTTTGGTGAAAAACTATGCTGCCTATATAATTAATCAGAGGAAATTTCAAAATAGTTTATACCATCAATCTCTTTGACAACATACCCAATCGCTCATTTCATCTTGTTTTTGGAACAGCGCCAGATAGCAACTTCTAGATGTCTTTGGGCAAAGCTGGTTTTAACACCTGCTTTGTTACCTCCTGCACTGAATGTGGGCTGTTCACCAGAACAAGCCAGAGTGGAGAATTTCATGAGTGCACTTCTGTGTCTTTACTCAGTCTGGACCTTCCAAAGCTTCTTCAAAGGGATCAGTCCCCTTTTGTCACAGGTAGACCTGTTACTAAAGTGTAGGACTTTGCTCATGTCAGAATCTCCTAGATGTTGGCTATTATGAAAATTAGTCTCTGCTATCATGTGCATGGTTTTATACTCAGAGTTAAAATAAAATGGTGATGACTGGGAAAATTTAGGCTGATTATTTATGTTATTAAGTTATTCATGTACTTATAGTACTGAAGGTTTGAACCAGAGCCTCACACATAATAGGCAAATGATTTACCACTGAATTATATCTCCAGTCCATGTTCTATGTTTTTAATTAGTCAAAATAGCAAGATCATATTATTTTCATTTTAAAATGTAAGCGTTTGAGGCAGAACATGTATCAGGGTCACCAGTGAGACCCCTGGTAATTAAGATTACAAGGTAAGCTTTCAGAGCACACAGGTTTTGTTTTGGATACATAAGAGATCATCTCATACTAAGACCCAACACTATCTAGAAGCAAACTTCCTAGACTGGAAATTAAACAATATGGATTTTACCACTAACTTAGGATGATATCACTTTATCTGAATTGTTACTATAGCTATTCAATATTAACTTCTTTAACAACAATTAAATTCCTGTCCTATACGTACATGTGTGCATGAAAAAAGGAGAAAGTAGTTCAAGGCAACAAACTGACAAGAATGTATATAAACCCCATGTATAAATTTTGAGGGAATTCAAAGGAATTGATTTTATTGTGCTTTGCTAGCCTGACAAGTTTTGGCTTAATTGATATAAAGTCTATTCATTCAAATTGGGGCTGACATAATTTATGAAATCATAATGATATTTGAGTTTTTGATAACACAACTTTAAATGTCTTTCTATCAATTTTCTTCTTTAAAATAAGACCTTATAAAATTAATAAAATAAAAAACATCATTCTTCAAATGCTACACAATATTCTAAACCAGTGATTCTCTTTATTTTTATGTTAAAGAACTTTGGGAATCTCAAAATGTTATAAAGCCTTATCTCCAATTACAAGAAATAGATGAAACCAGTTTATATCAATTTCATGGATTCAAAAGTCCCCTGGGTCCTGATTGTGATCTCAAATTCAAAACCTGTACCCTAATTCAAAAGGCACCTCAACTTCCGGAGGACATCCTTCCTTCTTCGGTATGATCAGCTTGATCCTGGCTCTACAACCTACCATTCTGCAGGTACTATTGTGCATTGGGGTCGGGGGACAGGCTCAGAATTAGTACCCCATAGTGAAGCCCTTTGGTGGCTGAGTGCTTGGAATTGAAGGAGCTTAGAAAGGTCTCAGAAGCCAAATCCTTCAGGTCCTTTTTATCCTCTTAATACCCACCTTCCTCCCCCAAAGTGAGTTCTAGGAACCAGAACTCACATCCCTTCTTAAGCTGGGAGGAAGGAATGCTACAGAGAGAGGCCAGAAAAGCTCTGAACAGAAGAACCTTGCTGAGTTTCCTCTTCAGTCTCTTACCATGAGATCACAGGGTTTGATCACATTTCTTTCTATAGGGCTGTGCATTGGGTTGTTATTTCTGAAGTCTCATGCCATTTAAAACTTAAATATAGTTGCCATGCTCTTCTTTAGCTTAATATGTGTGTTGTTATAGGAATGTGGCCAATATCCTTAAGATGGGTGAGGAATGATCACACCTTTTACTATTACCTATGCAACCCAATATTCTGTTAATCTAGGTAATGTGTTACTTTAGGGAACTAAACAATGTTCCCTGACTTGAGGATGGTGGCAAACAGACAACAAACCAAGGCAATACCAAAATATAATAGTGTGCTAATAAATTTTATGTACTTTGGAAAAGTTAAGAAGGGTTGAGGGTTGTCAGAGAGTTTGGGGGAAGACTTTTCAGTGTAAAATGTATAGGCAGAGAAGCCCTGTTGAGCATGGGATATTTAAACAACATCATAAAAAGAAAAAAAACCTACTATGTACATAATAAGATAGTGTACTAGGCAGAGGAACAGGAGTACAGGGATCCTGAGAAGGAAGTGACAGTGAGAAGGCAGGATGGCTTGAATGAAGTGAGAGATAAAGAAATAATAAGAAAAATCTTAAAAATAAAAGGTATGCCAAGAGAGTCCAAGGTAGGCCCAGAGGACCTGGAAGGCATTGTAGCAACTTCAGCTTTTACTCTGATTAAGATGGGTGTGTCTTTGGGTATTTTGGAATAACTTGACCCCTTATGATTTCTATTTGAACAAGCTCACTGTTCCTTGGGTCAGGAGGCTAGAAATATAGTAGAGGTAGCAATCAAGTGACTGCTGTAGAGAGCCAAAGAGACATGATGTGACTGGACTACAAGGGTGGCCAGGATAGGGAACAGTCAGATTTGGAGTGGGTTTTGAAGCTCTATCCAAATGCTGATGTCTTATTTGTGGAATATAGTCAAATCTGCCTCCATTATTATTCTGGCCAGGTTGCCATTAATGTGATTATAGTGTGAATAGGTGGCCTGACTGAAATTCCCTACCTTTACATATTAATTGGCATTTTTAGCAGAAAACTGGGCTTTATATTTTTTACTCTGACTTACTTTAAAGTTGAACAGACCAAACTCTTCCTATAAAGGCTTCTGGGAATCTACTAGCCTTTTTGTGTTTGTATGTGACCTTGTAATGGGGTGCTAAGGGTCCAAAAAAGTCCTTGAACTCCACACCCTAGGTTTGTTTCTAATTTTAATCAAATAATTTAATAAAAATAAGTCTGAGAGGGATAACTATTAAATTATTATATTTATTAAGGGAAGTACAGAGCCAAGGAAAGGCACCCAGATGGCTAGAGATCCCATGTGGAGGGCCTGGAAAAAAAACAACAAAAACATGGAAAGAAAAGAGAGAGAAGAAATTTCAAGGAGCTCCTGCCATGTAGGGAGCTGGAGGGGATAAAGGAACCCATGTGGAGAGTAAGGGCTAGGGGGCCCTCCTGGCTGGCCTAGGCCCATGCCAGGCAAGCCCAGGCCTAGCTGAGGGGAAAACTCACCCACATCTGGAAGTTACCTAGTGATCAGAGAGCTTGCTCTCCTCCTGCAAAGGTATTTATAACCTTATAGTGGTGGGCTGTCTTCTGGATCAGGAGAACCAGAGGAACAGATGGTTGGTTGGGGCTAGGGGCTGTTTCAGGAAGAGGCTAGCCCTGACACCAAGTTCCAGGGGCTGAACTTGACCAACCACAATGTTTAAATCTTATGAAAGACCTCTCTTCCAGGAGCGGTCCTGGTTGTTTGTGGAAAAATAGGTCCAGGGAACTAGGCAAGAGATAAGAAGTCAGATCATCTTTGATTTCTAGCAAGTGCACATTTTCTTATTTCTGGAAGTCCAGTCACACTAACTGTACCTCCCTCTCAATCTCACAGCCCAGTTAGGTCATGTATTTCATGTACTTGTTTATAAAATGATTCCCTAAGTCTGAGGAAGTTTTTGATATTTTACACCCCTTAAACTAAATCTTAAGGCGCAAAGATGCAGTACATTTAACCCATCTTTTTGCATCTCACTGATTGTAGTAGAACAGTGGCAGGCAAGTAGAATCACTCAATGCATTTTAGTCTAACTAAACAAACAAATAAACAAAAGCCATATATATACACATACATACATTCTGAACAGAGTTCTTCCTTAAGGCAAAGGCAACTTCCTCTCTTTTCATTTTTACTCTCTATTCTGAAAATGGAACAGCTTGAGACATCAAAGCCTTTTACAGTTTCACAAAGTTTGTGTAATCAGTAAAAAAGATAAACCACAACCACACATTTGCATCTCAGTACATTTCCCGAGTTGCACTCTGGATGTAAATGTCCAAGGCCAGCAGACTCAGTGGGATCTGAAGTTTGACTAAATGCTACCTCCACATTCCTGTTAGTTGTGTCTTTGAGGGAGGATCAATGTTTAAAGATCTGTCAAATCTGTTTGACTGTTTGATCCTTTTAGTGTTTCTTTTGAATTTTCTTACAAGTGAAACATCAGGCTCATTATCAATTGATTAAATTGATTGACAGTCAATTAAAGAACAAAATCATATATGGCTGCCTGAATCACTAAGATACTAGTAACTTCATGTTGGCAGGGTGATGGTAGATGCTTCTAGCACTTTTCATAGCTCTTCCCTGATAGTGCATTTTTGAAATGAAATGCTAAGAAAGCATCTTTCTTAAGGCTGTTTCCTTGGTGCCTCTTAATCCTAAACCCAGTAGAATTTCATTTAGCCAACATATGTTTCTTTGCTGGTAATGAGGTGAGCTCTGAGACTGAGAAGAGTGGCCTAGAACATTAGGAGTGAAGCACTCAGGCAGCGTGAGGGAAACAAACTCCCTTGCTTCTACCAGGCCAGTGGGAACTGGGCATCTTGCCTTTTTCATGGTCATTAATAAGTACCTATTTTAATTTCCTGGACCTTTCTGGATCTTCTTTCTTTTCTTCTCCATTATGGACTTTGAACAGGAGTTTAAGTTAAATTACTCTCTGTGGTAGTTTGAATGTGAATGTATGTCCCCCATAGCCTGATGTATTTTTTATTAAATCTGCAACTTAAGTCTCCAGCAGCCTTCTAGAAAAGGTGTCACTGGGGTCAGATGTTGAGTCCAGCCCTAAGGTATGTTCAGAGCCAGTTTTGAGCTCTGGCTATTCTTGTTTGCTGGCTTTTTGGTGGTGACTCTGTTAGGCATCTATGGAAGTGAGGCAGCTTCTTTGGCCATGATGGAACTTCCCCTAGAATCTGTAAACCTGAACTAAACTCTTTCTTCCCATAAGCTGCTTCTGGTTAGGTGCTTGTCCCAGCAATGAAAAGCAAGTGTAACCTTCTCCATTACAAACATATTATTTTGTATTGTGTCTTTTTTTTTTTTTCTGAGTAATCTTTCCCCCATCAGAGTTTTTCATTTCTAAACTTGACTGTTTCAAGAGAGGAGGTATGTGGTGGAGGGAAATCTTTTTCTTCTTTTGTTTGTTACCTTTTAGATTTTGTTTATTTAACTGTTGACACGGAAAATGATATTTGTCTGATGTGTAAATTATCCAAGTCCTTTATTTTTAAATCTCTGACTATTCATTGCTCACTTTTACATGATCTACAACTTGCTACTACATCCATCAGAAGGAAAAGATAATGAGGAAAGTGCATATCATCCAATTTTAGAACTTACTAGCTATTAATATAAGAAATTTTATGAAGAGGGTATGGAGATAATTAAATAAAATTAGATTCATCTATTATAAGATTTAAATGGATTTGTGCTCTGTCTTTTATTATCCTGAAAAATCCATTCTAAAATGTACACACAATAATTTGAAGTAGGGACATTTGGGCTATTGTCACTATAAAGGAAAAGAAATTCTATACTCTAGACTCAGCTATGATTTTCATAGCTCTTTCTTTTAACTAGGAAAAGGGATTTTATTGCAAATGTTAGATGCTGTAACATCACATCTAACTCATCCATAAAACTAACATTTAGGTTCTATTTTCTCCATAAACTTTACCCTAAGTATCTTTCAGAGTATCTATAAGCATGAGTGCTTCTGGGAGTTCCATACCCACCTCAGTCTTCACCTTGATCTTCACCACCTCATAATTACTGATTTCAACCCCATTTGTATCATTGGAAAGTTACAGAGTGAAGCAAACTAGCCTTAAACAACTTTAGCATTGGCAATAGTCATTAGTCTAATCACTTTAAAGTTGAAATTTAAGATAATGTCTAATATATGTTCATATAAACTTTTTGTTAATGGTAGAAAATTCTCATATATCATCAGATTTACTATCAGATTAGCTGTACAATATAGTAATTCTTACAAATTAAAACTACAGTTAGTTTTAGTTGCTCAGAACGGTAGGAACCCTCACTCAGCTAAGATTACACATATCATGAATCTTCCTTCATTAGATATTTGCACTCTGAGAAAAATGATTACTTGTGTATTTGTCAGTCAAGTTGAGCCAGAATAAATCAATAAGACCAACCTGAAGTCAAACAAATAAATTTATAGCTCAAATTAAACATAAAAGGACATACAGCAACAATAGAAGAATGTTGGGAACATTTTAAATAATAAGCTGTGTCCAAAATAATGTTTTGAAAAAAATTAATTTCAGAAGGTAAAATGAGAAAAATTCAGTTTTCTTCATTTCTAATCTGGTCAATTTATTCTAGAAAAATAGTTAACATTTATCTTTGCCATTTCTTTGAAATTGGTCTTTCAGTTTTCACTGATTTTTGTCACCGTGCACACATATACATACCACCCACATACTGCTCTGTCTTCTTGCTCTTACAGAACCACACCTTGACTCAAAAGGACTTTATATTTTAACCACTGCAAGAACAAAAGTGAAAGAATGAAGGGCCTTTACAGTTCCATTTTCATAATAGAATTCTGTTGTTCTGGAATGATTTATTTTTGAATAAGGAAAAATGCAAGGAACTTGGAACACAGACAGAAGTACCTTCTCATCAAAGGTTGTCTATCGTTTTATGAATCACATGTGATGGATGAGATTTATGAATTAGAATCTGTGTCAAAAGATTTACAACATACTAAATTAGTTATGACATCTTCTCGTCGGTGCGCATAAACTTTCAACAAAATATCTATATCATCACCACAGGAGCATGGCCGGCCCAGTTCTTTCATTCCACTGCAGCACATCCAGACCCTGTCACTGCAGTTGATGAATTCTTGAAGGAATGGGCCTCAGATCAATTAAAATAAACACCACAAGCTGATTTATCAAATCTTTTCTGAATGCTCTCAGAAAATGTCAAAAATCTGATCCATTGACAGAGAAAAGTCAGAGAATCGTGGCAGCCTATGGGATCACAAGACCTTTTCAAAACCATCATAAATCACCACAGAAAACAAATGGGGCACCATGTGATAAGATTTCTTCTGACAGCTTTGCCTCAACAAGACATATATGAGATAAATGGATACCTTTGTCTATACCCAATTGCCAGTTTACAAAGTTCCAAGTTGTCAAACTGTAAAATACACCACTATCGAAGTCTTTCCAAATAATACACTTTTTTTCAGTATACAAGAATAGATTTAAAATAAGATTCCTTCAGTTGTATTTCATTGTTGTAAGCAGTGTAATATCCCTGCAGGTTCAAATTCTGCCTTCATATTCATATATATCCTCATCTGAACTAACAAAACGTTCTTTACTTCCCATTATTAAAAGAAAACATTACAGGGGCTGGAGAGACTTCTTAGTGGTTAAGGTGCTTGCCTGCAAAGCCAAAAGACCCAGGTTTGATTCCCCAGGGACCCACATAACGCTAGATACTTAAGGTGGCACATGCGTCTGGAATTCGTTTGCAATGGCTAGAGGCCCTGATGTGCTCATTCTCTCTCTCTTTCAAATAATAAAATATGTATACAGAGGGACAGAGGGAGAGAGAGAGAGAGAATTGGCCTCCAACCACTGCAAACAAACTCCAGATGCATGCGCCACGATGTGCATCTGGCTAACATGGGACCTTGAGAATTGAACCTGGTCCTTAGGCTTCCCAGGCAAGCGCCTTAACCACAAAGCCATCTCTCCAGCCCAAAATATTTTTTTTTTTTTTTTTAAAGAAACTTTACAATGCTAAAGTGCACCTAATCAAGGTATCTTCTGCATCTTTTTTAACTACCTCAGTCTTGTCTCATTTTATAGCAGTTAAGAACACATTCAGAGACAAGCAATAATAGACTAAGCAATTCTCCCCATGTACTTTAGGTACACAAAAATGCTTCTATTAACGAGTTTTTATAAATATCATCAAAACTCAGAGGCATAAGGAATATAATAGGCCTTGAGTTTCATAGTAAATTTTAATTATAAATTATGACTCATTTTTTGTAGGTGGCACATAAAAAGGTCACATACATATCAGAAACTTCATATGACATGTGGAGCTGATTCTTCTAATTAAAGAAAGGCAAAGAGCTTATTTTCAACTAAGACTGAACTCTGACTCAAAGGAATGTTACCTATGATTACTTGATCATGAAACAGTGAAATAAAATGAGCCTAGTCATAAAGATCTCAGATAATGCTTTCTGTTCAAACTGCAAGAAATCTGCTGCACTGGAGAACCAGTTTCCCATGTTCCACTCACAGTTGACAGCACCTCTTTGCTTCTCCTCATAGACCTTTGAGACCCTATTCAAACCTGTGGCTTCATGAACCTTCTTAAGCTGTGAAGAAAGTCTGACTTCTTTGATTGCTAATCCAAGTTGTGCTCACTAGAAAAGTCACCTTAGCTCTCTGGGTCCTGCCCTTTCACAGTTTCTATAAGCTGTGGCAAATTAACCATTCTGAATTCCAGAGAAACTTTTCATTGCTATAAAATAGCCAGAATGGGGACTTAGAATGAGGTGAGAACAGAAAGTGTAAAACATGCATAGGCCAGGACTTGACACTTGTCTGTTTGGGATGAGTTGCTTAATTTTCTTTCTTTCTTTCTTCCTTTCTTCCTTTCTTTCTTTTTCTTTCTCTCTCTCTCTTTCTTTCTTTTTTCCTTCCTTCCTTCCTTCCTTCCTTCCTTCCTTCCTTCCTTCCTTCATCTCTTTTTCTTTCTTTCTTTCTTTCTTTCTTTCTTTCTTTCTTTCTTTCTTTCTTTCTCTCTCTCTCTCTCTCTTTCTTTCTTTCTTTTTCTTTCCTTTCCTTTTCTTTTCTTTCTCTCTTTCTTTCTTTTTTCCTTCCTTCCTTCCTTCCTTCCTTCCTTCCTTCCTTCCTCTCTCTTTTCTCTTCTTTTCTTTTCTTTTCTTTTCTTTTCTTTTCTTTTCTTTTCTTTTCTTTCTCTTTTCTGCTTATTCAAGGATTTTATTTCACAAATACCTGTTGGGTACCACTATACTCTCATGCTGGATAGATTCTGGAGTTGTCACTCTCAACAGCTCAGTAACTTTATACAGTTACTAGTGGAGAGATGGAAGACTCACCCATTTTTCTCTACTCTTCAATAAACTTGAAGATCTTCTCAGGGAGATAAAAAGATAAAGATACCTTTTTGTGACATATAAGGCATGAAAGAATAGTCCTTGCCTTTTAAGCAACAGTCAAAGGGGTAGAGAAGCCTACACAACTCACTCTTCCTAGGATGTATAATTTGATACAGCCTTTGTGCCCAGGGATTTAACACACTTTATATCAGTGTAATGTGAAATTCCATTTGCTCATTCAGGCAAATCTCGGGGTCATAAGTAGTTACTGTAAAATCTCTGCTAATTTTGAAAATGATCAGGAGTGCACATTACTTCTGATGGGCCAAATGTTGCACAGTTATGAAATGAGAGAGAGAGAGAGAGAGAGAGATGAGAGAGGGAGAGAGAGAGAGAGACAGACCAAAAATTACATGTGGTAAAAACTATTTAGATTTCATTGATCTTAATCCCAGCGAATACTTTAAGCTGTGAGGAGCATCTTCATGGGAATGTGGGTCTGTGGCTTGCTGATGTTTCTTCGCATATGGGAATTTCTTTCAGGAGGATGAAGCAAAGAGTTTATTCCATGGCTTTCAATTGCTTTCATACCTTCCTAGTTTCAAAATTCCAAGTAAAACACACAGACACACACTCCCACACCCACCCACCCACCTACCAAACAGTACTTTGCTGAGAATCAGTAAATGGAATACATTAATAATGCTTGAGTGTCTGGCCCTTTTCCAGACTTGCAAACTTGATTGTGCTAGCTGCAATGGAGGCTTCGATTTTTTTGTTTAGTGTAAAGGAAAATTACCCTATGCAGCTTTTAGCTCCCCAGGGCTATCCCTAAAAGCCTTGATCAAACTTCTAAGGTGCCTGGACTAGTATTTGAGCTTAGAAAAGCTGTTGGCAAATCCCAGTGAAAATTTTTGACAGATTCATCTTTTAGCCTTTGGGAAAGTGAAGGTGCTGCAGGCAAGATATTTGATTAATGCCATGAAAAATAGTGTTGCGGGCACAGCTGGTATGTTGGGAGAAAAATTCATCACTAACTCTAAAACTGCCATGTAATTTTTCTGCCCACAGTTCTTTTCCTCACTTGACAGAAGATTTGCACAGGACAAACTCAGCTGACAGAGGACAAGTCAGCCAGATGTTGAGGTATCTTGAAACATGACAGATCACTATGTTTTAGCTCAGATTAATTCACTTATTAGAGGTAGACCTAAATCACTGGTCATTGTCAAATCAGTTGTCACCACCAGCAAATCATGCCACATTTCTGAACAAAAATAGTTGCGCTTTTAAAGAGTTGGCTCTAACCTTGGCTCTTCTGTGCTGAGAGTGAGATTCCAACAAAAAAACAAAACAAAACGGGGATCCCTCTCCTTACCAAGGGGAGTGTTTAAATCCATTCCAGCACCTCTCTAGCTACACAGCTACTCAAACATTGACTTTCTGGGAGGAAGAAGCCAGAAAGTACAGGTAGAATGCAACTACCAAACTCAGAATTACTTTGGGCTTCGGAATTCACCTTCTCTGCACTCTTCTCCCCATTTACATTTCCATAGAACACTCTGCAGAGTGTTGCCATGATTTTCATACCAGCCAGTGGCCAAAAGTAAACACAAATTCATTCACCAATGAAAATAAAATGTCAAGAACATTTTCTAGGCAGTGCAGGTAGCAAAACTCTGCCTATTAGTTCACTCAGAGCACACCCCACTTTATTCTGCCATGACTTTGTGGCCCCTATACAATGCATAATTTCTTTCTAGATCAACTCCCAACAGATAGGGTGTCTAGTTTACAAAGTCAAGACCACAACTGGCCCCAGACTTAGCAGGCTGAAGAAAAGTGTCTCAGAGTAAATAAGCCAGAGAAAATAGCTAATATTTTTATCCCTGGAGGTTGAGATAGGAGGTGAGAAATACTGGCAAAAAGAACAGTGGAAAAATTGATCCCAGCTGCACTGTGGCTTCTTGGCAAAGGGGCTTGCTACTGGGTTCCTTGGGATCTGGTGCTCTTATTAAAACTGCAGTAAGTCAAGGATAAGCATCACCATAAAGAGGTAAACATGTGTGCCTTTGGAATCTTAATTGTTTTGTAAAGACTCCAATTTAGTGAATTAAGGCAGGTTGGTATGTAGGACAGACACTGAATAAATGAGAAATGAGAAGGGTTGTATGCTTACGTGGACACTCAGCATGTGATTTTGACTCTCAAGCTTCATCTTGTTTGCTCAAGATCTGCCTAGTGACGTTGCTATGTTTGTGATATTCAAAAACTGCAGTGAAAGTCCAGGAAATAGAAAGACCTTAATAGAATGGTAAATGAAGTCAGAACTAAAATGAACATCATCTCTCCATGTCCATATTTCCCTTCATGGTACTTCTATTTTCCAAATCAGTCACTAATGTGACACATTCTGGCGACCTTCAAGCATCAAGGCTTTTCTTTGTTTTTCTTTTTGAGGTAGGGTCTCACTTTCCAGGCTGACCTGGAATTCACTATGTAGTCTCAGGGTGGCCTTGAACTCACGGTGATCATCCTACCTCTGCCTCCCAAGTGCTGGGATTAAAGGCATGTGCCATCACGCCCAGCCCCTTTCCTTTCTTGATATCAGTGTCCTAGTTTCAAGTACTCTGCAGTCCCTTCCCAAACCTGCTGCTCCTTCTATAGCTCTGACCTTCAACCTCCTCCAGCACCAGCATAAAGGACTCTATAATTTTCCCACTTCTCATCTCACCACATTAATCTGCTCTGCAGTATAGCCAAACTGAATTATCATAGCACTGCTTGGTTTATGTTTGGCTTGGAAAAATTCAGTCGTTTCTACTCCTGATCAGGTTGAGTTTCAACCCCAGCCTACACTGACAGTTGCCTTAAACTGGATTCTGATATATATTGTCTATTGCTTAACACCCTCAACCCCTGGCCCAAGTAGATTATTTATTATCCTCTGCACTGCCCTGTGTCACTTGGTATTCATCTTAACTACTGTTCTCTCCACCTACACTGGCCTCCTTTCTCAGCTCTACTTATTCAACTCCTGCTTATCCTTAGTGCACCCTCCTCTATGAATTTATCATTGCATCCTTAGTCTCCCTCAATTTACATGCTTCATTCCCCTTTTCTGTGACTGGCATGTCACTTCTTTGCACTTTAATGTGTGTGTGTGTGTGTGTGTGTGTGTGTGTGTTGTAAAGGGTAAATCCTTGGGAGTTTGGATGAAGAACTGCCCATCTTTGTATTATTGTAGCTTTTAATTAATTAAACATAATCAAAATGTGTTTTGAACACACTTCAGAAAGCCTCAGTTATTTCAAAGAATCTAAGTTCTGTCCATGAACTGTGGGGTCTAGGGACTGAGTGACTGGGTAATGGCTTGACTACTTTATTTGTATTCTGTTCTGACCTTCACCTAGTCAATAAACTGGTAACAGTACTTTAAACTGCTGAGGTCTATGGCCACAGGTGGCTAAGATTATGATTTCTGAGTTAGGCTGAATTCCTGCTTGAAATGCCAGTGTTGTTGCAAAGCCTGCAGTGGCTAGCCCCTTCCCCTACTATCCCTACTTCTCAGGGACCCTGCTTTTTCTTTTCTCTATTTGCCACTTGTGGTACTCAGAGGAAACTTATGCCAGAAGTGAGGATGTTTATCTTACTCCCTAGTGCATTTCACAAACATTATTCCTAGATTATATTTTAAATTCTCTGTAGAAAGCTGTAGGTAGCTTCTTACATCTATTTGGAAGTTGGTTACATCGACTAACACTTTGGGACTTCTATGAGGTGTCAAGATCTTTAAGCCAGCAAAGAGCCTAGATCAGAGATGCTGAGTTCTCATTGGTAGAAGGAGCTCAGAGTAACATTCATGAAATGACTGTAAAATATGTTTTACATGGAGATGGGTATAGTGAGATAAGTTCCTACCCTATTAATTTGTGTCTTTCATTATTTTTTTTCTTCTTTCATTTTTGTTTCAAGAGCTTAGCATACTTTACTTTTGTGATGGATCCCATGAAAGCTTCATGAATGACAAGACACAGTCAACTAGATGGTAAATATGGTGGGTGACCAAATGCATTTCTGACCTTGAGGAACTTAGATTCTGTTAGAGATAGTTGGCAAGTCAGGCATATACTATAATTATCCTATTAGGACAAAGGAAAGTGCCACTATGACACATGCAGAGTAACGTGGCGTCTGTAAGAGACTTGAAAGCCTTGCAGTCAAAGATGACATCACAGAGCAGATAGACTTAATTGGAACTCAAAAACTAAACAGATTTTGACAAAGATGAAGCATGAAATCTGCTTCTGGGGGCTAGGAAAAGCTTTGTGGAGGAGGGTCACAGAGGGAGTCATAGTGACCTGACAGATAAGAGAGGAGGTGGGACCATCAAAGCCATGGGGAGGCATATTTCTCCTAATTTCAGGATGGGGCTAGAGCACACATACATAGCAGGGAGGAAGGTCCAGCATGAGGAGATGATGCTGAGACAAGGACAGCAGAGAGAATTCCAAGTTTGGTGGTTTGAATGGATATCCTCCAATAGATTCAGGAGTTTATTAAAGCCGGTAATTTAGATCTCCAGCTGCCTGACTAGAGGAGGTGTCATTGGGTGGATCCTGGGGTCCAGCTCTATGGTGTTTGTTACTGGGGACAGATCTGAATTCCAACCTACGATACACAAAGTGCCTGAGTTTTGCCTGGGGTCCCTGGAGTGTGCTTGCTTATGGTACTGGTGGTGGCTTTTCTCTCTGTGTGGACCTGTGAAAGGGGGCCAACTTTTTCTACCATTATGGAACTTCCTTGGATCTGTAAGCATCAAAGAAATTCCCTTCCTCCCATAACTTGTGCCTGGTTTAGAAGTTCATCCCAGCAACATGAAGCTGACTGTGATACCAGGTATGACTGTAAGTCAGTAAATGAGTGTGGATGGGTGCAGGGGCAGGGTTGGGGAGAGTTGAATAAACTTGCTGGGGACATCAACCTTCTAATCAATACAGGACTGATAGGAAGGCTCCTCTAACCTGGGCATGTCTCTGCTCATCAGTCCTCAGAGATTTGTTTCCTATAGAGCCAAATCCAGATCCAGAGAGTCTAAATGGTCTCTTGGTGATCTTACTTCTGAAAGGCAGGATTTGTAGGACCAGGAGCACATGTCCTACAACGTATCTGATTTTCCCAGTGATAAGCTGTATGAAGTTGGGCTACCCATCCTGTCTTCCTTTCATATTACCCAGGTTTGAATCTTCACTGATTTGAGCATGCTAATAATTTATTGAATATGTTGAATTAAAATTTCAAATATCCTACAGATATTGAATATAACCTAGATTCATTTTTTTCTCATCTCTACCAAGAGTTATAAAATATGAAGCAAATAAAAATAGGAAGTCCTACAAAACCTGTTTTTGTAGGTTGATGGCATTTATCTACCCCTTCTCTCCTAAGTAATTACAAGGATAAATAATGTATGAAGAAAAAATGTAAGAGAAAGAGACCTCATATTTCTCATCCTGGGAAACATGTTTTCATGGCATAAACAGAAGAAACAGGAGCATCATGAGGTGTAGTTAAGAGTTCATCTAATCTTGGCACATACATGCTCTAACTTTTAATTGCTTTTTCATAAATGTTTTATCCTTAAATAAGATGCTGAACTTTAAAAGTTCCTATCTGCATACTCTGAGCCTATAAGGGGCATCAAAGAAACATCTTTAAATGTGTATTTAGGGGTTTGGTGTATAGAGCTCAATGACAAGTACTCAGGGGCTTTGGAAGTAACTCAGTGGCAGAACACTTACCTTGTATGGACTAAGGTACTGGGATCAATTCCAGGCGCCATGAAAAAAGAGAGGGAAAAGGAGAAGGAGGAGGCGGCAGAAAAAAGATAAGTAGGTTTATTTTCAGCAGTAATATTGTTTAAAGCCAGAAAATAATATCCCTGTGAGGGAGAATTTGAAATTTGTTAAACCAAGTGAGGTGGATGCTTTGTAACTTTGCCACAGGACATCTGTTGGGAAGTAAGTGTAATTGGAAAGGTGAAACAATGGTGACAAAAAGACTGTGAGTTTCAGGGAGTAGGGAAGGGAAGTGAGGGCAGTAACAAAGTGGCATCTCAAGTGGATGTTGAGCCATTTTGATCAGAAAGGTTCATGGAGTGGGACATCAGCTGCAGGGTGTGGCGTCACTGTTCTCCAGACTAGACTAGGGGTGCTATTTTCTTTTTTTAATTCTCCATGGCAGCGGCTTTCTGCCCAGTCTTCTGTCTCCTACCAGTGTCCTTGCTCACCAGAGCTAAAGGCACACCAGTGATTACACATTAAAGCGCTCTGAGGCTCCACCTATCACCTGGAGCAGAGCCTAGTCTAGTGCCCCACCCATAGGATTGGGCCACTTGCTCCAGTAGGCCAGACCACCCATTTTTAGATTTCTGACAGAGTGATTAAATTGATTCCATTTAAAAATTAAAATTTACTTCTGGAAAGATGATTCCATTTATTTCAATTGATTTCCTTTCTCTTAAAGCTTCTTTACAGATTATAGTGAGATATATGATTTCTTCTTTCTTATATAAATGGAATATATGAGCTAATTCACAGAAGTCTTCTTTAAACTTAAAAGAATAATCTATTTTATCTTTTTTTAAAAAAGGGTATAGGGCTGGGGAGATGGCTTAGTGGGTAATGCACTTATGCAAATGTGAGGACCAATGTAAATGCTAGGTGAGTGTGTAGCCTGTATGTGATCCAGCACTGCAGAGGTGGAGACAGGTCCCCAGAACAAGCTGGCTAGCTAGACTAAATGAGTGAGCTCTGGGTTCATGGGGGGCAGTAATCAAGGAAGACATCCAACACTGACTTTTGGCTTCCATATGCATGCACACAGACATGCATATGCATTTATACACACAGGCACACTTGCACACATGTGAACATGCATACCACACACACATACACATGCTACAAAACCAGTGCAGTGCAATATGGCTAATATTTATTTATTTATAAGTCGAGAGAGATAGGGAGAAGATAGAATGGGTGTGCCAGAGCCTCTAGGCACTGCAAATGAACTCCAGACACATATGCCACCTTATGCATCTGGCTTACGTGGGTACTGGAGAACTGAACCTGAGTCCTTAGGCTTTGCAGGCAAACACCTTAACCACTAAGCCATTTCTCCAGCCCCAATATGGCTAATTTTATGTGAGCACTAAATCATTGATAATAAGGCAATTTTATTGCAAGGGGGGCCAAAGAGGGGAGAGAAAAAGAAAAAAGAGAATGGGTTTGCCAGGGCCTCTAGCCATTGCAAACAAATTCCAGATGCATGCACCACTTTGTGCATCTGGCTTTACATGGGTACTGGGGAATCCAACCCACGTCATTAGACATTGCAGGTAAGTGCTTTAACCACTGAGAAATCTCCAGATAAATAAAGAAATTTTTATAAGCAAAATTTAATCTTTTTTACTTTGAACACAGAAAGATATTTTTGCAGATAAATACTTGCATTTCACCAAAGTAAGTTGAAAAATCATGCTCTATGAAAATGAGTCATTTGTTACAAGTAAGAGACCAGAAGTAGGTGAAGTGTTAATCAGCATTTTGTGGCTTTGGGTTCTAGAGGTAAAAGCTCTTCTTTTGCTTTAATCCCCCAAGTCTGAGACCATCTCTAAGTACTCTACCAAGTTGTATATCATATCTTACCATACCCGTCCCTCTATAGTTTCTTTCTTTGTGTAATATATAAATTCAGATGTTATTAGACATGTCTTTAATCACTACAGACATGAGAATGCAAAAATCACCATCAAAGGATAGCCTATTTGATTCATAGTCTGCCCAATACCAAGTTACAGTTACTATGGCTTCCTCCTGCTACTGGAAGTTTGCAGAGAGCATTTCCATGCTATTTTCATAACTATTTAATTGTTAGCGACCATCCTGGTATTGTGGGTCAACCATACACATCTCTGTGTTAGGGAGGTCTGTTGGCAGCTTCTGCTTACTGGGATCCCAGCTATTCAGATCAGTTAGGAAGGGAAGTATCTATTGTGTGCTATCAGATTGCCCAGTGCAGCACTCAGAACCTGAGCATTAAGAGGTCAGCACAATTTCTCCATGTACACTTCTTGCATATGCCTCACTCTTGAGTCTGGGAGCACATAGGATGAAGATACTGTGGAAGAAAATGGTGTGCTGTTCATGTGTTTTGCAGCCTCAAATTCTAAGGTAAAATCTTGAGAACCCTTGGTTAAACTTCTCACTAAATTCAGCATTTTCCCCACCTTAGCTTCCTGTGCTTGATAATTCATGGCTCAGTATTTGGAGAAAAAATTTATTCATCTCCAGAGTCACCAACCATAAGAATCAAGTGATAGATATTAAGATTTGTTCTGGGATTAGGGTAGAAAAAGGCCAAAAAGACAAGATTTGTTGTTCAGCAATATTTGGAAACTGATAGAAATAGAAAATCAACTTTATTTTACAGTGCTTTTGTGAGCTTTATGGCAATAAGCAGTTTTACTTTAAAATTGTTTCAAATACTAGTGAGAGTATTATAAACTGCTGTTTGGGTTTTTTTTTTTTTTTTTCAGTCACATATGAGCATTTCTGTGGGCCTTAGTAAAAACACAAGATCGTGTAACAACAACAACAAAAAGAGATAAAAAACTTTATTTTGTGAGCTTGTGGAAGTGTGGAAGGGAGTTTGCCCAGTGAATCCTGGCACAATGAGTTGCATGAGAGAGGAATATCATCAATGATCATCTTGGAGCCAGGAAAATGGAATTATTTAGTGACTCTATACACAGAAGATAAGCATGGTTAACTTTCTAAACAGACATAACTACTCTGAGAAGACAATCTGGTGTTGGCAGTTATAAGTAGTTTATAATAACATTTTCCTTTTTATTCATAAATTTAAAGTCTTCAACTTTGAAAGTCTTTGAAATCCCTCATTCCATTTACTGTTTGGGAGGGACCATTCAAATCCATCACTAAAATAAGATGTGAAAAGAAATGACTGTCACAAATTTGAAAGACAGAGTGATTTAAAGAGTAAGACCCTAATGCTGTTAAATTTCTATTCTAGGTAGTGCTGCCCTTGGTTAAGGAGATGAAGATGTAAACAGATGAGCAGATGGAGCCTGGGCTCTTGATCATGTTTTCCCCACCTGGTACTGGGGTATTTGGGGGTAGATGCTCCTGACTGGGCCAGACAGATGCAGGGACTCAGCTTTGCAGAATGGGAGGAACAGTGTGTAACGAGGCCTCAGTGCCCAGTGAAGAAAGGGGAAAGATGAAAAAGAATAAGAATTAGCCCCTGGTGCTGTGGAACACAGGAGACCCACAAAGGCTAATTTCAAATGGCTGGAGCTCTTACATCTTAGAGATGAACTTGCTTCTTGATGCATTTGTAACTCCCATTAATGTTAATGCTACCAAGCCCACCGAGAAGGGAATACAGACCCTTAGTTAGCTTTCATCAGCTTATTTTCTTTTCTTCCACTGAGAGGGGGGATGTGGTTACCTTTATGAATTAAGACAGGAACCTATGATAATGTACAAATACATTTGGGTTGAAAAAGAGAAAGAGAATAACCCATGAGCCATAGAATCTTACCCAGTCTACAGAGCAAGCAGATGGCAGGTCACAGGCTGTGGTAGCATGCATCCAATGTCAAATGTATCTAAGGGTGTCACATAAGATGAACTCAGAAAATCAGTAACATTTTAATATTAGGTACCATTCACACAGCCTTTTTCCCCATCCATGCCAGAAAACTCTTTATAACTGTTTGTTACATATTTGGTCAATACTATTAGCATTTTATTTTCAAAGGCTGTGAAACTAGAGAAGACACAAGCTTAATTTTTAAACTTTAAAAATTATCAGATTAGGGCTGGGGAGATGGCTTAGAGGTTGAGGCGCTTGCCTGGGAAGCCAAAGGACCCAGGTTCATTTCCCCAAGACCCATGTAAGCCAGATGCACAAGATGGCGCATGTGTCTGGAGTTCATTTGCAGTGGCTAGAAGTCCTGGCCCACCCACACTCATCTCTCTCTCTTTCAAATAAATAAATAAAATATTAAAACAATATATCAGAGTAGTTCACTGAGAGAATGAGAATTAGCTTCTTGGAAGGGGTGGCTCAGTAGTGAACCAAAACTGAGCAGATCAAACGTGCAGGATATGGACATTGCCAAAACAAGCAACATGTTTACTGTGGCTTTAGAACAGGCTGAGGTAATCCAGGGTGGACCATGGGAGGATATGGGGTTGTGTCTTGAGCTCAAGGTCTGTAGATGCTCTGTGTCTGGGTGATTACCACTGATATCTCTGTGACAGTGCATGGCTGAGTATCAGCATGCAGTGGAAGTGACCAAGGGCAGGTGACATGTGTCGCAGAATTATTATCCTTTCAATAAGTTCCTCACTGACTGGCTTCACTGACTCACTCTCTACACATGGGTGAGAGCGTATCTCATTACATGGGTCTGCAATACTCTGTCAATCTGAACGTTTTTCAGTGATAGCTCTCACTCTTAAACCTGAACTTCTTGCTCTAGAGTCATAAGCTGTCCATCTTTAACACACCATGTTTTTGAAATAAATCATGCAAATTAAAAGAAGACAGATAAATAAACATGTGTACATAACAAGTCTGTATTTTAAAAACTTATATTCTCATAGCTGTGATCTTAACATAGCTTTTCAATATTTTTAAACATGACACTGTCTAATACCAAAATGAACTGATAGATACATACATCGCTCTGACAAAACAATGTGCATTTCTACTTAAATGAAAGAATCAAAAAATAAAGGCTAGATAGTAGCATCCAGTCAAATATCCATAAGGAAAGTGAACCTAATAGACCTTCTAAAGAATTCTAGTGACAGTTTATTCTGTGCTGTCCTGAATGTCAGCTAGTATGTTAGTTAATATCTTTTTTGTGAACATCTTCAGGAATTTTTCAGTCATCAGTAGGATAACCATTACTAATTCCTAACAATCTTATTAGAGGTATAACATATTCAACAGAGTACATATAGTTAAAGTACCCAATCTAATAGGTTTGACATATTTTTACATCAGAGAAACCTTCCCACAATAATAATTTACAGCTATAACCATCACCCTCTGGGTCTCCTTGGGCCCCTTTGTAATATACCTCTTCACCTTTCAAATACACCCACCATCATTTCCAGGAAGCTACTGAACTACTTTCTGTCAGTACCCATTAGGTTTTATCTCCAGAATTTCAAATACTATATTTGATATAATCACATATACTTTAACTTTTTTTTTCTGTCTTATTTTGCCAGGCATAGAAATTTTGATTCATTCATGCTGCAATGTATAGCCAAAATTATTTCCTTCTACTGATGTATTAGTGCGGCATGATTTTTATAAATATTCCACATTCATTTAATGATGGATACTTAGATTATTTCTAGGTTTTGACCATTCAAACTAACGCTACTGTTGACAAATAGTGTACAACCCTGTATGGCCATATTCTTTTATTTTTGTACGAGTACTTAGGAATGGAATGGCTGGATCCTTATGGTATGTGTATGTTTAACTTTTATGTTACTGAACTATTTTCCCAAAGTAATTAATCATTTCATAGTCTTCCAACAGTTCTAGTTCTCCTACATTCTACTTGATAGTTCATTATTCTAATAGATACAAATGGGATCTGTGTTTGCATTTTGTATTTCATTAGTGACTGGTGACATTGAACATCTTTGATGTGCTTCACTCTTATCTGTATACTTTCAATTGTGAAATGCCTAGTTAAATATTTTGATTCAGTTGTTTTCTTTTTAGTGAGACTTTTTATTAAATACTTTTTTATTTATTTACTTGCAAGCATATAGAGAAAGAGAGAGAGAGAATGCAAATGGGCATTCCAGGATCTCCAGCACTGCAAATGAACTCCGCGATACATGTGCCACTTTGCATCTGGCTTTACGTGGGTACTGGGGAATTAAACCCAGGTCGTTAGGCATTACAGGCAAGTGCCTTAAGTGCTGGGCCATCTCTCTAGCCCCTTATTACTGAGATTTTGAAGAGTTTTTAGATTCAGATTAAAGTCTGTCAGATATGAGAGATATAAATATTTTTACTTCAATCTGTGGCTTTTCCGTCACCAGTAAGATACTTCTGAACAGTAGGTGTTTTTAATTTCAATGTACTCCAACTCATCAACTTTACAAAAACAAACAGAACTGTCATATTTAAGACATATTTGCCTAATCCAAGTTCACAAAAGATTTCTCATGCTTTCCCCTGGAAGTTTTTTTTTTTTTTTTATCATATGTGTATAATCACACATAATTTTGTGTGGGTGAGTGCACATGTGTCTGCAGGGGCATGTGTGCCTGTGGAGGCCAGACGACAATCTTGAGTGCCATTCCTTTGGAATGTTGTCCACTATTTTTTTTTTTTTTTTTGACACAGGGTCTCTCATTGGCTTGGAATTCATCTAATTAGGCCAGACTGGCTGGCCAGTTAAGCCCCAGGAATCTGCTGCTTCTGCCTCTGCAGTGCTGGAATTACAAGCACTTACACTACATGTTGCTTTTTCTAAATGTGGGCTCTAGAGAGGTTGCTCAGGCAAGCACTTTACTGACTGAATCATCTCCTCAGACCTTCTCTAGAAGTTTTATACTCCATCATCCCATTTGGATGATTTTCTTCATATGGTCAGAAAGATGTGGATCAAAGTTATTTTGCACATGAATCTGTAGTTATTCCAGTATTTCTTATTTGTTGAAAAGGTTTTTTTTTTTTTTTTTTTTTTTAAACACTGAACAATCTTTATGGTTTGTTGAAAATCAGTGTCCATAAAAATGAAAGTCTCCTCCATTAAAATGTTTGTCTAATAATTATGTCAATATAACACTGTTTGGATCACTGTGGATTTATAATGACTTCTGAAATTAGGTACTATATTGTTATTTTTTGTAATGGTTGGTTGAGATTATGCTGGGAATTTGTATGTCCCTACACATTTTAAAATTATCTCATAATCTTGTACCAAGAAAAAAATCTACTCAAATTTTGATTGGGATTACATTGAATCTAGAGATCAGTTTGAGGAGATGTAATATCTTAACATTACTGAGTCTTCTGAATCACAAAACGGGTGTATTTCTCTATTTGCTCAGGTTTTAATTTCTCTCATCAATGTTTTTAAAAATATTTTTATTTATTTATTTGACAGAGAAAGAGGGAGAGAGAGAAAATGGGTGCACCAGGGCCTCCAGCCACTGCAAATGAGCTCCAGACGCTTGTGCCCCCTTGTGCATCTGGCTAATGTGGTACTGGGGAATCGAACCTGGGTCCTTTGGCTTTGCAGGCAAATGCCTTAACCACTAAGCAATCCCTCTAGCCCATTGTCAGTGTTTTCAAGGATTGCTTTAAAATTTTTTTCAGAAGGGTTTCATGTAATCCATGCTGGCCTTGCACTCACTACTATGTAGCACAAGATGACCTTAAACTCCTGATTCTTGTTACATTTCCTGTGCTCTGATTACAGGTATGTGCCACCTTTCATAGTTTTAAAAAACATCTTATTTAAGAGTGCGAATGTATATGTATATATGTGTGTTTGGGCACATATATGGCACGGCACACTTGTGGAGCTTAGAAGTCAAGCAAGCAGTGTTGGCCCTCTCCTTCCACCTTGTTTGAGACAGGGTCACTCTTGTTTTGCTGCTGGGAAAAGCAGACTTAGCTGGCCCAGGAGGCTTTAGGATTCTTCCCACTGCCTCCTGTTGCTGTAGGTATGCTGAGATTATAAATGCGTGCACATCTTTGTTTTTGTCTTTATGTGGGTGTGGGGGATATCTACTTCAGTTGCCACTTGCAGAGCAAGGCCTTTTAATTACTGAGCCATTTCCCCAGCCTCTTGTTTTGTAGTTTTTATATATTTTTTTTATTTTTTGCCAAGCACGTGTGGGGAGTATGTATGGTATGGTGTGTGTTATATATTGTATGCATATAATATTATATACATGTGTAGTGTATGCATGTGTGTGTAGATGTGCATACCCTGTGTAGGTGTGTCTGAAGACGGGAGGAGAATTTCAGGTGTCTTCGATTGCTCTTCTGATTTCTCTGAGGTAGAGTCTCATTGAAACTGGAGCTGCCATTGTTTTAATCAGCATGGTGATTAGCGTGTCCCAGCTATTCTTGTGTCTTGGCTCCCCACAGACTGATACAGGTATGTGGTCACTCTCTGATTTTGAAATGCTAGGGATTTAACTCATGGGTCTCAGGCCCTCTAAGGCTCTCATGCTTGCCTGCCAATGTTCTTACTTGACCTGCTGAACCATTTTACTAGCCCTTGTTTCATAGTCTTTAATGTATGGGTCTGTCATATATTTTCTCAGATTTATATTTAAAGACTTAAGTATAAGGATACTATTATAAATGGTACTGTTTTATTAATTTCCATTTCTGATTATTTATTACAAGTGTATGAAGACAGAGATCTAATTAGTCATTGTGTATTGATTCTGAAATCTTACTAAATTTACTTGCTAGTTCTAGTAGTGATTTGATTCAGATTTTCTATGCAGATAAATATGTTGCAAGCAAATACAATTTATTTCTTCTTTCTAATGTGGATACCTTTCATTTTTTTTTTTTTAATGCTGTGGTTAGAACCTTTAAGATAATGCTAAATTAAAAATGTAGGGACAAGCCAGGCGTGGTGGCGCATGCCTTTAATCCCAGCACTTGGGAGGCAGAGGTAGGAGGATTGCCATGAGTTTGAGGCCGCCCTGAGACTACATAGTTAATTCTAGGTCAGCCTGGACCAGAGCGAAACCCTACCTTGAAAAAAAAAAAAAAAAAAAAAAAAAAAAAAGTAGGGACAGACATACTTTCTCCCTTGTTTTTCTTTTATTATACAAGGGAGAGCTTTATATTTTCCAGTAAATATGAAGGTAATTATAATATTTTCCTCTTTTAGATACCTCATGTCAATTCAAAGAAATTAAATCTTATTCCTACTTTGCTAAAAGTTTTCATTGGTATTTTTGAAAAATAGGCTTTTCAATTTATTACTTTTATCTGTTAATATATTAATATCTACTTCATTAATTTTCACTTTAATCTTTGTTATTTCCATTATTTTATGTATTTTGGATTTAATTTGTTGTATCTTTTCTCATTCTCAAGGTAGGAGCTTATGACACTGAACTCAAATCTTCGCACAAATTCCCTCGACTGCTTTGGAAGTATATTGAAAAATCTCCAAGTTTTGTTTTCATTTTTATTTCTTTTTTTTCTTTTATAGTACATTTTAATTTCTTTTTCAGATTTATTTTTATTTATTTATTTTTTAGAGAGAGGGAGAGGGAGAGAGAGTGGGTGTGGCAGGGCCTCTAGACACTGCAAATGAACTCCAGATGCATGCCTTGCCATGTACATCTGGCATGTGTGTGCCAACATGTACTTAGATGACAGAGGACCACCTTGGGCATTGGTTCTCACCTTACACCTTGTTTGGTTTGAGGCAGAGTCCCGTCACTTGTCCACCGCTGCATACACTAGGCTAACTGATCTGCAAGCTGCTGAGAATTCTGTCTCTGCCTCAAAGCTCACCACAGAAGGGCTGGGATTGCACACGTGCTCTATTGCATCTGGTTTTATGCAGGTTTTGGAGATCTGAACTCAGATTGTCGCACTTACACCGCAAGTACTTTCACCCATGGATTTTTTCCCTACCCCTGAGGTGTTTTGTTTTTTTTTTTTTTAACAAATATAATTAAGTCAACTTGATTGAGAGTGTTATTTAATTCTTTTATTTTATTGACTTTATGTCTATGAGAACTGGGGTTCAGAAATCTTTTATTATAATTATAAATTTGTTACTTATTAATGTTGCTTCATATATTTGAATCAGTGGTTCATAATATAAATATTTGAGATTGTTGTGTCTTCCTATGAAATGGTTCTTTTATCATTATGAAATGACATTTTTAAAATCCATGTTTATGGATCCTTTTTGTCCCAAACTCTACTTTGCTCATGCTAACATAGCCATGCTATCTTTCTATTAGAATTGACACATATATTCTTCCATATTTTTATTTCACCCTATTTTGCACCTGTATTTGAAATTTTTATCTTTAGATAGTGTTCATTCATTTAGTTGAGTCTACTTTTCCATACAGTCTGACAGTCTGCTTTTGTGAGTGTTTAGACTACCTAGAGTAAATATAATGGCCTATATTGTTAGGTTTATGTCTATCATCTTGTCATTTATTTTCTACTTGTCATATGTTGTTTGCTCTCCATTCGTCTTTTTCTGGCTACTTTTGGGCCGAACACTTTTATGATACCATTTTATATACTGGGTGAGCTTATTAGCTATAACTTTGTTATTCTTATAGTTGTTTTAGGTTTATAGTATGCATCTTTAACTTAATATAGTCTGTCTTTGAGTGATAGTATACATAAAAATGCCTTACAAGAGTGTACTATTCTCCCTTTCCAAACTTGGTGCTAGTTTTATTATATATTTTATTTCGACATGTGCTAGAAATACCACACTCTGTTTCCATTATCTTACTCAGTATATTATCTCTTACAGAATTTAAGTACTAAAAATTTTGGGTATGTTTCCTGATAGTGTTGTTGCTGGTATTCTGCAATACTCTTATAAATATTTACAAATAGTGAATTTTACATGCTGGAAAATTCTTTTACTATTTTCAGGACATTGCCTTAGAGTTTCGAATGAGAAATCTGCTTATAAACCTTATCTTTGTTCCTCTGTCAGGTATTCTTTTTCTTCTTTTTTTTTAATCTGGCTGCTCTTTCTCTGGCTGTTTTATCTTTATCATTGATTTTGAGCAACTTAATTATAATAAGCCTTGTAGTTTTCTTCAAGCTTTGTGCTTGAGGTTCATTCAACTTCTTGGATTTACAGATTTCACCAGTTTTGAATTTTTCAATGTCAGTACAGTTGTTCCCAGATCACTGAGATGCTGCATCTTCTTTGAAACCTCCACGTTTTTATTTAAAAAAGTAGTTTTGTTTCTGTTTTGATTTCTTTTAAAGTGGGAAAGTAAATTCAGAGTCATATACTGTTGACTCGAGACAGAAGTATTCTTACCTTAAATATGATATAATCAAACTTTCCTTTAATTTCACAAGTAATTCACTTCAAGATATGGTGAATATTTTTTAAATCAAAATTCTGTTACTCTGCAGGAAAAACTGTAGTATTTTAGCACACATACTACTTTAGTTTTGAATCTAGTACTGTACCTGTATGAGTCTTGGGAAAGTTAATCAGTGTGGTAAGTGTCATTAAGAGCTCTGGATATCTTCATTTTCTCATTTACATTTGGGAGATCAAATGAACTGTGATCTCCATCTCCAAGCTGGCTTTCCAACTTGCAAATTTTTGGGACCACCTCTGCCCTATTTTGGTTTTAAAGCTGAAGGAAGGGATGGTTTGGCAAAAATCCATGACAATTCATTCTGCAAAGCCGAATCCTGAGCCATGGAAACTGACTCTGAATCAGAATTGCATTCATCAAACTAAGGTTGAATTTGCCAACCTGGGGCACTGCCCGATTGTCATTTCCAGGAAAATGATGTGAGAAAATACTTTGAAGAGGGAAAATAATTATCCTTCCTCAACAACTTCAAAGGTAAGCCTAGAAAATGAAAATGAATCCATTTCTCCTGACTTCAGGACGACATTATCAACTGTGAACTTGTTTCGCGACATAAATTTAGAGTGGATGGTCTGTTTCTGTGAACCAGAACCACACAGGAAGGAAAGAAGATATTTAGCTCTCCCTTTGGATGCCAGCAACAGGGACAGTAAAAGTGCTCAGTGGGGCAGAGGTCCAGGGTGCTCTTTTGTTAGAATGTTTTGGAAAAGTCAGAGCTTATCCCAGGTTGCCTTGCTGATGTTCTCACCTCCCCTATCCTTTCAATCTATCACTGCCCACACCACTTTCTCCAGCTAGGGCAACTTTCATTTGCACTACTTCTACTGTTCTTAATAGTTTATATGGTCCAACTTTATTCTACTTGGAATTGTTCTTCAATTGATTCTGCACTTATATACTGTCTTATTAATAAATGGTGAGTTAATCTGAGGAGAGTATGATTTATTTTTCTTCATATCTCTCCCTGTCTGATAAGATAGTAACCATTTCCTGTGTCACTGTAATTATTTGTATAACCATTGGCAAGTCAGTTAAACCCTCTTTAGGCCAGTTTTTTCTCTACACAATTTGGGAATAAGATTCATTGCTCTTCATGCTTCTTTATGCTACAGAACTTTATGATGTTGTTTATTTTTTACAAAATTTCAGTTGTTCAGGTTACATTTGTTGGTCCCACATCTATACAAGTACTGTTGATAGGTGCTTTATAAATAGTAATGAGTAACACCAAGAACTCAAATTTAGCAAGAGAAAATTGGTTAAAGAGCAGAAAAAAATGTGGACCCATGGAAATTCCACATAGGTGGATAAAATGCATTAAGGGATGATTTAATCAGATTTTAATCAGACTTACTAATTCCATTGGCAATTTGACCTAAGCAATTGCCTTGAGGTATGGGTAGAGTTTAATTTGGTTACTTCACAAGGATGGTCATGAAGTCAGTTAATGACACTAGTAAAATACTTTTTTAAAAATTTAAGATATGGTTGTTCTGTGGATGACCTCCTTAGAAGAAATATCCCCTTGAAAAGATTCAGGAAAGGCCCTTTATTACTCCAACCTAAGCCATAAATATCCATTCATTCTGAACAAATATCTAGGAGGAGATATTATACTTGGGATAAACTCTAAGTCTCTGGGCTGGGTATCATAGGAGAATAAGACGTTACAGGGTAAGGGATCTCATTTAACCTTTGGGAAATGCTACCTGTATTTAGACAGTCTATCTACCTCTATGTCACCAACTCATTCCTCTTGGGCTCTGAAGTATAATTTTCAATAACTGTCACTCTTCAATGGCTAATAAAGGGCCTTCTTGTGTTGCCCTTGTGTCTTTTATGGGTTCTACAAATAACTAATTAACCTCCCCTACAAAAACCAGTGTGAAAAACAGAAGGAAACCTCTATGAACCAGCTTCACAGAGCTGAGGCCCGATCTTCTGAGTGAGCTCCACAAAGCTTCCTCTCTCCTCACAGAGTTCTCTCCAGCATTAAATGCTTATTGACTTCATGCTAATATCCATTTAGTAATCTGCCGTTTTTGTTTGTTTTAATATAGCACTCAGTTTTACAGTAGAAGGGAATTATGCAGTTTAGAAGTATGAATATTAAAAAAGGATTTAATTAAATCTGTTGCCTGAAACCTCTGTCTAAAGCTATAATGACAAATTTAGTCCATATTTATTATGGTGCACAGGGGACCCTAACCAGATCATTAGTTTATATGCCTTACTCAGTAGTGAAGTTCTAAAACTTTACATTTTGCATATTATTACATTATTCATTTTTCCAACTAGGCATAAAATATGACTTCCCATGAGTACAATACCTAATTCTTCAAAATATACAAAGATAGCAATAAAATGATTAAATTACAACTCTTACATCTGTTCTTCTTGTCTGATTATAAATTAAAATGTTTTAAAACAGAGAAAACAATTCAGGTAACAAATGGATTTAAACTGTTCAATTTCTCATAGGTTGGGGAGCAAATAAATATAGACACATAAACATAAAAAGACAGACACACGGACATATATAAATAAATGGAAAGGTGCCCACTTGAGAGAAGGTTAATTCTCTCTTGTCATTGCTGCTAGTGCCTGCTAAAAACACATGCCTAATAAGAAACTGCACTAAGTGAAATTCACTCTCTTCTGATGGTGACATAGTTTGTACTAGCCAATGGAGGTGCCAAAGTCTGAGAAATAACTGAATGAAATTACAGTGTATATAAAATACCCTTTATTTTAAAGCCAAACTATAAAATGTTATGTCTGCCAGGAGGAAAATATTTAATGCTATTCTAATCCATTAGTTATCACCGCAAAATGCTGCCTTGTGTTTTCTTTAACAGCCACACATTAACTCATGGTTAATTTAATGATGGAGATCGACACAGGCAGAAGGCAACCTGAAAGCATTTTTGATGTAATCTGTGAACTTGTCGCCCATTTAAGATAATGCAGTCATCTTTCCCTAAATACAACCTGAAAATTCCCATGAATTCTAACCTATGTATCCTGTAATCTGAAGGCCTTTTGACAAAGCCTCAACACCAAAACTGCACGAGGATCTCTTTTTTTTTTTTTTTTTTAAGTCAGAGAGAGCCCAACACATGTAACTTTGTAACTTTGGAATCCATTCAATCCATTCTGGAGAGGTCAATTTGGATGTGGCCAACTTGATTTCATGGCATTTTCTTCAAAGCCTGCTACTTGCCTTGAGAGATTTTGCCTTGATGGTAAAGCACTAGGTTTAAACACTTGAAATAAAAATAGGGTGCTGATCCTCTAAAACTCTTTATGCATACACATATTATGTAAATCCGAAAATATTAAGTCCAAAGTCAGAGAACGAGAGACACCTGTAGCAAGCCTGATGTCTTCAGAGTTGGGAGAACACAGGTACTAAGCTGGCTCTGGGTAGAATGGGAACACTGGGAAGTTAGCATTATGTTTTCTTTGGAACAGGCAATTAGGATCAAGCAATGGGGCAGGAGAAAGAAATTTCCAATCAGGAGGAACATGTTGATCTTATGCAACGATTCCTGCGAGAGATGAGAACGTGTTTTCTATTGAGTTCGGTAATAACAGCTCTTCCAGAGAAAAGACTTAAAATCCCCTCAGCAAAATACGGCATTTAAGTGAGCACAGCTTTTGGGTTGTGTTACTCCACAGAGATTACAACAATTAAAGGAACTAAGGTTTCCACTTAGGCAACTTTCTGGGCAACTTTGCAGAAAACATGGGTATATTGTTTAAATGCAGATTGCTGTGGGTTTTCACATAGACGAAGACAAGTATAGGACAAGTGAGTTAGTCCTCTTTTTCTAAGGGGGTCTGCCTGAATTGCTGTCACTCAAGGCAGCTGTGCATCTGTCCCTGGAGAGATCAGGGCTCCTGTGGCTTCCCCTATGCTCACCCACAGGGTGAATGACTCATGTTGGTACCTCCTGTCATCTGGTGGCTGGAAAGCTTCCATCCTGAGCTGCCTGTACCCAGCTTCTCAGGCTATTGTGGGATACCATAAAAAGTGCTCCACCAAGACAGATTAAATTGTAAGCTGAAATACAAGAAATCAAGAACTAAACAGGCTAAGTTGATGCAGATCTCTCCCAGTTACTCAGTTGACCCCAGGGAGGGTATTGGGCCCTGAAGACCAGAACTGCTACTACAGAAATATGGACAAGAGGCTGAAGTATAACTTGCCTAGCATGCCCAAAGCCCTGAATTCAATCCCTAGTACTAATAAAGTTTTGTTGAACAAGTGACTATACTGCCATAGTTTTATTCTATTTTTTTGAAGAAATATGAATAAGAAAAATGTAATAGCTATTCCTAGATCAGAGATAAAACAAGTAGAAAGAGAGAGAAACAGAGAGAGAGAGGGAGAGAGAGAGAATATAAAAGAGAGAGGGAGAGACCTATTCAGAACAAATGAAGTTTGAGAGCTTTCAAAAGTAATATTCCTCATAGGTTAAACAGGACAAGCATTGTTAATTTAGGGAGATTTTTGATGGATGTAGCCCCTCTTTTGGAAAGGCTAGTGGGAACTTGTTGGAGACCATAATCTTGGTCTTCATAGGATTCTGACCTGGTTCCCAGTTCCACCTATGGGTTCTTTCCACTGAGTGGATCTCTTAGCCAATCAGAAAATGACTGATTGCTGCTCTCACAACTCATAACCCACACCCCATGGGGAATACCAGCAACCCCACTAAGAGGGTCCTCAGCTGAGTGGGGGCAGGGAGATGAGAAATGATGGCACCATCACATGATGTGTCCACAACAAAGTATATTCACAATAAAAGGAATATTCTTTGGTTTGGTCCAATAACCCTATTTATAAGAGCATCTTTGATTTATGTAATAATCTGCAGAAATCCAGCCCCACCCCTGATTCTGTAGAGAAAAACACACTATCAAGGCAACATGGGTTTTGTTACAGGATATCCCTGGATAAATAAAATCTAGATGGGGTCTCTGTCCACTGCTGTTCTAAATGAGCCTGGCCGGGCTGGCCCATGTATTTTCATTTCATTTTCTGGAGCCAAATGACTACCATCTGCTGTCATGAAGCTGTCACACAATCAGTAATGGAAGATTTCTAAGGAATATAATGGCTGGTGAATGAATATATGACAGTCCAGCTCCCATGTAGCAGGAAGAGAACAGCAACCCATTTGAAAAGCAGCAGCAATGGTGTTCTCCCACTTCTCAGCAAGTGCATTGTAATACAAATCTTTATTTGGACTCAAGACGTTGACAGGTCAATTGAACAGAATAAGTCTAGTTTATGATGCAGTTGTCAGAACTGGTTAAAGCAGGAGTCTGTTTACCGACGTCCTGAGATATTCCAACAATTTTTCTTGCAAACCAGCACCTTGAGGTTAATTACTTTACCAATTTGAGTAAATGGCAAGCCATATTCCCATCTGTCTCCATTAGTTCCCCACTATTTCTCAATTTATGATGACTGGGGTCAAGGCTGTGGTACAAAAGAAGAAGTAATAAAGCATGAATGGAGTAATTTTCTGTTTATACAAATGTGGTGGCCACAGCATAAATAAGGCAAAGACTAAATGTGCATATTCTTAACTTTGAAACCTCTGGGTACTAAGTATATTTACAGTAAACGTGTCTCCTAATTTATAAGTGTAAAACAAATACAGTTGATGACAAATTCTACATTCCGTGTTTATGGGCTGCAAGCTAAACTCCGCTGTTATAGGTAACAGCCTTGGGTTGATCTCACAGTAGATGCCAAGTCATAAAAATGGCTCTGAAAGACTTGGAAGGGTTGATTTCTCTTAAGCTTCCTTGTTTATAAAAAGTGAATTATTTGGGGAAAAAAATGTGAGACTATGTGGATGCCAATACAATCCATTGATGTATCATCTACCTTTAGCGTAAACATTTCTTGCTATCTATATGGGTAATAGTGTTGGATTCCCTTTAAAATATATTAGATACTACTGATTAAAAATCTAAGAATCAACATATTCTTTCATTTTTCCCTCCTTTCCTTTCTCTTTGCTTTCCTATCTCCATTCTGTCTCCCATTCTTATCACTGTATAATCAGAAAATAATTTAAATTTTATGTGCATTTGTTCCACTGTAAATTGTAAGAATATATTATACTTCAACTTGAATTTCAGAGCATTTTCCCACTATTCAAAGCAAGCAGCATCTTAAAATTTTTTTTATTATATAACTTAAGAAAGAATCATACCCAACTTCCCATTTTGTTAATTTTGCTAGGTATATTGATATTACCTAATCTGCTTTTTTCAAACAATGACAGTTAGAAAAAAAAGAAGGTAAAGAAAATTTCTGTCCACTTGCCATAAGTGGACAAAGTGGTCATGAGTTAAGTACCACAATCAAATAGATTTTCATAGCAGATGAAGCATAAGATATTATATTTTACAGTAATGATTCAAATGGAAGAGAAACAAACTATTGCTCCTGAGCAACTTGGCATTGTGCCTTCTGGTACTGTGATGGAGCAGGCATACTTGTCTTGAGAAAAGTAGCTCTGGGGACAAAACTGGAGGCAAATATGTATTTTAATGTCTAGTGGGTCCAATGGAATAATAAGATTTCTTCCTGCTTTTCAGACAGTCTTAGATAAATGGAATAGTTTTGTTCCTTAGATATTTACCTCCAGAAGCTAAAAGCACATCAGATAAAAACATATCAGTCAGTCATCTCCATTAATAAAAATAAGTAATTTGCTATGATTTATTTTCTTAATTTATATTTATTAGATATGGACATACTTAGTATATAAACAACACATGTTGGTACCATCCTTTCCCTCATCCATACCACTTTTCTGAAGAGTCCCTCCTCATTAGGGATGCAGGTCAACCCCATGGGGATTGTGGGTCATGCATTATGGGGGCAGCAGTCAGTTATGGGGAAGAGGCAATGTCTCTGTGTATGCTGTCCCAACTTGTGGCCCTAACAATCTTTCTGCCCCCTCTTCCACAAAATTTCCTGAGCCATGTTGGGTGCGTTTTAAGCTTACTTCAGTGATGGGCTCTTAGGAGCCTCTGGACTATGATTTATTTTTTAAATTATGTCGTAAGGGCATCTAAGAATACTTTTGGCTTTAATTACCAGAATGAATCCTTCCCTGATATTTCAGGGTGCCCTTGTGTCTTGTCTTTCTATAATGCTTTTCTTGTTCTACCTCCCCTCTTCTTCATTCTCCTCCTCTCACCCTGAAACCCCAGGTTCTATTTATATAAGTAACAAAGAGAAGGTCTTCAGACAGTTTGGAGTGTTTTGTACATGCCAATTAGATGAAGAATATGATTAAAATGTGGTATAGAGCAGGGATTCTTGGGTCACATCAATGATGAAGGTCCTCCAGCCCTCCTCATACTGCCAAAATGCATATGTCCTATGACAGAGAGGCTGTCCTCACTGGAGCCTTCCCAGGGTTGAGAACTGAATAGGGACCTTGTTCCCTCTACAGTCTGCAGTAGGGTAGGAATCGGGGATCTGGATCTCATATCCCTCACATTCCAGGAGAAGAACAGCTCTGAGGCTAAGCAGAGGGGACAGGGAGAGATGCCAAGTTATATAGAAGAGCTCTACATCATTAGTGGGAGGAACCAGGACACATGGAGGAATGGAAAGAGCTGATTCCAAAGCCATCTTTTGTAAATATTTAGCAGTATAAAAAGGTTCATTCATTTAAACTAAACATTATTATTAATTACTATTTAGCTTTGATTATGTGTTAGAACTGTGGTGATCCCAGATAAAAGATTTTTCTCTTCTAAAGTGACACTAGTCTAAAGGGGAAATGAGCAAGAGTGCTGCTTTATCAGTGAACCTGGTACCGGCACAAGGGCGAAGGAGATAGACACAAAGAACACTCAACACCTACCAAATCAGATAGCCAGAGACACAGAGACTCACAAAACCTCATCACTGAAATAGACTTAAAATGAACCCAATAGGGAAATTTACGAAAGAGGGGCAGAAAGATTGTTAGAGCCATGACTTGGGTCATTATGCACAGAGTCATTGCCTCTCCCACATAACTGATGGCTATCCCCATAAGGCAAGACCCACATTACCCATGGGGGAGGACAGGGAGAAGGCTAACGATGGTACCATCATGGATGTATATATACTATATACATAACTAATAAAAAACATACAAAAATAAATCAGAGGCTGGAGAGATGGCTTAGCAGTTAAGGTGTTTGCCTGCAAAGCCAAAGGATCCCTGTTTGATTCTCCAGGACAAACGTAAGCCAGATGCACAAGGGGGTGCATTCATCTGGAGTTTGTTTGTAGTGGTTGGTGGCCCTGGTGTGCCCATTCTTTCTCTCTCTCTCTCAAATAAATATTTTTTTTAAAAAATCATTACTACACAGTGTGATGTGCATACAGGTTATGCACTTACATCATCTTTGGGAGACCTGTGAAGTGGGGCCCATCTGCTGGGCAGCAACTATAGGCACAAATGCCCCCATATTGCTTAATCTTCTCCATGGTAAAACATCTCCTTCAGTTGCAGAAAGTCCCAAGAAAGGTAAAAATAAAGACTGTCAGTTGTCTTTTGATGAATTAATTTAAACATGCTACTCTCAGATGTTCAAAGAGAATATGAAAGTTAGAAGGTGTTTGAGAAGTCATTTAGTACAGTTCCTTCTTTGTATGGAAGAGAAGGTGTGTGAGGACTTCTGTTTACCTTAGCCTACTAGGGAATAAGGCATTGTCTCTGTGGTTTTACCAAAATGAACATTGGTGGATAGTACAAGTATAGACCTTATATTTTTTACTCACTGATAGGATCCTCTAGATCTTTTCCTTTGGTCACATAAAAAAAGAGCTGCTAAGTATTTCCATGTATCAAAAATCAAATACATTCTCTAGGCCTTTAAAGGATGGAAAATTAGCTGATAGAAACAAAGAGAATGAGACTTGACAGTTGTGAGTCTTTGAGTAAACCTTAAAACTTCCTAAGCTCCAGCATGGAGTTCATACCAATCTCATTGAGTGGTTGAGAGGACACAGACAGTATGGTAATATGTGTTATAACTTAGTGCCATGCTTTAGAGCAAACATTTAATAAATTCAGGTGGTACTGTTTCGATGGCTTCAAACGGAGCATACAGTCTAGTGACATCAGCCACTAAATGGGGACTGCAGGCCATAGTCATTATGAGTTTTTTCATGACTGAATCACCGTGATGCCTCAGAAGAACTGTCCCTGAGTAGGGCTACAAAGCTGTCATCAGACTGAGGAAGAACACAGTGATTTGCTGGAAGAGGTGAGAAATGAGATTGAGGCAGAGATTCTAATAACGAGATTGAGGGTTTGGTCAGTTTGGGCAAAGGGAGTATCTCTGTTATTCTTTTACTCAAAACACCCTTAAAAGATTACCATGTTCCCATCCTAAAAGGTCATGTAGCATTTAAGACTCCCTGTCTACCTGTTTGAAAGGAGTGTGTACCTCATCTCCAGGCAAATCTGATTTGCATTTCACCCATTTGCCATTCATCGAAATACCTTGCCTAGCTCCATCTGGAGAATTTGCTCACATGGTTATCTCTACCTGGATGCTCTTCGGTGAGCAGCTGCCCATTTTAGTCTTTGAGAGTCTGGTGAGATCCCATCTCTTCCTCTCAGCTTAGCTCACCACATTCTTGCCCTCCTCTGAATTCCTGAAACACGGAGTCATTTGGCTCAGGCTCATAGGTGGGTTCTTATCATTTGTGCAACTTCAGTGTGTCTGTTTCCTGTTTCTCCAGTTATGTTTTAACATTATCCACGACATAGGCTGCATTTTAAACTTTTTCATATTTTGTCAGGACTAGCATAGTTAATTAATGAGCATGTCTGATGGACAAAGTCTTAAAGTTAGATTTCCTTTGTGCTGGTGAGAAAAACATTTCCAGAAAGGAAGTGTCTATGATCTAGTTTATCCCCAGCAAAAGGGTGCCATTGATCTAATCCATATTAAATATGAGGCGATCTCAGTATGTTAATGCCATCTAACTCCACACATCTCTGATCTCCCAGAGGTCAGTCAGTAAACTGTCCCTTCCCTCTCTTTCTGAAAACTAGTATGAGTTCTCTACTTTCACACTGACAATGATATGAAGATAACGAGAGCTGTGCTTGGGCAAAAGTGCTATGGGCATTAGAGATTCCCACGACTCAAGTGGGTCATATATACTCTAAGCACGGGGGCCAGTCAGAGATAGTTCTTTTGCTACATGTGAATTTTCTCCCTCTTGGCAGTCACATTATTTCCAGGTTAAAGGGTATGCTATACACTTTCCCTGGGGAAGAAGCTATGAGGATAATGAGCTGAGACAGAGAGCTTTGACTGTGCTTAGGTAAACTGCAGTGACCCAAGGTTCAAGTTTTGGGGGACATATCTAATTAGATGTGGTAGTTGAATATTTCCTACATAAGGTTTCTCCAGTATAATTAAACTCTGAGCATCAAATCATATTAGGCTGTGAAGACACAGCAAGGCTTGAATCACCAGAGCCATGCCAACTCTCTGCAATTCTGTTTGGCGTTGGCTGCTTTCTAAGGTCAGTCTGTGGTAAATTGTGGATGAGTCTGACCACTCACTTCTTGCCATAGTCTGGTACTTCCTAAGTCCAGGCCTCTTTAGCTCAGAACTTGGCCTTTCATTTTCTAATCCAACTAAGGAAACATGACAGAACAGATACAGAAGAGTAGGGGGACAGTGAGAGAGTACATGATGAAAGTGGTTCTGTAGCTGCACACAAACAAGGACAACTAGCAAGGACTGATGAATTCCCATTAAAAGAAAGGGAGAAGTAAGCCGGGTGTGGTGGCTCACATCTTTAATCCCAGCACTTGGGAGGCAGAGGTAGGAGGATTGTTGTGAGTTCAAGGCCACTCTGAGAATCCAGAGTGAATTCCAGGTCAGCCTGGACCAGAGTGAAACCTTACCTCGAAAAACCAAAAATAAATAAAAAATAAAGAAAAGAAAAGAAAAGAAAGGGGGAAGTAAAGGAGTGGTATTCATTGGGAAGTCATTGCCACACTTAACCATGGTAGAGAAACTCAGTGCTTGCAGTCCTAATGAAACTTTCTCTCTGAGGTTTAATGGGAGGGCAGAGCTCCTTTCTAGAGATGCCATTGGCACCAAAGACCTCTGGCCCATGAAGTCTGGAGCCTGCATGATATGCACATAACTGTTCTCCAGGGCTAATGCAGCACCTGGCCAATGGTATGTGTCCAATAAATATTTTTACAATAAATATAAATGAAAAAGTACAAGTAACTAGTGAATGGAAGAAGAGGCCATTTGTGAGTTTATCTTGATACACATAGACCCAGAGAAAGCTAGAGAGGTGGCTGCAAATGGCAAAGGCCCAGCTGGCAATTTTTTTGGCAATCCCTGATCTATCTCATGCATATAAATAGGTGGCAAGTAGGTATGGAGTGGAAGTTTTTATTTATTTATTTATATTATTCTGATTTTACATTCATAGTATTGGCTCCATTGTCCTCCTTCCTGTCCTCCCTCTTCCAAAGGGACCCTCATCAATGGGGAATGTGGGTCATGCATTGTGGGGGTAGTCAAGAGTTCTTCAACTATGTTCATAGTTGCTCAATTCATAATAGCAAAGAGCTGGAATCAACCCAGGTGTCCATCACTAGATGAATGGGTAACAAAGATGGAGTGGAAGTTTTGCTCCTCAAATCTGGCATTGCTTAGATTTCAGGTCCACAATCTTACAATAAATTCATTGTTTAATTGGTCTTTCAAAATAGCTGGCCCCTGTATATTTTTTTAAAAATGTTTCTCTTAGATGGCCATATTCTTTTAGTCTCAACTCCTTTGATATTTTACTTTGAGAGCAACCAGCTATCCTCCACATCTATGTATTTTATTCAATTTGACATCCAGGAGATCAAGAACAAATGGTTCCTTTGTTAAAAATTCACTCTCTAGGATGTCTAATAGTAAGATATATATACACACACATATACATAAAGCCATTCAAGACAAAACAAATGCAGAGCTCTGACTTCAATAAATTAGTGGGTAAAAATATATTTAGAAGTACTTTTAAAAATTCCTTGAGTGATGTTTATCAGCATTTGTGCATGTATATGTGTGTTTGGTGTGTGTATGTTTGTGTCTAGACAAAGGTATGTGTCAGGTGCATGGGCATATATGTGTGTTCATATAGATGCCAGAGGTTGATGTTGGGTGTCTTTCTCAATTATTCTACATGTATTTAATAAGATAGGGTCTTTCACTGAACACAGATCTTACATATTTAGTCAGTCTGGCTAGACTAGCTAGTAAGATTACCCAAGAGATCCTCTGTCTCTACCCTCACCTAAGTGCTAAGATTAGGCATGCCTCTCAGCCATTTCTGTGGGAACTGGGGACCTGAACTCAAGTCCTTACACTTAAGGAGTGTTTCACAAATTGAGCCTTATCTGTAGCTCTGTGTTGTGTATATATGTGTACACACACACACACATTGAATTTTTTCAAGGTAGGGTCTCACTGTAGCCTAGGGTGACCTAGAATTCACTATGAAGTCCAAGGCTGATCTTGAACTCATGGTGATCCTCCTCCTCTGCCTCCCGAGTGCTGAGATTAAAGGTATGTGCCACTATTCCCTGTAGCTCTGTATTATTTTTAAATTTAGAATTTTTGTTCATAAATTTTCCACAAGCCTTCAACCTTACAAAAAAATTGATTTTTTTTTCTTAGAGAGAGCTCAAAACCTGACAATGGATTAGGCAGAATATTCATGTGCCTCTTGAATTCCAGTGCATTTGGGTTTTATCATTACCACTGCCTCCTCATTTTGCTGACGGTCTCCTGAACTGGATCTGTCACAAAGCTCTAAGTATCTTGCATCTACAAATTCACTAGATCTACAAATGTAGTGACAACTTTCTACCTTTAACCAAACAAAACATTCCATAGCAAGCTTCTTTAACAGAATGAAAGTGTTGATTTCTGCACTTAGCTCCAAAAGTTTCCCAACTCTGGAGACTGGTTCTTTCTACGTAAGTTTTAGTAATTATTATTCATATCATGGCTAAGAAAGCAAGGTCCTGAAATTGTATCTAAGATAGACTTCTCATCTTTTTTTTTTTTCTTTTTTTCTTTCTTTGGTTTTCCAAGATAGGGTCTTGCTCTATCTCAGTCTGACCTGGAATTCACTATGTAGTCTCAGGGTGGCCTTGAACTCTCAGTGATCCTCCTACCTCTGCCTCCCAAGTGCTGGAATTAAAGGCATGTGCCACCACATCCGACAACTTCTCATCTTTTTATTTTCAAGTATAACAAAGCTCCCAAAATTTTGTACTAAGAGAAGATGGGACAGAGACTGGCTGTGGAGCCTGGAACTACATATTAATATGAAGCAATGTTTTGACTTGAGGTCACTGGCTTGAGTAGAGATCACTTTAATTGTAAATCAAGGCCACTCATTGAATCATGAGTAACTGTAGGCAGGTTTCCCAGTGTGTGCTGACGTAACCACAGAATCTCATCCTGCTTGGCTACCATGGAAATCAGCAGTTACGATGAAATATTTATTTGAAGGTTGCTGTCAGAAGGGGGTGCTTCTTACCATTTTTCTGGCTGTACTGGCTTCTTATATTGATTGTCTTCATTTTCATAAGCAGCATTCAGCTACAAATAGAATTTAATTTCCCTCCATCTTTCATGGTCAGGGAGATGGTTCTCATCCAAGTAATTCTGCTTAATAGAGGATGGCCATTATTCTCCCACCAGAAAAAAAAACAGTCATTAAATTGCTTCTATTTAAAGAAAAGCAGAACTGCAGGAAATTTTTTCTTGAGATAAACTTGACATTGACTGTTTGAAAGAGACATTTCAATCTATTTTAAGTATATATTTTGGGGGGTATGAAGGTAAGATCAAAGTCTATGCAACAGACTAGAGATCTAGAGAGATCTTCTAACAATGGTTCTTATGCATAAGGTTGCCAGTCTAAAGGTATAAGATACAAGGCAGTGTTGCCTCCGCTGCTCTGATTCACATGGTGAGCTTAATAAAAACCTAGTTATGATAATACTGAATTAGGAAGAGTGGTTCATAACCTATAAGCTGTTATCATAAGTAGCAAGAATTAAGTTTAAAAAAGTAAAGCAAAGAGAGTTCCCAAAATGAATCATCTGACATGTTGAGAAATTAAAGTAAGTCCTTATGTCAAGGGGACTTGGGTCTACAGGAGCCATGAAAGATCAAGCATCCACAGCTGAATTCCTACAAATTCTTTCCTAGCAGGTGGTGCCAACATGATATCTGATTGCCGAAGGATATTTGGATCTGCCCAGCATCTGGGAAGATTATAGACAGAACTTTGGTCTTGGAGACAATATGTTCACCTCACACCTGCTTTCAGTGCCACAGGCTATAGCAGTGGCCAGAGAAGGAGCCATTAGAGCCATAGGAACCTTGGATTCAACCTCTAATTTACAAAGTACATCTGCTTTATAGACCTGTTTGACAGAAGCTTCATAATTAGAAAAACATGCTTTATATATTTGCACTCTCTAAACCAAACAAAAAAAAAATCTGGCTTTGTTTTTAAAACAGTAATTACATGATGGGGAAAACCTTTGTTGCAGGGAACACAAAGATGATCTGTAAACAGAGTCACAGTGTCTGTGAGAAAGGAAGTTGTGTGTGGTGGAGGGAGTTATCAAATACCTGTGCCCAAGGTGTCATATTCTTCTGCTGAATTCATTTGAAGTTCTGCAGTCTGTGTTCCACAAAGTCACCAGTATATCTTTAGTTGCTGAAGTTGTGAGCTTACATTTTTACTTTGGTAATTTATCACTTAAAGAATTTTAAATTGGTCAAGATTAAAGAGATCTAACAGAAATAAGAACCACAGAATTAGCACCCCTAAAATCCTAGTGTTGAGGATTAAACTCAGGGCCTGGTGCAAGGTAGGTAAGCATTCCATGGGGTACGTTGGAATTTGCTTCTTCAAAACAATCTTTTTAGGATAGAAGATACTCAATAGATACATATTAAAATGAAAGTTTTTTTAATAAACCCCTTTTTACTTTTACTTATTTATTTGAGAGTGACAGACAGAGAAAGAGGCAGAGATAGAGAGAGAATGTGCGCACCAGGGCCTCCAGCCACTGCAAATGAACTCCAGATGCATGTACCACCTTATGCATCTGCTTTAAGAACACCCATAGTAACAGATACCTGATGGGTGAGTGTTTTCATGGCTCACCATAATAAAATGAAGGTGGAAAAGATGTATCAGGCAATCTGTTGCATGTGTCTGTGCAGAATATCAGCAGGGTAGTTCTATGAGGTAGGTTAATTCCCATTTTACAGATGAAGACATAAAGGTACATATAGTGAAGACAGTTACTGCATTTGACAAGAGGGCCTTGAACTAGATAGATAGTTCCAATGACTATAGCTTTTTTTTTTTTTTTTTAATTTAGAAGGACTTTATTATAAGCCAGGAGTGGTGGCACATGCCTTTAATCCCAGCACTTGGAAGGCAGAGGTGCTCTCTTGTCTTTCAGCAGATCTCAGTGCTCCCCAAATTCTATATCCTGCTCAGTGTTCAACCAGGGTTTCTGCATGTTTTTCTTAAGTTGTAAGAGGCAGATCTGTGTGTGGTTTCATAAGTCACATTGTGTAGGAAGGCTTGTCTCTCCTTCTGTGTAAAATTAAGGCACATTAAGTCTAAAGAAAACCAAACATGTGCCTTTGTTAACTAATTGATTTTGTTGATTTTTTTGGGGTGCTGGCAGGCAAGGCTTAAAGAAAATAGTATATTTCAATTAACACTGAAGAGAGGACATTAGAAAATATGTTGACATTGCAAAATAATTCTGGCTTTATTTGGGCACTGGGGAACCAAACCCAAGTCATCAGGCTTTGTAGGCAAGTGCCTTAAGTGCTGAGCCATCTCTCCAGCCTTAACTCTTAACTTTCCAAAAGTCATTCATTTGACAAGTCTCTAAAAAGATAAGATTTATTAAAATTAAACTTACATATAATTATCAATTTATATTTTTATACATAATTATATGACTATTCCCTAAGAATATTGCTTTTACTACCATTACTCATCTTTCCTAGTTACTGTATTTTAGATTTTCCATTATTTGTCTTTTATATACACACACATTTATTTAATAAAAAGAGCATCTATATAGTTTATCTTTTTCAAATAAATTTGGACAAATCAAACCATGTCTTAAAAGTAGTGCAAACTCTACTCCTAAGAGGGGACTTGAATCGAATTTCTTTGGGAAACGAGCTATTGTGCTAGGACAACTGCTCATAAAACTTACTGCTCTGAAAATGAAGGCTGCTCTGATTTGGTTTTCTTAAAATATTTTTAAGATAGTAAGATAAGATGCTTTATTTTTCTATCTCCAGAGAAGAGAAACTAAAACACTCATGGCACTCTTGTGTTAATTTTTATTCTTGAATATGTACGGGCAGGTGCCTGCATGTGTATTCATATTTGGATAGGTGCACATGTGTATGTGGAGTGTATGTATGTGTGTATAAGCAACTGTGTAGGCCAGAGTTGACATAGGCTGTCTTATTCAATTACTTTCCATCTTACTTTTTGAGACAGATCTCTGACTGAGCCCCGAGCTCACAGATGAACGCACTAGTCATCTCTGCCTCTGCAGTTGGATTACAGGAATGTGTTGTCATGCCCAGCAGTTTATGTAGGTCCTGGGGATCTGAATTCAGGTCCTCATGCTTGTGCAGTAAGCTTTTTACCCACATTGAGCCATCTTCCCAGCCCAGTAAGGCCTTTATTTCTAAGGTGTTTTATGATTGGCTTTTAACATACGTTCCTTAGCTTCCTCCCTAGATGTCTCCTATCTGTTCATTCTTTGATTCTAAATAAAAAAAAGAAAATTTATCATTACTTAATATTTACAATGATCTGCTATCATAATGGGACCCTTTCTTTATTTCTAACTGAAAATACAGTCAGAAACCAAGAATTAAAAGATATCATAAAAGATAGAAGTCCAGGGACTAAAAAAGACCATCAGATTTTTAAGCCTTTGAATGAAACACCCATCGAAATTTTTGCCTGAGTTCCAAAACCCACATTTTGAGACTTTCATGCTGAAACTAAAATGCATTAAGTAAGCACCAGTATGATTCTCAGTGGCAAAGTAAAAGCATTTAGGATTAGGTACAACCCTTTGGAACAATGACATTAGTTCTGATAATGGATTGACATTACACAGCTTAAGCTTTCTAGACGAGCAGAGTATCTCTGATTTAGTTAGTTTTTGCTTTTTACTTGCAAGCAGGGGTCTGTTTTCAGTCTATTGAGAAATTATAACATTTATAAAAGATGATAAGGTTATTTCAATTCAAATGATCAAACTCTGAGTAGTTTTACATAATTGCCCCTCATGGAAGATGGAAAAATGCCCAGAAAAGTGACAAAGAGGTACACTGTTGAGGTAGAAGAGTGGATTACAATTGGGGGGTCTGTAACACTGTCCTAAAGTCCTCAGATTCTAACCACCTTGTCCTCACCCCTCTTTGACCTTCTATCCATATGCCACTACCAAACCTTATCCAACTTTCTGATTTTCCAGATTTCCTTTTTCTCCAGAAAGTCATGGTGGCCACAATATTCTGGCATGGACTCCCCACCCCTTCCACATTTCCTGAATTTCTAGGCAACAGGGCTCTACTCTGGTCTCTCTAATGACAGTTTCTTTTTTGAATTCTATATCAAGTGTCTCTAAGTACCTGCTTACAGCTTATTAGCTAAACAACAGCAATGGAAAGACAAATCTCGCCAGTCTGCTTAGTGTTCACTTTTAAGTGTTCATGCCTTTCCCTGTCTGACTCTGCCTGCTCTTCTAAAGCTCAGGTTGCCTTGCTGGGAAGCATGGCCTTTGCACTGCTTGGCAGAATGCTTCAGAGATCACATATACATGCTACCTCTTTCCACCTGCCACAGTCCATCTCTCTTCTGGTTGGGCTCTCCTCACTGCCAGGCAGAGTCCAACTGCATATTCAGATTGTGTCCTATGGATTCGTGTCTCCTGTGACTGTTTGTCCTTTCTGATGAGAAACTCCTGGAAGTCAACACTAAGCTTTGAAACTACTGCACCGTATGGCAACTGTAGATAAGAATACTGTATTTTTCAAAAAGCTATAAGAAAAGATTTTGAACTTTTTGAACTTTTTCACCATAAAGAAATGAATGACATATGTTTGAATAGGTATATAGGTTTAACCTGATTTAAACATTAAAGTATACATACCTCAGACACTACATGGTACCCCATGAAAATGTACAGTTTATATGTTTTATGCCCCAGTTAAAAACAAAGTATTGATCTCAGAGGTACTCAAAATATGCTGTCAAGTTATTCCCATAGAAAGGTTTTTCCTTTGTACTTCCCTTCCATCAGAAATATGTCATGAAAGTCTAGGGCGTCCTAATAAGTTCTTTCATTAAAATATTTTTTTCTGCTAACAAGAAGTTTCCTTTTTGTTCCATTTTCCAAACATTACTATTAGTATGATTTTCCATTTTGATGGTTTCATATTATATATTTTGATCCCTTCAGTTACCTTCTCTCTTCCCATTTCCCCTCTCCACTAAATCCCTTCTTCTTCTCCCCATTATATCCCCATCCTATTTGTGTGCCTTGTTTATTTATTTATTATTTATTAATTTATTTTTGCCTCACTGATTTAAATTAGGATTGCTTGCATAATCATGGGTGGGAAGTTATTTGCTGGAGAAAGTAGAAACTTCTTTAAGGTTAAACTCTCATCATTCTAGTCTTTCTTAAAAAATGAGAATTAGAATATTAAAACTGTTTTTGAAAAGTCTTTTTTTAAATAGATAGGATTTCACTATTTAACCCAGGCTGGTCTCAAACTTACGATACCCTTTAGTCTCCCAAGAGATGGGGTTATAGGTGAATGCTTCCACACTTAGCTTTGTCTTTCTTCAAATAACATCTTTGCATGTATGAAATGTTGGGTCACAAAGGAAATCATTAACGTTCAATTTTGCTAACAAAGTATGAAATAAAGAACCCAGTGTATGATATAATAAAACATATACTACTACATTAATGTGACATATAACATCTGGTGTCCCTTGTAATACCTATGAAATTCTGAAGCAGTGATATCCTAAGATGTTTATGAGAACGGTAATATGAAATGAACATTGATGTGATTCTGCTAGTGACAAACACAAAATATGTTACTGATCCCATGGTTTTTCATCTGCATATTGCATGTTAAATATCAGGCAGCAATAGTGAAATTAAAGTTGCTACCTTTCTCCCTATAGAAATCCACTGACCATTATATCCACAGGTGTAATATTGGCCAATGGACTCCACGTTAAAAGTTCATGGACTAGGAGGAGGGTGAACTTTCCATACTTTTCCAACCGTTCTCGCTGATGGCACAAATTCTGGGAATGAGTATAATTTCTTTAGCCCACTACTCTTCTTAAATTGCTCTGCCCCTAGGTTTTTAAAACACTACTTGACATCTGCCTGTCTTTGGTGACTACACATGTATAGTTTCTTGAAATCCTTAAATTTCTCTTAAAAGCATGTGTTTTTTCCTTTGCAACAAACCCTAACAAAGAGGGGAAAGTGGTAGAAAGAATGTTTTTTTCTCTGCTGTGAAAATGAAAACTTCCATCATACCTAAACGTTATTAATACTTTCAGATGAAATATCAGTAATTGATACACTATTAGCTCATTTTTTTCCTTCATGGGTCAGTGGATGAGGATTATGTTCTGAAGTATTGAAATATGGTTCATATCTTTTAAAAAAGACTATGGAGCAAGAATACTTAATATGCAAATAGTTTTATAGTTAACCCAGTTCATTTCCCTGTTTTGAAGCATGGACATTGTCTTCTCAGCCTTCTCATTTACAGCTGCAGCTCAACATACCATGGATAGGACAGACATCCTGAACCAGGCAGCTGTGTTTTGAGTGAATACTTTATCTTCCACTGGCCCCATAAGTCAGGCTCTTCATTCATTCTGTGTGCTTGTAAAACTACAGATAGCCTTTTACCCTCATACAGTGGTAGAACCAAGAACTTACCAGCTTACAAGCTAGCTTTGACCCAGAAAACCACTCTTCACTTTCATCATACGTTTACATAAATAAGGGGGGAGGTTATCCAATGATGGTTAGCAAACTCTAGAGGGATTCGCTTCCCACTGATCTTGGGGTTCAGGTATAGCCTCTTGCCTATACCTGAAAATGCATAAAATAATCTCTTTTAAATATATACCTTCAAGAAAAGCTGTGAGGTAAAGAAATATGTTCATTTCTAAATTAAAAGCAACTAATCCATTTAAATGCCTTTGTCATTCAAAATGTTTTATGTTCCTTAAAGGCTTCCTTACAGAGCTATTTTTGAAAATCAGGCTTAAGACCAGGATTCCCTTGTTACTTAATCTTTAGAACTTTCTTTGTATAAATATAGCTTGCTTTGTTTTCTGTTAGGTGAACTATCTCAAGATCTGATGTAAATTTTGCATTTCTTTCTTGGTAGCAACTTGAACATTTGCAAGTTACTATATGCAAATAAAGACATAAGAAATGAAAAGGATTTCAGACAGCAGGTGTTGGAACTACCTGGTAAGTAGTACCTGTTGTTGCTCTGTTATTTCCAGCAGTATGGCAGAACTAAACCAAAAGCATAGACACAGAGTATAGACAAAGATGATAAACTTGATATGCAATTTTCATGTTACACGGGCTTTGGGACCACAGCAACATACAAAAAGTGCTGCACCAGCAGACAGTGGTACTGCTGTTGGGTTACTCAGTCTCCTCAGAACATGCTGTTTAGTATTTCACGACATTTTGGGGATCAACTTAATTCAAATTAGAGCAGATGTTGTGAAGGTCTCTTATAAAATAAGAAAATGCCATTTTACTTTTAATTTATTAAAAAATTGAAAGGTAAAATTCAGTAATATGAAGGGTAAAAAAAACACTGCAGCGCTCAGAGAAAGTCAATTAGTATAGCTTTTTTAAAAAACATTTAGTTACATGTATGGTAACTCCTTAAAGTACATGGTCTACTTGATACAACTTCTAAAACTTCATCCTGAGAATAATGTGTACCTATATAGACTTTCTGCTGCAGGGTAATTTAACAAAATAAATAGTTTGCAGAAGTACAAAATTGCAAAAGATGTACATGTTCAATAGGAGCCTAGTTAAATAAACTATGTCAATATATTGAAAGAAATACTATAGAAACATTAATAATGCAGTAATACTGAAAAATGTCCACAATATATTACTTTTAAAAAATAGTTTACAAAGCAGTAATAGCAATAAGCCCAACATGTAAATATAAATCCCTAAGTGCGAGAAAATATGTGTCAAATTATTTAATATATTTTTCTGAATGCACGCAGTGTATTTTCTCTTTGTTATGCTGCTTAAATTTTTGTTGTAAGTATGATACTTCCATAATTTAAAACAAATTTTAATTAAAAGAGTTGTCAGGGCATAAATTAATTACAACACATGTAAACTGCAACAAAGTTTTACTTCACTGAATGAGCACAAGTACCCTTTTCACCTTTGAAATACCACCTTTATTAAGCACCTTTGGCTAGGGGCTCAGAAATGAAGGGGCAAACACAGTTTTCTTTATTCTGACATGCATTTCCATTAATTACATGTTTTCTCTTGTGTTCATCAGCAGTAAACTTCAGGGTTAGTTTTTCCTACCAATTTTAAACAGTTCTGCATGGCCAGTTTTCAGGTCTGTCAAGAAAAGCCAAGACTAATATTCCAGTGTCATGTACATAGCCATCTGTGTTGAAACAAAATCAGGTTTGGACAGCTTTTATGCAGCTAAGGTTCACATATTTTGATGTATAGGATGAAAACTTGGGCTTAGAAGCATAAATTGCTTAGCATGTTTGGTGGGAGGGGGTCCTTTGAAAACACCTCTTCTGAGTACTGATGGAAAATAATTAGAGCAGAGTGAGTTTTCTTGAGGTGTTATGGGGGGGACAGTGAAGTGACAGCATCATAGCTCTAGGTCAAAGTTGGAGCTTCCCCCAGATAGGAAAAAAAAAATGGTATTTTTTCCAAGTAAGTAAACTTAGTAAGCTGAATGATTTGATGACATCGTCATAAAGATGATTTCCTTGGTTGTCAAGAGATGAGGCAGCAGACAACCCCACACAGTTCTGCACTGCCCCAGGGACTGAAGGTAACTGCCACAGCTGTAAGTCTACAGGCTGGAGGGGGATGAGGAAAGACGTGATTGCAAAAAGTTCTCACCATGTTTAAAACCCACAGGTCACTGTTAGACCTATCAAATACACCTGCCATCTGGCCTCATGCAGTTTCCCTATAATTATTTCCCTTTTTTTCTTTTTGCCCTGGAGTTATTATAGAAAGGAATTATTAAGCACGGGATTAGGTTCTCAGCAGAAAATGATTTTTATCTAATGTACAAGAGATGTCATCTTTTATATTATGCCGTGGACAACATCTCCCTTTGCCTGATCACTAAAGGAAAGCATTAGTTACCATGAAATTAGGAAGCTAACTTCTCCGAGTCCTAGCTGCCTTGTACAAATGTTCCTTCAACATTTACTTGGTTTGTACAATGGCCAAATATTGCATGAAAAAAATCATTCCTAACTGTAGCAAATGGGCTGGTGAACACTCAGCATAGCTTCAAGACAACACATTGTGAAGGGTTAGTATTTCATCATCCCAATTTTAGTATATGTGCAGTAGCTTAGCTTTTTATGACTGACAAAGGGATATTAGTAAAATAGTTGGTCTACAAGGCACAGAACTAGAACTTCAAGTTAATTTTGAAAGCCTGAAATAAAGTGCAAGAACTTTGTAGGATATCCATATGGCAAATCTACAGGGTAGCAAACATCCAGATGTTAGGAAACATCTGTATTACTGCTTGAACTTCCCCTAGTTTCATTCACATTTGGCTTCATGTAGATCTGATCAGACTTTACCTCTCACTTTGGCAGGTTTCAAAAAAAAAAGGCAAGGAAACGATCTTATTACATTGTTTATTTTTAATACATCTAGCTTAAGGCTAAAATCATCAGTTTTTATTTCCCATAGTATTACTGAATGGGCCACCTAATGCGTATTGGTCAAATGTGGGAACAAGATCACTCACAGTTCAGTGCACAGGGGAATAAGGCAACCATTTCTAGGTAGGACAGTTCCATTATTAGTAATAGCATATCTATGAACTCGGGAGCACATTTATTCCAAGTCCTTCATTTTGTGCACCCACATTTCATCAATCTTTATCATCTCTCATTATAATAGAGAGAGAGCCCAAGTAATTATTCTTGTTTTACAGGAGGAAAAATAAGGAACTGAGATATGAAATATGTCAAATCACATAGTAAGATCCTATAGATCATTCAACTGGCCATCCCAAATCATCCCATAAAATACGATGCTCCATTACCTACACAGGTTTATTATCTGGACCATGGAGAGGTTTGTTTGTTTGTTTGTTTTGGTAAGAAGTCTAGTTTCTGAGATGTATGAATAAAGAGAATGTTATATTTGGGACACAACCTGGAATTCATTTTCTCCATAAAACCTGTCCAAATCCTCACTTTTCTATCATAGATGTGTGAACTCTTTAGGTGGTATCAGTTGTTATAGATAAATGGGTATGATAGCTGGATATACCTCATAAATTGTTTTTAGTAGGATCAATTTCATTAGGATTATTTATAGTATTGACTGGGAAATCATATGTGAGAGTTTACCATATTTTCTGGTGTGTAATTGCTTCAAACAGATATCATTAATGCTCATAATGTTAGCCCTGAACTTTGCAGCCTATTCTCAAAAAAGTAAGCTCATCTCTTGCCATGTAGATGATGATAATATTTGAAATAGCTTCCATTTTTTAAATGTGTTCTTCTGTTTTGATTCCTCCTCTCTGGTTTCACTACATGATGAATAGTTTGGACAAGTAAGACCTGCCTTTATAAGCTGCAACTGAGGTCTCCATAGGTTCATGACCATCCCATAATAGTGCCAAAATACATTTAATCTAATGCAAGAGTCACCATGTGCATGTCTTCATAGTTACAACAGCTCCAAACTGTTCATAAGTCAAAGCCCAAAGTCCCTTCTGAGATTCAGGTTGGATGTAAAATGACTCAGGCTCCTGTGTTTGAATACTCAACCTCAGCTGTGGAGCCCTTGAGACATGTGGTTTCTGTCTAGCAGCTATATGTTATACCCACTGTTTCTGGTCTAGCTCTTTGCTTCCTGGTTCTGCACTACGAAGTGGCTAACTGCTTCATGCCCCTACCAGGACAGACTGGGCTTTTCCTGCTGCCCACCTTCCCCATCATAATTGATGGAAATCTCCTCTAACCATGAGCCAGTAATAAGTCCTTCCCCTCTTAAGGCATTGTTGGTAGGCATGTTGCTATAATGAGAAGAAAAGTAACAAATTCAACTATTCATGTGAGCAAAAGATTCTGAGAATGTTGGGGCACATTCAGTCAGCAAGTATTTATTTAGTGCTGTGAGCCGGGCCTTTGTGAAAGTCTTTTTGAAAACATAAAACAGGGACTGGAGAGATTTCTCAGTAGTTAAGGCACTTGTCTACCAAGCCTAATGACCCAGGTTTGATATCCCAGTACCCATATAAAGCCAGGTGCATAAAGGGGTACAGGCATCTGGAGTTCCTTCATGGCAGCTAGAAGCCCGGGAATGCCCATTCTCTCTCTCTTCTTGGAAATAAATAAATAAAATTTTAAAAATCTTAAGACACATTACTAGCTCCACTGGTCAATCTCCTGAGTGGCCACAGATGGGAATCATTAGTTCACTTGACTTCTGAAGTGAGAAGGCGAGTTTACAACTCTCAGAGCAGTGAAGACGATTGTGGGAATTCACTTTAGAAAGAATGAACTGGAAAGAACATGTTGACCTAACAGGTTATTTATAATCTAGAAGCAAATTTTTCACTCCATACAATATGCTTGACAATGGTACAAAGCATAGGAATGCTCTATTAAAGATCAAAGATGTGGGCTGGGGTATTGGCTCAGTTGGTAAAGCAATCATTGTGCAAGTGTGAGGGCCATGTTCAGATCCTTAATGTTCACATAAGTGCTCATTATGGCCGTGTGTACCCGTAAACCCAGTGCTAAGGAGACAGGGATGGGCAGATCCCTGGGGCAAGCTGGCTAATCTAGCCGAATCAGTGAGCTCTGCCCTGGGTTTGGTGAGAGACTCAGTAAGCAAAATGGCGCCACTGAGGAAGACAGTTCATGTCAACCTCTGACCTGCATGTGCGTATGTTCACATATGCATATCCATGTGCACTTCCACTTGCAAATATACCCACACTCATACCAACTTGCATATACACAGGTATGTCACATACCTATATGCGTGCAAAAAAGATCAAGTATGCAGGTGGACACAAAGGGCTCTGTGCTAGTCCGCTTTCTATGACTGTCAACTTAAAAAGAGGAAAAGTTCATTCTGGTTCACAGTTTGGGAGGCTTCAGCCTCATGGTCATTTGATACTTTTGGGCCTATGGCAGGCAGTACAACATAGTGGCTGGGAATGAAAAAGAGAACAAGTGGCTGGTATACCATGAGAGTATGTCCCCAATGACCTAAAACCTCCCATTAAGCCACACCTCTGAAAACTTTCTACCACCTTTCAATAGCACCAAACTGAATTCGATTCTTTAACACATCAGCTTTTGAGGGAATGCAAGCTAGAGCAGGTTCTATTTTCCATGGTAGCTGGGGAAACGTTTATTAACCAATTCTCTTGATCCCCACAGGTTAGGAATTTGAAGCTGTCATAGCTTAGGATCTGCTCAGGCATTCTTGTTCAACCCTGTTTTATTTTCCCACATCCCTAAGAGGACTAAAGTATTTGGGAACACAGAGGTAGCATTGGTGGACAGGTAGGGTTTGCTGTGCTATGACAGAAGCATTCTAGCATCTCATTGTAGCCATCCAGTGAGAATTCTGGGAATGTATTCTGAAACTTCCCTACCTTGTCATAGTCTGATGAGGTATCTGTGACAGGCTGTAGCTCACCAGTAAAGAGATCATGTATATATGAAAACACACACCAAGCCTCACAAATTCAGAGAGCAGGGCAAGCAATTTCAGAAGAGTTGTGGTTTTCATATTGGTAATCACAGAAGATCAGAGCAGTCCTAACACAACCATGTGTAAAAGTGATGTGCACCAAATGTCCTCAGGGAGAAAGGAGCCTTCTCATCCAGGGACTGTTTTGCTTTAGTTAAGCTGGACTTACAATTCACCAAAACTACTTTCCACTATGTAGATTGGAATAAGGTTAGATCTGATGGGCCAGACCAAAGTCATCTTTCCTCACTGAGCCAAGTGAATCTTTATCCCATGGCGTTGATCTGGCAAATTAGAGCACTTGGGTTCCACGGACACTTCATTTCACTTCATCTAAAAATAAAATTGATTTGAAGTATACTTCCTCCACCCCATTTTTCCATGTATTACCATATCTCTTTCAAGGAGAAAGATGACTCAGAAGGAACCAATCGAGGCTTATTTTTTTCCCACTACAATTCCTGTGAGTACCAATTCTGCTCTTCATTTATATAAACATGTTTCAATAACACCCATGACTTCAAGTAACACACACCCAGGATTGGGTGACAATACTTCATAAGTGGCAGGAGATGCTGAACCTGGCTTCACTCCAGATGTGAATCAGAAGAGAACATTGTTAAAAGTAGCCCCTTCTGATCTTCATGTTAACACAAGAGAGGTGAGTCAGGGTGAACATGTGAAACTGGGGCTCAGCTCCCACAGGCAGAGATATTTCAATTTTTTTGTTTTATTTATTGAGATTGCTCTTGCACGCTCCTTTACTTAATGTACAGAGCCAGCTTATTTCACACTGCCACCAAGCAGTGGCTTTTTAAATGATTCAGGGAAGTATAGCTTTCATTTAGGTTTGTGCCCTCCAGTCTGTTTATACTGGTCGATACACTTGTCTGAAAAATATAATGGATTAGCACATCATTCAACAAGCTAGTCAGAAGGCAAGCTCAAGGCGACAGACACCAAAAAGTAAATTACAGTCCGTAGTAGGGGTAGGCCATGCCTAGAGCTAGGAAGCATCGTATCAACACAAAACCTGTATTCTCAGAGAATGGTGGTGGGACTGAAATATAATAAAACAATCAGCTCTACAAATTCATGTGGTACTATAAACTGTGTGCTTTATGATGCTGAATGCAAAGGGAATCTGGTGTAACACCATCCCACACATTATAACCCCAGCTGGAAACAGACACGGATGGCATTTGTTTCGTTTAATAGGCCCACTTTTGTAGGCAGGCATAGATCATGGCTTGCTTTACACATTCCATTTAAATATTTGTAAAATGCTAGTTTGCCACAGGTTTGTACTAGGCAATGCAAGGGCTAGGGAGGCCTGCAGGGGCAGGAAGCTGAAAGGAATATGTTTATTCTTTCTTAACATCCTTTATTCCCTTCTCCACCTTCTCTCTGTGCTCCCTTTCATTCTTTCTTCCTCAAGAAACAAAAAGCAGCACTGAGATACAGTCTCAAAGTGCTACATCATCTACTTTGGCATGAACCAAACCATCACCAGGGTACATAGCTGGAGGTCTACTAATAATTAAATAGTTTTCTATCTTATAATCACTGGCAGCTAAAAATAACAATTAGAAATGGGATTTTTAAATTCTTAAAGTATTTTATAAAATTCCCAATGATGAAACAAATTGCTTCCTTTTTCAAGAGCTTAGTGAAAGACTGCATTGTTCTTACAGCTCTTAAATATTTCATCTCCACAAGAATATTCTTTTTAGCAATTATGCCTTAATTGTATGAAGAGGCAGAAAAGGACTACAGGTGCTTCAATACACAGAGAAACATTAAAGACATTTAGAGAACCTACCAATTCAAAGAGAGATCTGGCAAAATTACCCATCCTATGGGCTGTGATTTAAGGGCAGCAGGAGAAGGAAAGGATGTAAGGCTGGAACTTCAAAGTTAAAAATATTATAGAATGGGGGTGGGGAGAGAGGGAACACAAGAGGATAACATGATGGGGATATAACCAATTTGCAACATGTTCACATATTAAAGTTCTAGTTATATTAAAGAACTATTTTAAATATAGAAAATATCTTCTCTATCTCCTCTTCTTTCTACATAGATTTTTCTAAACATTTATTTTATTTGAGAGAGGAGAGGGAGAAGAGGCAAGTAGGGAGAAGGAGAGAGAATGAGCACACCAGGGCCTTTAGCTGCTACAAATGAACTCCACATGCACCACCTTTTTCATCTGGCTTATGTGGGTCCTGGAGAATTGAACCTGATACTTTGGCTTTGCAGGCAAGCACTTTAATTGCTAAACCATCTCTCTAGCCCACAGATTTTTTTTTTCAGTCATTAACAAGAGGGCCAATGAATGCAATCTTTGAATCTCAGATTCTGAGTCTCTTGGTGGCCTTGATAATCAGGTAAGAGTGGAGAGGACTTAAGCAGCAGACATATCGTGTTAGCTAGTGAGCTACACTTAATAACAATGGGTAATTGTGTGAGATTTTGGTTCATAATGGAACCTATAACTCCCTCCATAACCCTCCTGGGGTTTAAATATATATATATATATATATATATATATATTTGAAAGAGAGAGAGAGAATGGGTGTGCCAGGGCCTCCAGCCACTGCAAATGAACTCGAGATGCATGCGCCCCTTGTGCATGTGGCTTATGTGGGTCCTGGAGAATTGAACCAGGATCCTTTGGCTTTGCAGGCAAATGCCTTAACCACTAAGCCATCTCTCCAGCCCCCTCGCAGGGTTTTTTGTTTGTTTGTCAAGGTAGGGTTTTGCTCTAGCCTATGCTGACCTGGAATTCACTATGTAGTCTCAGGATGTTCTTGAACTCAAAGAGATCCTCTACCTCTGCCTCTCAAGTGTTGGGACTAAGGGCATGAGCCACCACACCTGGCTTTCTTCTAGGGTTTTTGCTGAGGCATTATCTCCATCAGTTTGGTAGGAAAGGACTGGCACATCCTGGCCTCAGCCCTTGGCTGGCCTTTTCTGCTCTGACCTTTCTATGTGCCTGACACAGCTGATGCTTCTGCATCTGTTCCTCACACCCTGTATGACTGAACTAAGGCTGGTGTTCCTAGCAAAGGTAACTACTTAGTCTTGTCCATGTGTCATATCAGGTGATAGATGCAGTGAGTTCCCTCATGACTGAGTGCTCTCCCCTTCCTAATTCCTACCTATACACACCATTCTCCAACATACCTGCCTCAGAAGAGCAAGAGTGTGCTGTACCAACTTCTCAGCTTCCTTCCTTTCTCACTAGCAAACTTATCCTTTTAAAACCTTTATCAAACATGGCCTCTTTCACATCTTTCTTTTTAACATTTATTTTTATTTATTTATTAGAGTCAGAGAGAGAGAGAGAGAGAGAGAGAGAGAGAGAGAGAGAAAGTGGGCCTCTAGCCACTGCAAACGAACTCCAGACGCATGCGCCACCATGTGCATCTGGCTTACATGGGACCTGGAGAATCGAACCTGGGTCCTTAAGCTTTGCAGGCAAACGCCTTAACCACTAAGCCATCTCTCCTGCCCCTCTCTCAAATCTTTAATGTATATTTTTCTCTGTATCCTAACCTTATAACCTGATATTAAGGTCACCTCAGCTTAAACATGATCTAGCCACCCTTTCTCTCCCTCAGGCTACCTTTTGCTCTCTCACCCCATCTACTTCGTTCTCTTCTTCACTACCAAATGCTGGGAAGAATGGTCATGCTCACTTAATACACCCATGCCTCATGCCCCTCACCCCACTGCATGGGGGTGGCAGCCTTCACCAGTGCTCCTTGGTGGTACACAAAGCACTGGCAGTTCTCTTGCTGAAGGACGCAATGGCTTCTCCTAGCCTCAGAATAGTGTAGCTTTCAGGCTCATGATGGCTTTCTGTCTGTCTTTTCTTTGATTTCCTGCTGACAAGTTTTTATAGTTCTTAAGAAAGATATGCTCTAGGACCCCTCTTAGGTCAGTTCACCTTCCATGCTGCCTTCCTTTCCTCTGCCTGTGAGGAAGCAGGGATTTCTCAAGGTTGCCTTCTCAGCAACCCTCTTTTTCCTTGCATTGTGAGTCCCTTGGTAGTTTCCAGTTGCTGTGGATGCAGGTCTCAATGACTCATCAGTCACTTCCCAACCTGGAACAAGGAATCTATCCTCTCTCTTGAATCTGGAACCTGTTATTTCAACAGCTATCTCACAACTTCTCTACTGCCACATGTTCTGATCCAAACTTAGATCAAAATTGTTCTTCCTTCCTGGGCTTCCTTTGGGTCAATTACCAAGGCCTCAATCTTACCCACAGGAGGCCTTTCATGTCCACCTCTTTCTCTTTTTGCCATTTGTGTGTCCCATGACTGTTGTTCAGTGTTGTCATCGGAGGGTACTCTCCAGCCTCTTTTTTGGTGGGGCGGGATCGTTTCACATAATTGTTTTTCCTGAACCACAGATCTAAAACTGTACGTTTCCTTTTGAAATGTTTTATGGCCCCCAAGGTAAAGGAGAAAGCTTGTTTCCTAGCTTTATAATTTGGCCAGAACCTAACTTACTTCCAGACTTTACTATGGCCATGAGAAATAACTTTTTATATATGCCTGCTCTTTGCCTGGAATGCCACTTCCCCCCTTTCCATACGGAAAATAGACATGATGGCCTGGTCTGAAATGTTCATCTCTCTGGCAAATCCTTTGCAAAGTTCTCCAGACACCTACATCAACCTTTGCTGTTTCTATGATTTGCAGTAAATGTCTCCATGACATGTGACACTCAGTATGTGTTGAAGATTTTGAGATGTACTATGTGTAGGTCACTATATCCTGGCTGCCATGTCTAAGGTGTGTTGGACACCTTCTGACCTTGTGGGCAGGGACAATGCCTTAGTAATCTGTAGCTTCGATTTCTAGAAGTTTTGGGCAACTAACGTCACTGTCACTAAGTTAAGTCCTCGTTGAAAAGAGTCTTGCTTGAATACCTAGGAAAGAAGTGAAAAGTGTCATGGGTACCCTGGGTGTACACTTTGATTATTGATTAATGGGCCAGTGACTGAGTCTTAGAATATTTCTTATAATGCTAAATATCAGATTTTTAAAGATATACCTATGTAACTTTCCCTGTTTTCAGTTCCTTTCCATGTATGGTCATGCAGAGGTTACCTGTTTTATGACTCTGAGTACATGCTTAATTGCTCCAAGTTTTGGTTTCTCTTAATCCACATAACCTGAATAATTAAAACTATACACAGATTACCTCAAACTATCTACTAGTTAACAATGGGATGGGCTTAAATGTTGGCTCTGCTACTTTCTGGTTGTATGACCATGAATAATCTATTTGACGTTTCTACCTTAGTTTTCTTATGCATAAAATGGGGGCAGTAGTTTTACCTAACAATAATTAAGAGTATAAACTTTAATTGAATTACTATACTTCAAACAGGATGTAGCCCATAATGAAGGATTACTAGTTACTGTTAATTATTAATTGTAGGCCATACATATGAACAGAAGACCACAGGCGCTAGAAATACAGGCCAGAAAAAGCATTGAGAAAGTGCAAGTCAATTTGCATATCAGACTACCTCAGAATGATTTAGACTTTTATGCGTTTTTAATGTCTTTCCAATTTTTCATATCCTCAGATGCCTTGTGAAAGGTTTGACAAATGTAATAAATAGGAATTGACTATATTTAAATGCCCAAAGTCAGTAAAATCAGTATGTATTCTTGAAGATGAATTACCCTCGTTAGAAAGAATTAGCCTGTCCTTTGCATGAGCTCAGAATAAAAGGGTAACAACAAGGTATCTAAAGAACTACAGTTATTGACATCACTGACCTATAAACATCTCCCCTTCAGCGTGATATACAGCACTTCAGTACCCTTGTTTTTGTGTAATTGCTATTACCAAAAGCCTTTCAATTTCGAGTGCTCAAATGAGAGCAATTCATATTTCAGATAATCTGCCAACGAGGAAAACTAATTTCAAAATATTTGATCATAAAAGTTGTCCTCAGCTTCTACAGAGATAATTTAGTCAAATAATATCAGATAATCTGAAAGCAGTCTTAGCAGGAAATTGCTAGGAACTCCATCTAAGAGCCTCCATTTGCACTTATATAAATGTACCAAAAGTGTAGGAGACTTTGACAGCCTGCCATATGTGATTTCACTGCATAGCCTACCTACTTTGCCATCAAAGTTACATCCTTTGAAGCACGGCCAGAATTACTTTACCCAGTAGATATGCGAGATGTGCCCTTTAAAGGCCGTATCATTTCTTTTCTCCTCTGACTAGTTCGGGGGTAGCATCTGCTCAACTAAATTTCTTTGAAGGTTAAAAATAAAATAGTACACTTCTCCCAGGCTCCTTCCCTCATCACTGCCCCAGTGCACAGGGGAAAAAAATGTCCAGTGTTGAGTGAATGGCAAGAGAGCCCAGACCTTGAAGAAGAAAAGAATGCTGAAATCTTAAATATTAAGATGTGGGCTGTTCAAGGTTGTGTCCTTGAATCAGAGCAGACAGAAGACCCACACCAGGTCTGCTAGATCCCAATCCAGGGTCCTTTTTCCTGATTTTTCTAAAGACCAACTAACAGACAAACAATGAATCCAGCCAGAAACTGACAATAGGAAGCACCACCAGTGGAGTGTCTTAATTTTATAAACTGCAAATGAAAGCTTGGATCTCATCTCCAAGAAGCATTTGTGTTTTAGAAATCGTCAGACTTGGCACTCTCTCCTCAGCACTTCTGACAGTTGTAGTGAGTTATTACTCTGTTGTGACTTTGAAGTTGATGCCCCAAACAGTTCAAAATTAGTAACATCGTGATGCAGGATTGTCTGTTTTCCCCTCAGCTCACTAATCTGTGCTTCTTTTACAATTATTTAAAAAGGCACTATCTGATTTCCTGAGCACCGCCACACGTGTTCTTGGTAATAATAAATGGATAAACACATCACCGAGTGTCATAGAGTAGTTGTGACATTTTCAAAATCTCTTCAGTTCAACTCTTCAATGCATGCAACACCCAAAGTTGCAGGCATATACTTTCACTAAAAAGTGGAATGCATCTCAGGGATTGAACGATTTACTTGCAATTGATAAGGTGCTGAAATGTAGTAGATGGCACAGTCCTTTGTCTTTGCAAATCCTGCAATATCAATTGTAACTAAAGAACTGGAAAGTTGTTACCATGTTTCATGGGCTTGGTGTCATTGACAGCTTTTGTTTTCTTGAAGTGTGAATCATGTGGCCTCAGGAAGGGGTAGACTTTCCTCATGCATAGTCATGTCAACAGGGCCTCGCAAGCATGCAGACCATTTCACATAGCACTTTGAAGGGACCCTGCTGGGGTGAACATTGTGATCAAATCTGTACATTTCATGGAAAAGAGAATCACCTTAGAGCTATTAATACCATTCCTATTTTCTGGAAACATTTCTCTGTATCTATCCTTTCTTTAGCCATTCACATTTTGTGAATTTTTTAGGCTCCTAATTAATGTCAAGTTTAATTATTAGGAATCAAATGATTGACCTGAGCATCTCAATACAGTAGGAATGAGCATTTGTAATTCCTGGAACACATGGAAGAATGACAAGCAGAGCTTGTGATACCATCCTTTATGCTTTAGCTCCTTACTAAGCAACAGCCAGTTTTCCATCACTTGCATGGCCGAACAAATAGAGGGTGCAAGCTTCCACAATGCTTCCACCTGGAGAGGCAGCCTAAGGGGTAAGAGACTTCTTAATGTAAAGTTTGCTTTTGCAAAGCTTGGACCAAAACTGAAATGGAATCATTGATACTTTCCCTGACATCCGAATGCTGAATTACCAATGTGCTTCTGAGATTTATCAAAGCATACATTCGGTCCAGAGGTATGTTGTAGTGCCTTTGTCAAGGCCTTAAATTGCCCCTAAACATTCAACCTTAAACTGCCTCTTTCCTTCCCAGGGAAAACTTTTTTCTGCATACATTCTCTTACTCTCAAAAAGTTTGCATAGTTATTGAAAGCCATAGATTTAATCTGCCAGCACATTAAAAATTAATAACATAGGAGGAAGTTTTCGTCTTGTTATTGAATGTGGTAAATGTGCAGTTGTAGGAGAAGACCCCAAAGGAAAACCTGGTTTGCTGGGTTAGTGGACCATTTTGGAAATTATTTATACCAGTAGACACAAATGCAGCAGACACAAAAACCAAATCAGAAAGAAACCAATTGTGTCCATTCATATATGAATATTGACTCGTTAATACACATAGAGTCACACATATATACATCAAAGACATATTAAATAATTGAACTGCTGTAGCATTCTCTTTAAAAGTGACAATTTGGAGAAAAAGAGACTCCATTTTTAGACTGTTGTCCACATGCGAGAGCGAGGCTCAGAAAGAACAGAAGCCACAGGGCATTTCTTGCCTAGAACCAGCATAATTTTCATGTTATTAGCCTATTCCAGAACTTATATGAAAACATCAAGTCAATTTCCTTATTATTTTTCAACAAAAAATGTTCATTCAATGTCTTCTCACGTAAGTTCTAAATTCTAATATGGATCTAATGTATGTATATAGAAATGAATTTGGATTTCCCATGAATTTAGCAATTTTTTGACCTCCTTCTCAGCAGTTCAAGTTATTTCTTATTCTTTCTTGGAGCAGTTTGCATTCACTCATCATTCTCACAGGGCCCAGGCTAGCAGAGAAGGAAGCCGGCTTAGGTGTAGGTATTCATTTTCATATATTGTCTACATAAGCACCACATTATGGATAGAAATTATCTTTACTTTCCAACTTTGCATAATAAAAATAAGCCATTCAATTAATACCATATAGAAAGTACTGCTTGTCAGGCAAAGAAATGTACATTGCTTTCCTGAAAACAAGGGACATTACACTGCCTATGCCTGCATGAATAATACATGGGTTAATTCAGAAAACACCACTTCATTATTTAAAAATGAATAAATTACGGATTTAGAATGATGGCTAAATTTCCCTAATCTTACTTTTGCTCAGTGTTCTACCTCAAACATGAATTGGAACATTCCATTTCATCCACACAAATAAATGAAGCTCACTTCTTAGAAAGTAGTTTTCTCTTACTTTGGATTTCCTTCTTATAAAATGAAAAATACTGTAACTTCATTTTTTTTCTCTCTTTTTCTTCCAACAACTAAGTAGATGGTGTGCTTCTTCAACATTTACCTTTAATAATGGCATACCTATCTTGAATTGTCCTGAGAGTCTCAGATCCATTGTAACCAGAAAAGCCCCTTTGTCCAAATATTCCATGTTTGAGCCTCATTACTTGGGAAAATATGTGTACACGAATTAATAAGAATTACATGATTCTCACCTATGATGCCACATATTTCTTTTACTGGTATTGGTGCACCCAGAAGACCTGTAAAAATCCAGTCCCATTGGGGAGTGGTGAGGGTATAGAGGAGGAAAGAAATGCCCCAGTAATAAGAAATTAAATTGGAATTAAAATAAGTACAACATCCCCACGTGGTGCATTTAGGCTGAGCATGAAGTGACAGCCAGCAGATTATTCTACCGATTTCTAATGCTGGAAATTTGGATGGCATTTACTAGCATAACCTTTCAACTCTGAGCACATCAATAGAGGCCGACAGTGGCTTGAAATATGATTCCTTGCAGATAGCATATCCTCATTCATCTGACTGTGCTGCTCCGTGCTCCATTGCACAAACAGCGCCTCACCCACTTCTGAGAGGACACTAATAAAAAAGGCATCAATTTTCAGCTCTAGTACTACTGTGATCTCTTTATATGTTCGACATCCAACATTAAATTAAAATGCTGTTATAAATCCTACTTTCTGAATCTGGAATGAGTGTTGGGTTTTTGTCGCATGAGACTGCAGCAAATCTTGTCAAAAGCAAGGAAGCACGTCTTGTTCACTCAGAATTAATGTTGTGGATGAAAGAAGGAGGTAAAAGGGGTTGAGGATGGTGAACTGAGGGTGTCAGAGGTGTGCGGACTAGAGCTTCAGGGGGCCAAGCCAGGCAGCGGATTTGCTGTTTTCAAGAAATAGCTAATCAAGAATTGTGACTATCAACGAGCATGTGGCCACCAGATACAAACACTCTCACATGTACACATCCTTGTATGTCAACAGACAAAAATCAGCAATAGAAAATTGTCCACTATTCTTCCTTTCCAAACACTGGCAGCTCTGAAGAAACCTCGTGGATTTCTCAAGTCTCTGCTGGGAGGTCTGCTGCTGGGGTATAAAGGCAAACAGCTCCCAGAGATGTGGTCCTTGGCTTTTATGGAATGGCTACATAATTTTAAAGTTATAAGAGCAAGGCTCTCAATCACTGGATGGAAAGCAAACTACTTTATACCTATGAACTAATATGTACGAGTTAAGGCAGAATCATGTTTCTGTGTCACCATTATATGAAACGAGAAGGAGGGAATACTCTTGTGAGAAACAGGTTAGCTTCTTCCATTCTATTTCAAATGAACACTGTGGGAATTTTCCACTCTTTCTGATAAAAAACATCCCTTCCTCTATAGACTATATTGCCTGAGAAGCATGCAAGCCAAACACAATCAGAGCTTCCACAAAGATGCTCTGAGCCAGGCTGCATCCTTTGGCCAGCTCATTCATAATTACGGAGGAAATAAAGAGGCGTGTTTGCCTATTTGGGAAGGCGGGGAGGAAGAGAACGGGGGAAGAGCGAGCAGTTCAATATCTGGATCGAACAGAGGAACTTTTTCCCCCAAGGATCCTGCCGGGAGGAACCTTGACATGCGCAAAGTCAGAACGCAGACCAAGTTGCCCTGGTGAGAACGATAAGGTCACCCGTGGGATTGCTGAGATTATCTCTGTCAAGCACTCGGACAGCATGCAGTCAAATGATGCATCATGCAGTCATTTTCGGGGGGGAAAAAATCAATTTCTTCACCAGGTCGCTATTTGCTTTTCAAAGTGCCCTTGTAGGCCTCCACCACCAAGCATTTATCAATTTAAATGTTGTAAATTGATAATGTGCCACCATGCCTTGTACTGTCTCTGAATTATTTTGATACTTATATTTTCTCAATAGTCTCCAAACCTTCAGAGCCTCCACATTCAAAATGGCATTTTTCTTTGTTGCACCCAGAAGTGATGAACTTTTTATGATTAGTGTAGCAGAAAAATGCAGAAGACATACTGATGGCAGGGGTTGGGGGACATTACAAGGTCTAGAAAATAATACATTTTTCCTCTTTTAAAAAATTTAGGTATGCCTGCTTGAAAGACTTTTAGGGAGGGGGGATAAAGCAATAGTCACCTTTATTTTGTAAAGGAACCCAGGTATCCTAGTATTGCATACATTTTGAACACTAAGTGTAAAACAGAACACTTGGCTCCACTGTAGCCAGTCCTCTGCTGTGTTGAAATCCTCCCACCTCTTCTGTCCTTACATTGCAGCTCTCCAGGACATGCTGTGCCACATACAACTAATACCTTGTAAGGAAAGCTCACATCTCCTTTTGTCACCCCACCAAAGCGATTATATACAGGGGCTGGAGAGGTGGCTTAGCAGTTAAGGCACTTACCTGCAAAGCCTAAGGACCCCGAATCAGCTCTCCAGAACCTACTTAAGCCAAATGCACAAGGTCATGCATCCGCACAAGGTCATGCATGCACACAAGGTGGCGCAAGCATCTGGAATTCGATTGCAGTGGCTGGAGGCTCTGGAGTGCCAGGTCTCCCCCTTCCTTTTCATAAAATAAATTATTAAAAAATTAAAAAATAAATTATATACGTATGCATGTATGTATGTATGTACACATACACATATCTTTTACAAGCATGGAACTGAAAGCATTAACCACATACTAACATCCACTTGATTTGCATTGAGAAACAGAGCATGGGAGAGTCTAGGAAGCTTGCACTTGGGGAGAAGAAAGAAAGACATGGCACTTGCAAAGCTTCTTTAACCTCCAGTGATTTATTGGCCCTCAGCCAAGTTATCAGGGGAATCTAATTCTTCTTTATTATTCAAATAAACCACACTTGGCACCATGGTTCCCTTTCAGAATAGCTTCACAAATAGACTGAGCTCTGTCATTTATTTGACCTTGTACTTGTGTGCTGTAGCTGTAATTTTATTTGCCATTCTATAACACAAATGCAGAGAAATCTAAAATATGGAGATGAACAACAGGATGGGGAAGAGAGTTTATGGTAAATATATCTGCATGGATTAAAAATGAAAGCAAATTTAAAATAACCACTGACCCATTTCCACCTTCACTTCTTTTACTTCTCCTTCTAGCTACAGCCACCCTGCCCCTTTCAGCAAGCTGCCTTGGAACAAGCCAATTTGTGTGGATCTACCTTCCGGCTGGCTTGCCATAACCAGGAACTGTCTCAGGAGGGTGGGACTCAGTACTGGCTCGAGGCTGGTCCTGAGACAGAGGGGTGACTGGAATAAGCTGGTGGGGAAGCTTCAGCTGGTGGGAAGGGTGCTTTTCCCACAGTCCACTTTGCTCCCGAGACCATTTTGTTGTAAACGGAACTTGGTTAACCTAGAAACACTTGGGTTTATTTCAGGATAGTCACCTTTTACCTCACACACAGGAGGATGTTTCCGGAAGCTGTAAGAACATTTCTATCCTCTGGTTAACTGAGACCCTTGTTGGCTGTTTCTCACAGCTACAGTGATTTCTTGTAAGGACTTGCAAGAACACTCAGGATTTGAGTGTGGATGAAGGGATACTGATTAGAAAGCCACATACACTCTCAAATTAGCCAGTGTTACGATGAGGTTTGTATCCCAGAACACAGGGACATTCAGCACCCCCATTGTTGAGGAGGAACTCACGAGATTTTCAGGATGTTTGTGTTTGCTGTAACTCCATGGAAGTGAATCATTATGTCATAATCTGTTTGCTGGCCTCTATATTTAGTTTCGGATTTCAGTTCCGGAACAATTTTGTCTTCTCGAGATGCAGTGTTTCCCTATTTAGGATGGCTGCTGCATTTCCCTTTTTGCTTTAGTTACCAGGAAGCTCACAGCTAAAACCAAACCTTTATTAGACCGCTTACATGCCATCTGTATAGCATCTGTTTGTGTGTTTCTTGCTCTGTGGCAACAGATTATCCATTTTAGTGTATCTTTTTCCTTATTCCTTGTTCTATTTTTGACATTATTTTAATTGCATATGTTTATTTTAAATCCTTTATGGAAAGAGGAGGTATGAGCCAACACATAAATATTTTGCAAGCTTTAAATCTGATATCTACTAGGAATGCTTTTTATTTACGATGTAATTCCATTCTTGGATTCTCTGGTGATCAAGCCCCTTATGTTTTGAAAGAGATTTTGTAAAAGCTGGCTGCCTCCCACTGCTAAATGTTCAGTGCTAGGGAAACCATTCTGTTTTCTTTCTTCATTTTCATTTCTGCCAATTCCACTATAGTCAGGGATCAGAGTTGATTCTAAGAGCTCTGAATGTCATCACCAGGGACACGTCAGTCAATCTCTACAAACCAAAATCAGTATCACTAGGTGGGGCTTTTCCTTTCTGGGGAAGTTGTGAGTAACTGAGGAGCATTGCTATGTAGGAGTGCTAGTCAATAGGGACTACTTCTACAGGCTGAACCACACCTTGAATGCTAAGTTAAACATCCATCTACCCACCCACCCATGGATCAGGCAAGGTAAAAGGCACTGCTGAGCAGACTTTGGCCTAGTCATTGCTCAGTCAATTCCCATTATCACAACAGTACAAGAATCACATCCATGGCCCTAACACAAGATGTGCCTACACTGAGCAGAGTGCCAAAGAGGAAGTCTACTCTGCCATCTCTGTGCCTAGTTTCACCCATGGAGTTAAGTGGAAGTTCCCCTTCTGAGCTTTCTCATGAACTGAAGATAATCCAAATTACTTTCAAGCATATGTCATTTTTTTTTTTTTGGAGAGAGTCAGAGAGAGAGAGAGGAAGACAGAGAATGGGTGTGCCAGCAGCCTCTCTGCAGCTGTGAACAAACTCCAGATGTGTGCGCCTCCTTGTGGGCAAGTGCAGCATTACACCCTTGCGTCACTTTGCATCTGGCTAAACGTGGGACCTGGAGATTGGAACTGGTGTTCTTAGGCTTAGCAGGCAGGTGCTTTAACCGCTAAGCCATCTCTCCAGCCCGCATACATCATTTTTAAGCCACCATATTTATTTACGTGTTGGGAGAAAATAAAAGGTGGGAGGAATGCAGACACAGCTATGTTGTTTCCTGACATAGTGATGTGCTCACAACCTCCACCCCATTTACCTGGAGGAGTCTGCAGACAATCACACATCTCTACTGAACAAAACTGCTTCAAAAGGAGAGGAGAGGCTGTGTGTGCTTAAGTGTGTCAGTGTGTGCATGTGTGTGTGTGTTGGCATAAGAACAAAGCTTCACTGACTCCTTACAGCATCCCTTCCTTAGATACTACCTGTGAGCATCCTGCCGCTCTACACCTGCAAAGATCACTGTTGTGGCTCAGTTACCTTCATTTCTCAGTCAACAGGCTCCTGCGATTTTCTTGTCTGGCAGGACTGAGGTTACAGGTGGGTTTTGGTCACCCCAGTTTTCTACATAGGTGCTGAAGAACTGAACTCAGGTAGTCTCAGGCCCTCATGCTTATGTATCATGTGTTCTTACCCACTGAGCCATCTCCCTAGCCCATGAACCTTCATTTCTCTACTTGGACAGAGGGTGTTAGAACCTCAGCTTCCTTGGAAATCCTGTCCCAGTTCAACACAGAATTCTCTCCTTATGCCCCAAGCCTGCAAACACATATCCTATTCAGGTTATTTTCCCATCCTCCAAGAACTGGCCTTAGACTTCCATTTTGAACTCTGCATACACTCATCTGTGCACCATCCTTCTCCTCCTTGACCATTATTCAGCTGTGTGTTGCTCCAAATTCAAGGCTCTCCCTGCTTCTCTCCACTTCACCTGTGAAGGCCCAGTACTGCCCATACTGTAGCACCCCTGGGAGAATGCCAAGCAGGCCTCAACCAGGGTCAAAGCCTACAAGTCAAGAAGCCAATGACTGGGGCACACTCGAAAGCCATCACTAGGGTGAGCAGGAGCTGACTGTATCACATGAGCAAGCAGGGGATGACAGCACAGCAGGAGCTAGGCACTGTGTCATTTCTCCACGGCCATTTTATTCTGCAGCAACCTCAATAACTAGTTTCTGAGTTTAGGAAAAGATTGTCTTAGTGTCATAGTACAGAAGCAGAGAAATAAACTGCTTTTAAAGAGAACCTAGCACAGGGTTAAAGCCAAATTTTTCTTGAACAGATGATATTTCAGATGGCCACACTATTCCAGATGCATCAATTTCCTTGAAAATCCAATCCATATATGTGCATATGCTGTGCTGGCAGGAGGACTGACTGAAATGGCCAAAACCCAAGAGCTAATATTCTTTTGGCCAGAATAATGCAATTATTATTTTCCTAGCTATCAGTCTAAGCATACAGAGCCATCTGTTATGCAAAGCAAACATACACATCTCAATTACAGAAAATGCAGTTGCCTTGACAGAATTTGGATTACACCACTAACCAGGGCTGTAAAATGTATTTGGAGCTGGTATATAATGGATGCTTTTCAGGAGTTCCCTAATTAGCATTTACCTGCTTAAACTAATTATTCATCCTTCTTCTTTACTGGCTTATTAAACTTTGTTGGATATTCCACATAAAACAGATGAACACGGGCATCGTGGAACAGCAAGCAGTGACATTCCCAGCCCTATGCGGCATTAACAACATGGGGGCGCACCAATTCCAAAACCCGGCATTCTCAGTACTAGGTCCCAAGCAGATTAAGACAAGGCACTAAAGGCTATTACAAAAGTAGAGATTTCAACAAGATACAAGAGTACTAACACGGAGTTAACAACTAACTCAGTTTCATCCCTTGGTTTGTGGAAGTCCCTATGCTAAGAAGTACTCTGCCCACTACAGTCAAGAGCTCACACGTTCTTCAAGAAAGTGCCCATGATTACAGTCCCTGTTTGGCTTCTCAACAGTAAATAATCAAATTTGGCAGTGTCTCTTCTCCTTCCCCAGCCTTCCGCAAATGCCAAATCTCTCTCTCTCTATTATTTCCCAATGTCTGTCTTGATTTAGCTGTTACCCAGCAAACTCCCTAACAGCCAAAAGGTTCCTTAGAGCTGTGCCAACCTTCGAAGCTGTGAGTCTGGCTGGAACTTGCTTACAAGGAGAGTGAATCTTATCTCCATCTTTAGCTGAGGGGCAACTGAGTGAGAGGTAGATTATCCAGTGTGGCAGATCATTACACACATACAAAATCCTCCTGCCAAGACTGGGTTTTCCTCCTTCCCAACCACCAGATGAAAAGGGTCAAACTCAGCCGGAACACCTGTCCTGGCACAAGTACCAGATGTAGGCCATTTTTTATGGAGAAAACATCTGGATAATTAGCTGAACTGCAGACCTTACTTCAGGACATTCTGTAGATAGCCTATACCTAGGAATTCAGTGGAATTGAAATTTTGGACTATCAAGAACTCACATCCAAGACTTTGTTCCTTTTTCCATCATATCCTATTTCCTTTGTTTTTACCCCCCGGCAAACACGTGTGAACAATTACCCAGCACATCATGAAAGGCGATCTTCGTCTTACTTTGTGAAACTGTCTCTCAGCATTAGGAAGCATTTGCAAAGGCTGCAAACACAGCCTTGCTGGAACCCTCCCTGCAACACATTTTAATGGTCTCTTTCAGCATTTCTTGACTCCACATGACTCCTGCCATCGTGTCAGCTCCCAGGATAGCACAGGGGACTCCATAAACATCCAGTAATAGGACACAAGGGAAGCACTATTAGTATGTCCCTCTCCTACCAGGCACAGAGGTTTCAAAGTTCAAAACAACCGAGGCAAGAAACTTCATTTGTTCTCAATAAATTAATAATGATCCTTATGGGGGTGGGAAGGGGAGCTGAAGTTTTAGAGCACAAGTTTATTCAGAAAGCTCGACACTGACAGGTTTCTCATTGACTTAGAAGAGTCGGGTAGAGGCCACGAAATAATAAATTTGATAATCCATGCTAAACAGACTATCTCTTGAAGAAGGAAAAACAGGAGACTGAAGGAACCTTCACATTCACTGTGAAGAATATAAATTGTTCTACTTACTTGCGAGAGGCCTAGGTAGATGGAGACTGTTTCGGAAATATACAAAAATTTTCCTTCTTGATTTAGTGCAAATACAAAGCCATCCAGGGACTGCAGGAAAACAAACAGATATATAGGTTAATAGATAGACAATAAGGCAACTGATACAAAGCACCACATTGAATTTGAGACCATTTTTTCTTCATGTGTAACAGAAGTCCTAGGATCTTTTAGTATTGCATTATATATGAACAAATTAAAGGACTAAAGACTGCAAGATTTTCTTTATTTCAGGGACTTCGTTATATCTATGTCATTTTGATCAACATACATTACATTCATGTATAAAATAAGGTTATGCTGATTTTATGAGACATTGCCTTTATTTTTTGGGACTCAGTGGTTACTGAGATTAAATCAGCAAGATTCTCTATTAAAGTAGCTGAACAGGAATGGAAAGCGTAATGAAATGAAAGGGGGGAAAGCTTCTTTACGAAGAGCAAGTAAAATCACTACTTGTGAACTAGCATGAACATCAATAATTTACTAATTAATAAAGGATCATGTCGTCTCCCCTCCCAGTTCCTGCTGTGTTAGAGCAAACAGGAAAAGTCAATGCATTATGGGTGAATATTTATGGGCTGAAACCTTACAGACTGCAGTCCTGTTTGCAAAACTCTGTATTAAAGTTTTGTTGTGATAGACTGAATTTCTATTTCACCTCCTGGGAACAAAAGAAGAAAGAACAGAGAATAAAAGGTGGCTACCCTGTCATCTGGAACTAGAGTCTCGGTCCAACTTTTCAAATGGAAAGTTGTGATTCCAGTTTGATAAATGGCAGAAACCACCATGGAATCCAACTGCAATACACCACTCAAATGGGGAATATGTCTGTGTCAAGTTCTTGCAGTCCAAATGTATGTTATGCCCTCCATCACCCTCACATCTTTTGTTTTAAATTATTTATTTTTTAACAAGCACAGTTTGCACAGGAAAGGAAGTTTTAAATCTTAGTGATGTTAACAAAGGCTGAATTCACAGGAAACCTATGTTTACAACAAGGTATGTGAAACATACTTCATGGAATACTTTTAAAAAATATTTTATTTATTTATTTATGTTGAGAGGCAGATAGTGAGAATGGGCATGCCATAGCCTCTTACCACTGCAAACAGACTTGACACGTGCACCACCTTCTGCAACTGGCTTACGTGGGCACTAGGGAATTGAACCTAGGTCCTTAGGCTTCACAAGCAAATGCCTTACCCATTAAGCATTCTCTCCAGCCCAATGACATACTTTTAGAACTATAGAAAATTGGAAGAAGTGTGTAAAATCCAGACAGGAATATGTACTATTCAAATCTTAGCAATTTTAGTCTCTTTATATACTGAAAAATAAATCTTCTTAGTATATTCAAATACTATGGTTTAAATGTACCACCAAGGTTCATGCATTGGACACTTAATCCCTAACGGGACAGTGTTGTGTGCTGGGACCTTTAGGGGTGATTAGGTAGGGGAACTGCCTTTATGAATGCACTCATGCTGTATGTGCTAGAGGGGGTTGCTGTTCTCAAGTGTGGCTTCCCCTGAGAACAACTTCAGCCCCTTTTCCTGCCTTCCCTCTCCAGTGTTCTCTCACCCTTCTTCCTGGAAATGATACAGCAAGAGTGTCCTGGCTAGATGTGGACCCCTTATCCTTGGACTTCCCAGCCTCCAGAACTGTGAGAAATCTCTGGTCTTTATAAATTATCCAGTCTTAAGTATAATGTACACATATAGTAAAGTCACTTCCACAGGAGGCAACCTGGTCACCTTTGCTTTGCAGATTCCCCTGGAATCAGGTTGGGTACCAAAACTCTCCTTGCTATTGACTAAACTGCATGCTCTCCAGAGCCTGGTCAGGTGTGACCTTCCAGTTAGAGTGTTACCTGCTCACTCACTCTTCCTGCATATTGGCTTCAGGTATGTTGAGTCAAGCACTACTATCCCTGTTCCTGAAATCAGCCTGCAAGGAAACAAGGCTCCTCCCCCACACTCTCTCAATGTGTCTTTAGCATATACAAGATGTCTCTTGAGGATTAGGATCCTTTCCTTCTGCCTTCCCTTGGGGGAAGGTTTCTTATTCAATCTAACAACCAGGGTATGCTGTACAACTACAGAGAACCAAGTAAGCCACTTTTTGCAAATGTAGCCTGCCATAGTTGAGTCAGAGGCTGACAGAGACAGATGACAAGAGAATTTCCAGAGAGAGCTAGCTAGAAGGCTGGTTGGGAGTAGTGAGGATTGATGGAGGGCCTGGAGATAAAACTCATCATGTTACAAATGAATAAACTGAGGCACAGAGGGGCTTCATAGCTGGGTAGCAGCAATGCCGCTAGTGGTAGAGTCTGGATTAAATCATTTTCACTCTCATGATAGTACAAAAGTCTTCATAGCTCTGTATGGACCTGGTTGGCTTATCTGAATGCCCAACTGATGGTGACAAAATTTAACAAGTGAATTTCCATTCCCACTACTGATAATGAATTTCTCAGTGGTGGGCTCTATCTTACTGATCTTTGTGTCATGTAGTGAAGGGCTCCTTCCAGATCTACTGAATCTAGCTTCACCTCTTCTCAAGGCTCCTCCCTTTATGTCACACATTGCATAATGACTGAAAGGTATGGAAATTACCATCCCAAAGAGTACTGTTGATGGAATTTAATTAGAATATTTGCCCATTTAGTTGCTATAGATTTCTGTTATGGTCTTGGCATGTCCTGATTCTTGGCATATCAGGATCAGAGTGATTTCCTCCCTCTCTCACTCCTCCTTTTCTTCTTCTTCCTTTTTCTCCTCCATATTCCTTCTTTCCTTCCTTCCTCCCCGGCCCTCCCCCTTTATTTTGAGACAGAATCTCAAGTAGCTCAGGCTGGCCTCAAGCTCACTATGTAGCCAAGATAATCTTGAACTTCTGATCCTCCTGACTCCACCTGAACTGAATGCTGGCATTACAGTCATGCATCACTGTGCCTGGTTTTATGCAGTGTTGAGGATTCCGTTCAGGGCCTCATGCATACATCGAACAACTGAGCTACATCTCTAGCCCCTGTGTAGTTCTGTTTTTTTTTTTTTTTAAGTCTTCCCAAGAATTCACTGGCCTTCCTGAAGAGAGGAGTCAATGCCATGTCCACACAGTCTTTGCATTCTCACCAATGGGAATTGTACCTTTTACACTAGGTTTCAAATGTAGACGAGGTCTCAGCACCACTGCAGGGGAAGAAGCATCTAGAGGCTAACCATGGGATGTTAATAAGCACACCATCTAACAACTGCCCAGTGCTGTCTGGCAAAAACAGAGACTTTGACACATGTTTCAACTTCCTGATGAGAACAAAATGAGCTCATGTCTACATGATGCAGAGATATCCATCCACTCAATTCAATTAAAAATAACAGCCAATGTAGGATGGGCAAACATGAGTTAGATTAGTTGTTAGTCAACATAAGAGGTCCACAAACCTGTTTAACTAAGCATCTTTTCACCTTGCACTTATCATTTTGGGTCAACTCTACCTTCAGTCTGGGATACATACTCATAACTACCCTTTAGCTATAGAACACAAAGTGAGCTCAGATCTAGAGCTGATTGGCAAGCTAATATTCACAAAGCCATTCCTTTCTGTCTCAAGGCCGCCCCTGCCTTTAGCTAGCCGTATTCTGCTTCTGAGAAGAGTTTGAAGACTAGCATCAGTATTGGTCTAATTTGGGAGTCCCAGTTTAAAGAGAGGGGAGGAGGAAGGAAACATTCAATCAGTAGTCTTGGAAACCAAATGTGATTAATCTGAAAGGTCTGTGGAATTTTTAAAAATTTTGAAACGAGAAAGCTATTATACACTGTGCTGTTCAATCACCACAGGCTACTTAAAAAATTTTTTCCCCAAACTGCCCACTGTTTTCAACAGGCGCCAATTAAGATTCCAGGGTCAAAGGGTTAATTACATCTTCTTACCCACTATATAGAATTTTCTGATTATTAACTAAGGTTGGATTAAGATGAAAAAGAACCTACACAAATGTTAACGCTAGTCCCTCCTCGAAAAGATTTACTGTAAAGCCGTGCTGAAATCTATCTGCATTCCTCAAAGCAGATGGAGAACAGAATCTCAGAAGAAACAGTAAAACTGACGTTTTAAAGACACGCAAGCATCTGATTTATCAAGACAGTTTTCTTATTACTGAAAACAGTTCCTGGCCACGCAGACAGGGCAGATAGGAGGCTTCCTTTGTCACATCTCAGTGAGTTGAGGAGGCAGACACACGAGGAGTGAGGCATAGATGCAGAAGTCAGGAGCTTCAGCAGCTCGGATAATCATGCCTGTAATTATAATTTATATCCCCTGACATCCACGTAACATATAAAGTGTATGGCACAGTTTCTTAACCCCAAAAGCTGGATGCCTCTCACAGTGTTTATCAAATGATGAGGTTATTTTCTCGCAGGGTATGAAACTAACTACAGCTTCATGATTGAGGGTATACTAATGTTTAATGCATTGTGCTAAATGGATTTATATTTGTCAAAGGAGTTTTGTCTCTGCTTTCCTCTTTATGCATATTCTATTGCAGCCCAATTTCTCAGAGTGAAATCTTACTACAATGCCATTATAGGGACAATTCTCATGTATATAACCACTGTGAAATTAGTGCTTCATTCATCTACATTCCTATGCAGAAGGGGGGAAAAACACCCTGAACTCCTTTCCTACGACCTAACTCCAGTTAGAGAGAAGAATTACCAGTAGGCTAGGTTATTTTAATGACAGATTATTTTAAACTAAGCCTTCACCATCTGTTCCACCCCCTAATTATGAATGCAAAAAGAACATATTTCACAATTACATCAGTAAAAAAGTAAGCTACACATGATTTAAATGCATGCAAGTGCTCCTGTCCAATGCACAGTGCATCTGGGACGCTCTTCTGAGTCTCCGCTGACTGCAGAGCAAAAACTCACAAGCAGCCTCCATGCCGCCCCATAGCTTTCCCGCAAACACTGACTTCTTCACCCTTGGGACAGACATGGTTCTGTTGGACAAGAGCAGAGCATGACTTTGAGGCCCATGCTTATTAGACACCAGGCATGAGTGTTTGATAAATGTTACAATGGCTCTGCTGCTGGGGCAGGGTTAGCTGGGAAGACCTCCTCCAGAGCCTTGCAGTGGGTTAGCACTGGCAATCAGCAGGTCTGCTCCCCAGTCACATGGGAGCTGGACCTAGAGGATGAGGCTGGGGTCCAACAGCCATCGTTCTACTTTGCTTTGGCAACAGTTAAAAGAGTTAGAAAGAAAAGAATATTAAAGTTTTTGGGCTTTGGGTGTAATCACAGTTTGATAAAATGCATTAAAAATCAGAGATTTTTAATCTGATGGTGTGTACGTGTGTGTGTGTGGGGGGGATCTGAGCTGCTCAGTCACATACATGTGGACTCCCTACTTCAGAGAACCTGGACAGGACCCAGAAGTACCCACATGTATCTGTTTATGGGAAGAAAGAGCTTCCCAAATTTTAAATTTGCAATGTGACTTTTAACAATACAGCTCTGTGCAGAAACAAAAGCCTTAGTTTCAGAAATGGGAATCTTAGTCCAGACTAGTTTCTCAACGTGGGTAAAAAACACATCAAAGAGTTGAACTCTTCTTTAACTCTGATGGCTGTTGTGAGCCTCCTTGAGTCTCCACTGAGTCAATGACATGTATATTGTCATGTGCCAAAGGCCCAAATGGGGCTAATTACATCAAGTTTGATTATTTTGCCACTAAAATATAATGCCATAACAACAAACAGCTACACTTAAAAACACTTTTTCAACAACACATAAATGCAAACATCTCCGCTGAGAAAACAGTCCAGACAGGCACAGAAAGAAGCCTCGCCCTTGCCTCGGTTGCTGGAGGAGAAGGGGCAGAATAAAAGGGGAGCTGGTGAGCGAGTGAAATGTGAACACACAGAGAGAACAAAGAGCCTGCCTCTGAGCCAGGACATCGGGTTTTGTCTCTGCTCATTACAACCCCGTTTGGCAGGAGCTGTGTATCAAAGTGCTGACCTTTTTGCTCTCGGGTCCCAGTTCACACCTTACATCACCCTTGAGGGATGCGGATGTCTTAATTTGGACATCCAGCCAAATGGACAACAGGCTCAGGAACAAAGCCAGTGTGGCATGTGACAGACTTGCACCTGTCTTGGGGTCCCCAGAAATGGCACAGACCCCACATTATCTATGGCTTATCCTTGAGGAACTAGATCTTCACTTGGGGCCTCTATGACCATAGACCATAGCTGTTCCAAGCTCTTTTGCCTCAAGGAGTGGCATCCCACTAGTTCCTGTAAGCCACAGATAATCATTGAGGCCTTCAAATCTCTCCTTGTTTTGTATGTTATTTAAATAGAAGGTAGCCCCTTCCGAGGCCAGAGGCTGATTCCCCATTAGGGACTACCCCTGTGAGCTCAGAGCTGTCTTTCAAGTGAAAGAAGAAAACCTCCCTTAGCTGAAGTAATACAAACAATCCCAAAAGGCCTAAAAATGCCACTGCTTTGCTTTGGTAAGACACATGTTACATGGTGACATGCAGCATGTCAGGTGTACTTCAAGTACTTGGCATTGAAATAAACAACAAAAGACAAATAGCAACTTATTTGACAATGTGTGAATCCCTAGAAAGAAGGTGGTAGTTTTTATTTTAGTATACATTATTAATGTTGCTTTATATATACACAATATATATATATATATATAATATATTATAATATATTATATATATGTTACATGTATGTTATACTTATTACATCGTAGGAAGTGGTAAACAGTGCCCGACTCATTCAATATTTACCATGGAAAATAACATTTTGTTAGGCCAATTGCACAGGCCACATGTAAGATGGGGGTTATTTCATTCTACTTTGCTGGTGATGAAGCTGAGGTCCAGAGAAATCAAGTACCTGGCTCAATGTCACATGGCTGCTGTGACAAAGCTAAGGAAGAAGAAGCACCCTGTCACTACTGCTCCATGTGCTGAGAGTGCCTGCTGGGGTTCCAGTTTCGCAAACACACTAGCATGGCTGAGCCAAGACTTTGCTTCTTGCTACATTTCTTTCCTTATCAGCAACTCTCATGCTCCTTCTAGTTAGCAGACACTTGTTGGCTGCTCCAGAAATCACCTGTGTGTGCTCACTTTGCACCAGGCCTACACAGCCTGGATTTCATCAAGGTGAATGATACGAGACCTTGAATCACAAGTTTTTTTTTTTTTTTAATTCATCTGTGTGATCCATGACATAACAAAAATGGCCAATGGGGTTGGAGAGATGGTTCAGCACCTAAGGCGCTTGCCCAGAAACCCTAATGACCAGGCTGATTCCACAGGAAAGTTAGATGCACAAGCTTGTGTGTCCATCTGGAGTTTGTTTGCAATGGTTAGAGGCCCCGGTGTGCCCATTCTCTGTCTCTCTCTCTCTCTACTGGGCATGGTAGGACACACCTTTAATCCCAACAATGAGATACTGAGGTAGGAGGATCACTGTAAATTTGAGGCCAGCATGAGACTACATTGTGTATTCCAGGTCAGTCTGGGCTAGAATGAAACTCTACCTTGAAAAAACAAACCAACCAACCACAGAAAAATATTGGTAGCTTCCAGTTCTAAATGCATAGGGGACCCCTGTTGGCTATCACCCAACTCCATATCAATAACTCAACTGGTTTTTATTTGGAAAATACATGAATTACTATACTTTATAAAAGTTCAATCAAAAGACTCCTGAGGCTGGAGAGATGGCATAGTGGTTAAGGCATTTGCCTACAAAGCCAAAGGATCCTGGTTTGACTCTCCAGGACCCATGTAAGCCAGATGCACAAGGGGGTGTGTGCATCTGGAGTTCATTTACAGTGGCTGGAAGCCCGGGCATGCCCGTTCTCTATCTTCCTCTTTCTCTCTCTCTCTGCCTCTTTGTCTCTCTCAAGTAAATAAATACATAAATAAATAAAATAAAAGACTCCTGAACCTTGAGCAATTTCTGTGCCATGGAAGATAGTAGCTAGATATGGATAGAAGGTGTTATAGCTAACAGAGCCCTGGGTGAACAGGAAAACCATGCACTGGCTGGCCCTGTTTCCTGTCACAGTTCTTCATTCAGACTTAGGGCTTTGTTTATCACCTCCACACTCTGCTTATAGAAGTAATGTGAAAATGAGATACACATCATGGAAGTTTATTTCATAGTCATGTTTAGCTGAAAGTGTGCCTCAATGCATGGTAAGCCACAGAGATGTTTCTGCTGTGGCTGATTATGACATGAATCTGTTTACTGGGAAGTGAGCAACTTAAAAAATGGGCCTTTAAGAGAAAATAATAAATGCTGTGTACATGAATTCCTTTAGGTAAGAAGTTGGTGCCAGGAGTAGTAAGCATGATTAAAGAATCCTGTAATGAATTTAGCATATTAAAAGACCATTTAGAGACCTCAGATATTAATCTAGTACATTCATGTTAGTTTCACTTCTAGGAACATTTTATTTGTATCTCTAGGGAGAAGACATAAAGAATGTTTGTATTGGGGAAACTTCATTGTTACAAATGCAGTGCAGAGGTGCTGGTTGGCAGAATGCCTCTGTCATAAAGACCTTCTATGATAATTTCAGGAAATCATTGTAACTAAGTTTCCTGCCTTTTATATTACATATCACTCATCTAATTAATAATTAATTTTTAGTGTACTCATACGAAGGTATAAATATGATGGGCCATTAATAGAAAGGAGCATTTGGCTTCTGAAATTGACAATGTTCAGAATTGTTTCTGAAAGCTTCCATGAGTAATTGCTCCTCTTCTGGGTCCAACATTTTATAATATTTAAATCTTGCTATTGTTTTGTGTGTATGTGTGTGCATTCTAAGTGCTCTGAGGCTATGTTGCTTTACTGCCTTAGCTCCGGAATTTAGCTCCATATGAAGGAGAGATACACATTTACGAGAAAATCAATTATTCTGATAGCATTCGGGCCTGGCCCTGAGTGAGCTAGGATAAACAACTTGGTTTACCACTAGCTCTGGCTCTCGGCTGCCAGGCTGACCCTCTGCTTTCATTTCACAGCTAGCTGCTGAGTCAGACTAAGTGGACAGGTCCAGCTTGTCCACTGATCTCACACCAGGCCCAAGGCAGTGCTGGAGCTCTCTCATCACTTGTGCTTAACCATCTGCCACATGTGACACAAGGAGTCATGCGGAGGTTATGGATTTTGTTCTTTGTTCACATACTTGCATATTTAAAAAAAAAATTACCTAAGAAAATCTTCATTAGAGTAGCTTTAGATGGTATTCTTCAAGGTAAAGCAATTTATCACGTGAAATTTCCTAGGACTAAATTTGTTACGTGTACTCGTAAGTGACAGGTGTATACAGTTCACAACAGTGGTGCCTGACTGTATTGATCCTTGTTCTTCTGTCGTCCACTTCAGGAACTGAATGAAAGGGCATTGACAGGGTGAGGGTTGTGTGGTTAAGGTATGGGGTAAGGAAAATAATTAAACTGGTCTCTGTACTGACTTAATGAGATGAACCTTTTGTTTCATTGCTTTATAATATGAATGATGAAAGTAAGTTTACTCTGTTCTTATGGAAGACTGTTCAATGCCATCACTGAAGAAGGGCTATTTTATTTTGTGAATTTCCAGGCTTAGGTCTTAATCTCAGTGGAATTTAAAATTCTGAGCTAAAATTCTTTAACCAGAATATAAAAGTTATACATGTCTATGGGGTACCATATAATATCTCAGTACATGTATACACTGTAATATTTATCAATGTAAACATATCTGTCTTCTTAAAAATTTATCATTTTCTTATGGTGTGGACATGAAAAATAATCCTCCTCATTTAAGAAATTATACAATATGGGCTGAAGAGATGGTTTAGCAGTTAAGGCACTTGCCTGAAAAGCCAAAGGATCCTGGTTTGATTCTCCAGGACCCAAGTAAGCCAGATACACAAGGGGACAAGGGGGTGCGTGCATCTGGAGTTTGTTTGCAGTGGCTGGAAGCCCTGGCGCACACATTCTCTCTCTCTGCCTCTTTCTGTCTCTCAAATGAATAATAAAATAAATAAAATATATTTTAAAAAGAAATTATACAGTACATTCTTGTCATCTACAGTTACCCTTTCAGCAATGGCACAGCCAAACCTGTTACACCTATCTAAGTACAATGTAGTACCCATTGATTGGCCTTTGACCCTCTTTCCTCACTGTTTGTTTCTCTCTCAACTCTCAACCACCATTCTCTCTCAACTTTATAAAATCAACTATTTCAGATTCCACCTACACCTACAGAGCCTGGCATATTCACTTATCATAGACTCCTATCCATGTTGTTAGTGACAGAGTTATGTTACTTTTATGGATGGATAGCATTCCTGTGTGTGTGTATGTGTGTGTGTGTGTGTGTGTGTGTGTTGTGTATGTACCACATTTTCTTTATCCAGTCATCATTCAGTCTGCTGAGTACAAGAATTAATACTTATTTTCATGGCTGCGACAGTTTTATCTTAGCTGTCTAGAGTCAGACCAGCAGACGATCAAATTCACAATTAAGATAATTTCCACTATACAAAATCTCTCACATGAGCTCAGGGTATTTTTAATGAAATCCCAACAATGTAATGAAGGTAAATCCCCATTACAGCTGTTACTTCATTGTAACTTAGAATCTAAGTGAACACCAATCTCTCACAAATGACAGTGAGGAAGGGCGTCAGATGATGACACTGGCCCATGGCCCAGCTTAGCAATCATCAGCCCCTGTGCCACATCTCATTTCAGCCCCCTTTCATTTATTTCCTTCCTCTCTTTTCACCTTCATGTTTGTGCTCATCCATTTGGTGAAAGTGGGGCTGAGGGTTGCAGAGATGGTGTGGCCCACATAACCAATGCCGCCAGAAGTCTTACTGAGATGAGCTTGTCCATGAATCCTGGGCAGTAAAGCAAGCCTGAGCGTTTTGACACATCTGATTCTTGGGTATATAATGATTGCTGACAAATTCTGAAAACCAAGAACGGCTCTGGATTTTTGTATGATAGTGTGCATATGTATGGTTAAATATTGGGTAGAATCTTTCTGCCTCCAATGAGATTTATTCATTCCAGTTTTGACCTTTTGCAACACATGGGATTTGTTACATTGTCATGCTTGGGGGCTTCTCCTCAGTATTAGAATGACCTACTTTAATTTCTATTTAAATGCTTCACAGGCTGGAGGGTAACATCTCCTAAAAAATTGAGCCCCTGTAGACTTAAAGTAGCCTCTGAGCCTTAATGGAAGACTTTTATTTTAAAGCAAATAAAGAATATATTAAGGGCTTTACAAACACAACATTATGCTTTTATCATTTCTGTATGCTCTTTCTACTCAAGTGATTGTACTCTCTAGGAGACATATGCTGGCCCTCTTCACTAGAATTTTATTCCTTTCTTGGTTCTTCCTTGCTATGAAAAGTCCTTTCACAAGGGCCGGCAGAGACTATTTTGCCTTTTACTAAGTAGCAGATGTGACCATGAGGTGGATGTGATGTGTTACATGTTTACCAGCATCCTGAATTCCACTTGGGCTGCCAAGGCAAAGCCAAGGCAACAGTGCTTAGCACCATGCAGGTACTCCTAATGCAATGAGTCCGGAACTGTTCCATGAGAACAACAAGGTCTGGTTAGCGCAGCCTCACAGCAAGGGGCAAAGGAAACCCATTCCTCACAGGTTTCCAGAAGGTCGTCCTTCTTTACCTGGGATCTCAACACACCGAATTAGGGATCCCAGTGAGAATGTCCAATAAGATGACTTGATAGGAAACATCCCAGTCAGATCTGCTGCAAACTATTTTTGCTTGCTTCTTCAGGAGCACACTTCTTGTCATACTGGACATGCACAAAAGAACTGTGGAGGTACAAGGTTTCCCAGCCAATTTTTGTAAAGAAACTAAGGCTGAGACTTTACATTGTCCTTACTGACACTGAACTTTCTGCTTAGCTTGGTTGATAGCAGGATTGTCGTCATTAAGCAGCTAAAGTGTTTCAAACACATCTGGCCCTTCATACAAACTCTGCCTGTGTTCTTCCAACGTTCCCATGCCAAAAAGGAGGGCAGATCTCATCTTAGCTCCAGGTGAGTCACCAGGAAAGGGTCAGAGAAACGTAAGTGACAGGGACAGACTCCTGGCTTGGGTAAGAGGTACGGGAGAAGGGGAATATCCAGAGTTAGCTTCATAGGAACTCCCCAAAGAAGAATCCTGAGGAAGGAGATGTACTATGCAGATGAGCTCCTTCTGAGAGCAGGTGGCCTTGACCATGATCACTCCAAAGAGCACATTCTGTAGTTTACCAAGAAGAGAACTGCTTTTGCTCCTGAAGTATTCAATGAGGACATCCTGCCAGAAGTTCATGAAGTTCATGCTGAAGTTCATGGCTCACAAATTAGCTCTACATAAGTGACTCTGGTGTGATTTCTTTGAACTCTACCTTCTGCTTGTCCTCAATGTGGGAGGCACAAATCTGGTGGAATACCCATATTCAGGTTTAGAAGGCCGCTAAGATCTGAGATGAGATAGCAAGCTGTCTGCTCAAGTTTTTTGATGAAGCTAAGGGCCCTATGTGGATAAAGTTCCAAATCCACCTTTGAACGAAGATTACTCCATGTGTTTCAAGAGGCATTAAGGTACAATACAAAAGGAAATGTGAACTTTAGGCTCAAACAGTCCTGAGCTAGGAGTCTAATGTTGCAACTTGACTGATTTCTCCTATGCAAACAGAAAGGATACTATCCATGTTATGTAGGCCACTCAGCAGAGTTGTCCAATGACTAGAGCTGACACACATGAAAGTTCCACCACGCAGCTACGACTGCTATTTGACTTGGGATATGATTTAGGAACACTGTCTGCTTAGTGAGTTTTACGTCTCAGTAGGAGAAAAATACAATGGGAAGAAATGGGGTAACCTATGAAGATCAGTGCAATTAGGAAGATCACATATGTGACTAATGACACAGCAAGGAAAGGATTCAGTCCTTATGATATAAGTAAGGCTTCATCCTAGTCATAAATGCTTTCCTTTTAGACTTAATAAACATAAGTTCAGTAAACAGACTATTTTAAGGGAGAAAAAGATTATTCATTAACCTTGAGGGACTGTAGAAGTTACCAAAAAGAAGATATTTGGGAAGGTTATCAATGCCAACAAGAAAATGGACAAAATACATCAAAGAGAACATTATTTTACCTTCATAAGCATGGTCATTTTAAAAAAATTAAAACTTGCCGGGCGTGGTGGCGCACACCTTTAATCCCAGCACTCGGGAGGCAGAGGTAGGAGGATCACCAAGAGTTCGAGGCCACCCTGAGACTACATAGTGAATTCCATGTCAGCCTGAGCCAGAGTGAGACCCTGCCTCGAAAAACCAAAAAAAAAAAAAAAAAAAAAAAAATTAACACCATATATATATATATATATATATATATATATGTATGTTACATTGTATACATACATATATATATATATATATATACTATATATACATACACACAATATAGGTTTATATATTTATATACACACATTGTTTACTACTAAGGCTTCCATAACAAAATACCATAGTCTGGGTGGTTTAAACAACCAAAATTTTATTTTCACACATATCTGAAGGCTATTAAAATAAAATAAAACCAAGACGTTGGTTGGGTTCAGTTATTTATGAGGGCTCCTTCCTGACTTTAAGATGCAACCTCCTTGCTGCATCTTCATATGGTCTCTCCTCCATGCATGTATGTAGGCAGGTCTCCCTCTCCCCTCTTACCTCATCTTCCTCTCCTTTTCTCCCTATTTCCTTTCCATTCTCTCTCCCACTTCTCCTTCTCCCTGCCTCTTCTTCTCTTCTTCTTACTGCTCCCAGTCTTCCTAGAAGACTTTGAGTCTTATAAGAATCCTAAGGGATCCTGTCCTTAGGACCTCATTTAACTTGAATAGCCTTTTAAAATTCCTACCTCCAAATACGTTACATTGGGGAAAAGAGCTTCCGCATGTGAATTTGGGAAGGCATAATTCAGTCTCTGTGTGAGACCCTGGGAGGAAGAATTCACCTGGCTCAGCTTGTTTACAGCCCACTCTATACCTCTGGTACAACCTGCACCACCCAGCATGGGACAGCAAATCAAGCCCAGGGCCTCAGACTAGGGCTACTATATAGTGTGTGGTGCCATGGATTATGTGGCCTTGGACTACATTCTTCCATGGCAGGGATTTGTGGGTATTCCTTGTAAAGCTGCCATTTGCTCCTCTGCGAATACAAGCTCCTGTGGGTAGCGGGCAGACACCCAGAATGATATCCAAAGCACAAGGGTCCTCTGTTGGGTTGGCACCTCAGCCAACCTAGATGAGGGAGCAGGACTTATAGTCTGAGAAATATAAGGCACTCCTTGACCGAGTCTAAGGCATAAGTGAGAAGCACTTGCAAAGGTCAATTCCTAGTTACTCTTCTTTGTAAATCACATGGTCTCAATGCCATGGACAATACTATGGAAAATACAAAGAGATATAACGGCTATGTCCTAGAAGTAGACACCTCATAGTCTCAGAATAAAAAGTTGCATTTGAATAGACATTCAGACTAAAGTACTATAGACTGATATAAAACTATAAAGCATTTTGAAAAAGAATAGGAATGTTCTAGGTATTGAAACAGTAAAGACAGTAAAGGTGACATTTATAAAAGATGTTATTTCAGAGTTTTATAGAGCTTAAGACAAGGAAAGGAGGCATAGCTCCTGTAAAACAGGAGGGGTCTCAAGCTGGTATTCCCAGAGGTAACATTGTTATTAGTAGGTTTCTACTACATATACAAACATTACAGTGGTTTTATACTAATTCTGTGTTGCTTCCACTGCCCTAGCTGCAAGTCTAATTAAAAGCAGATGGGCTGAAGAGAAGACCGTCTCTAAGCATCTTCAAACTCTGTGTTCCACAGTGACAATGCAAGAAAGAAAGGCGAGAAATAATGAATGCGCAGGGAAGTTTCCTTTCTGTCAGTGTGCTTTGTTCCAGTAACCTATTCTCTATGTGTGTAGCCCTGGCTTGCATGGTCATCAGTGTGAGAACAGGAGGGAATGCCTACAGGTGGTGAAGGGAAAGAGTAGAAAACATCTGCAAGCCTTTCATTCACTTGACAACTTTGCCTGAGTTGGGTTCTGTTTACCTTCAAAGACGATTGTGCTCTGAGGTATGTGAGTGACTTGAAGGCTGCTGGCCACCTAGTGTCCAGCTACAGGGTTAAGACAGCCAAGGGAGCATCTCTTGTTCTGTATGGCTCTGGAGAAAACCAGTGCCTCCCTCCCATACTGGGTGCCTATGAACACACCCACAGGAATGCTGGTCTGAGAGTATACCACATACTTCATTGTATATGCGCAGCACTTGGCCAACTCGTTACTTTTCATTCAAGTGTTTGTAACTTGGGGCCATCAACATTGGATCTTAGACTCTTTAGTCTTTTTCCCTTTTATTCAGCATGGTTTGATATATTTTAAAAAATTAGTTCTGTGGATTGCCACTTTAGTGAAAGAAGAACTTAGAGATCAAAAGGGAGCTGAAAATGTGATTAGGTGATTAAAAAATAAAATTTTAAGAAGCAATTAAATAATCTGGATTACATAGCCTGCAGAAACCTAGGGGTGAGGTAAGCACGTGTGAGGCTCCATGCTAAGGCTGGAGACTGCCTTTCCATTTCATGAAGGGTGGATTCATTGTGGGGACTGTTAAGAACAGAGAGTAGTGGCTGAGGAAAGTCATGTTTGCCTCCAAATTAGACAGTTTCAAAGTGAGGTGTACATCACTGGCAAGGATGGCTTAAGAATGACACTCACTGAACTTTATGGTATGCATAAGAGAGATAGAGTTGGACATGAAAGGCAGCTTATCTATGACTCTGTATTGGTTCTAAGGTAGTTGGAAGAAGGCGCAGTCACGTTTCTGGCCAGTAAATCTATTTGTGCCCAAGTCCAGAGTTCATCAAAACACCAAACAAAATCTCTGACAAGCATAGGTTAAGAGGGAAAGTCGAATGGTGGCTACTATGAGGGCACTGCCTGAAGGGCTCTATCTGGCCCGCTGATGTATTTATAATACAGGGAAAGAAATGAACCTGCAGAGGAAAGGCTAAAGGAAACCATTCCAGTGAGTGGGCCTTCATGAAGCTGGAGGTTGGAAACAATCAGAGACCTGACCAGAATCCAAGAAACCCACACAAGAAGACTCTCAGTCACTCAAGGGGACACCAATTAAGCAAAGCTCATGGTGGCTGTACAGATGGTTCATTCACAAGGAATTGGGCACATTTTGTCATCTTGGAGAGGAATTTCTGCTTTTGACATTTTGGAGAACATTGAAACTCTGACTGTCTCATCACAAGGAGTGAGCCAGCTTTCACAATTATGTGTTCTGAGTGTGAAGCTGAGAAGTGTAACTTGTGGGCAGTAACTGGTGATGGTTGGGATATCTTAATTATCCAGCTATTTAAGAACCAGGTCCCTCTACAAGCCTAGCCTGTCACAGCATTGGCGGCTCTTGCCAGTATTACAGCTCTATGCAGCATTTACTCTGTGGGTGAACCCAGCATGTGGTAAAATGATTTAGCATCATGAATAAACACATATGCTTGCTTGGGTCCAAATTTTAGAAGTGACAAACCCATTCCCTGGCCCATGATTTAATGGACCAGAAACAAAACTAAAAGGTATGTTATTTAGTATGCATGAACAAATAACTTCCTTTGCTGTAAGTGGACTCTGAACTCAAAGGCTGGATTAAGAACCAGGTACAAATGTGCATCCCTATTGCTTATGTGTACACACACACACACACACACACACACACACACACACACTGCTAATCATATCCCACCCATATTTCTTTCATGGCTTTAAACATAACTAGATCTAGAACTGGTTGACAGTGGCTGCCTAATACCAGATGGTAAAGAAAAAAATCTGACTTAGAAAAAAAAATAAACACATAAAACAAGAGGTTAATAAAAGAATGCCACATGAGGCAGAAACAAAGAGCCATCCCTTATATCAGCCTTCTTCAAACATGGGCACATGCATACCTGGTTTCCTTAGCTTGAAAGTGGTGTCCCCAATAGACCAGCATGCCATTTCACTTGTAGTCTTGTTCCCAGTTTGTGTTTACATTGTATTTTCTCATTCCCTTTCCTGAACCCCTGCCTCTAGTTTCCAGTGCAGTGTTTACAAAGATCTTTACTAGAATCTGTGAGGTTGAAGAGCCCCCATTTTTCCCCTTCTCTGGCAATATCCATTCTTTTTTTCCCCTCTTCCCAGAGAATAGATAAGTTTACCTAGAAAATAAAAAGCTAATACAACCTTTTGCTCATCAACAAAAGTATGTCTTGTTGTAGCCAGGAATAAGTTAATAAAACAGGAAAAAGGCTTAGTGGCTTAAAAATAGGCTCCTTGGGGTTATGAAGGAACAATGTTGTTTTTTCTTCCCAGCGTGCAAGGATTTAATTAAGTGATAACAGTCACCTTGGGGTGGCTGCACAAGGCAATAATATCTAGGTGAAGAAAAATGCTGAAGAGAGTTGAGTACAGTCAATTTATCTTCAGAGAAGGCAATAAATGAACAAAGCATAGGTAGTGGGCTGATTGTTTTGCAATGTTTCCATTACTGATAAGCATCAAAAAGAGGACAGAGATTTGGTATTTTCAGTTTCTGAAATGTATTAAATACAGAGAAAGGAAATGAAAAAAAAATTCTGTGAGGTCATATCCTCACATTCTAATTACAAACAGTTTGGTAATCATTCAAGCTAAACACAGAACAAGGGAATTTTTGTGTAGACACAAAGGATGGGGCTGCAGCTGAGCAATTATTTATACACAAACACACACAACTGGGACATTTTTGTTCTCACAAAGACAATGAAAAGGAGGAAACTGTAAAGATGTGAGGGTAGAAGGAGGCTGCCTTCATGGTCAGCCTCAGAAACAGCAACCCTTCTCTATTCAAAGGTCAAATTTGGGAAACTTTGAAAATGTTTTGGGGAATTAGCACAGCAGTGTTATGATTTGACATTAGCAAGAGAAAGCAAGCACCCAAAAACAAATCCTCAAACAGTGACATTATGGGCTCTACATAATATTACAAAATACTTGTAAGGTTAGAGTCACATGGCTGGAAACCCAGCCCACGGAGAAGAGAAACAATGGAAGCAGGCAGCCTTTTGCTCAGAAGAGGGCTGAGGCATGGTCGGAATGAAATGAAGGTGCATGAGAACTTGCTTGAGAAAGCCAATGTGCTACTTTCCCTTCTTTCTTATTGTGGGTTTTGGAGACTTGATTAAAAAAATAATTGATAGTTTTTTTTTTCCTAGAAACAAGACTAAGAGGAACACAAAACCTTCTCCACACTGCTTTCATCCCTGGATCTCAAGGCATTCCATAAAATTAATTGATTCTAACAGTGCTTCTACTTGGCATGAAGAGGTTATACACAACTATACAAATATAACACAGATACAAATATAACACAGATACAAATATAACACAGAGGTTATATACAACTGTTACCTCATACTTTTATCCCTGATTCCCTTCATGCCTACGTCATTGCCTTCATGCAGACCACATCACCTCTTTCTCAAGAGTTCATATTTCTCCAATTTCAGTGGTGATGGAAAAATTTTGCCCTCAATATCCCAAACTATAGTTCAAGATCTACTCTTCCTTCAGTGAGAAGAGGATCAGAGAGAGTAGCTAGGTTGGGACCTCTGTTTCCAGTTGAGCTCACCTGTGCACAGAGAAATGGTGAGACTCTCCATCATGGAGCCAGTGATGGTTGGATGACTAGGGCACAGGGAGCATTTCCTTCCTTTTAGAGTCATTTACCTTGCCCACCTATTTATTCTCCTGAGAGCAAACTTCTGCCAGGCACACAAAGACCAAGCAATTTGAGAGGATGCCTGTGCAGGACAAGCAGTTGGCCACCCAGTATCAAGTCAAATACAGATAAAAGTCACAACTACTTGGTCACAGAAATCCCATCATATGTGAATCTATGACAGGCTTGTAAAATTTAGACTGTAGGGGGTGAATAAGGCTAGATGACTTTGCATATATAAAAATATGTTGTAGGTATATATAATGTGCCACTATTATAATGGGCAATAGTATTAAGTTGTCTTAAGACCTCATTACAGGGGAATCTGTCTTGAAAATGGTGCTTCTCAAGTTATTGAAAAAACGGTTTCATTTAAAAATATTTTCATTTATTTATTTGCAAGCAGAGAGAGATAAAGAACAGAGAGAATAGGTATGCCAGGACCTCCAGCCACTGCAAACAAACCCTGTATGCATGTATCACTGTGCATCTGGCTTTATGTGAGCACTGGGGAATCAAACCCAGGTTATTAGGTTTTGCAGGCAAGCAGCTAACATGAACTGTTTCATTTTTAAACAAGCCTTTAAATAAGCAAATAATCAAAGGCAGTATTTAGGAGAAATAAGATTCTTCTCTCTGAAGTTTTCCCATTTTTTCCAAATTCTTGGCAGTATTGTTTAATCATAACAATAAAAAATAGAGTCTCACAGGGCCCATGTCAAAGTTTAGGTGACAGGTCCCTTTGTGTTAGCAGATTTTAATAGTCAATGACATGGGGTTTCCTGTTGACAGCTGTCCAAGAATGACTAGTATAAGAGCCACGCTGTTTAAGGAATTATTATTCTCCTGCTCCAAAGAGAGTTGTAAGCTGTGGAATGTGAGGATGTTGGAACCTTACTGTGTCTGGGCTTGGGCCTCCTGGGCTAGCAGCACAGCAGAGTAGAAGGAACTGGCTCTATCCATCTCCTATGCAGAACGATTCCTTGCTATTCCTAGTTTGTTTTATGGAGTTACTGTGTAAGGATGGCTACTATCCATCAGGTCCCATAGGGTCTTTAAGTCTCCCTTGGACCTAGTGTTGGGCATCCTCTAAAAGAGGATTCAGTGGAACAAGTACAACCAATCAAACCACTGGGATGACCCAAAAGGCAACACAGTGCCGAGAAGAAGGGATGGAGGAGTGCTCAGCACTGAAACATCTCTGTCACACCCTCCAAGGCTCAGGGTCCATTGTGGAAGAGGTGGCAGAAAGAATGTAAGAGCCAAAGGAAGGGTACCACTCCTTACAATGCAAATGTCCAGATAGAAACTGGCCTCGATATTCATGACCTTGCAGTGCCTAGCAATACCTTCACAATACCCTCATAATAGGAGAAAAGGACAATGACATCAAAATAAAAGAGAGACTAACAGAGAGAGGGAGGGGATGTGATGGGGAGCAGAGTTGTGAAGGGGAAAATGGAGGAGGGGAGTGAATTATCATGGTTTATTGTCTGTAAGGATAGAAGTTGTCAATAAAAAATTTTTAAAAATCCATGCACCATATGAAGATACAGCAGTATATTTTTCATTTGTATGAATTAACACAAAAGAGACTCACTTGCTCACTGGCTGGAGAGAAAATACAAGGTTATCTGTGTAGGCTTCTGGCCCAAGCTCCCACAGCTTGCAGTTCAGGCAGTGTGAAAGCCTATTGTTCAGTTGTTAACTCACAGCTGTCATTACAACTAGGCCTAGACTTTAGCTGCTGGCTCAGACCCACAAGGCCAGCCATACTCCCTGTGTAGTCAGTCAGGCCTGTGTGCTCCTGGCTTCCTTTCCTTGCAGCAGCTGCCTCTCCAAAGTGGATTTCCCTTAGCATGGTGTTCAAGGCCACTCCTGAGGTCACATGGGCTCCTAATTTCCTGGCAGCATTGGGTTCATGCTAAGTCCTGAGGATTGGGTATAGTTAATATGTGAATGAATGAATGAATGGTAGAGTCCTGAGGGTTGGGTATAGTTGAGAAATGAATGAATGAATGAATAAATACATCTGAATGAGAACTATGATGCCCATCTGCTGTCATCTGATGTACGCCATCTGTGGTGGTTTGATTCAGGTGTCCCCCATAAACTTAGGTGTTCTGAATGCTAGATTCTCAGCTGATGAGATTTAGGAATTAACACCTCCTGGAGGCAGTGTATTGTTGGGGGTGGATTTATGGGTATTATAGCCAGTGTCCCCTTGCCAGTGTTTGGCACACTCTCCTATTCCTGTTGTCCACCTGATATTTGCCAGTAGGTAATGTCCACCTTCTGTTCATGCCATCATTTTCTCCTGCCATCATAGAGCTTCCCTTCAAGCCTGTAAGCCAAAATAACCTTTTTTCCCATAAGCTGCTCTTGGTCAGGTGATTTCTGCCAGCAAGGTGAACCTGACTGCAACACCATCCTTTATACTGATATTTCTCTATCACATTGCTCTCATCTTAATCTCCTATGATGGCTCTATCAATGTGAGATTTTAAAACAAGCTTCATGATCTCCTTGGCATACAGATTTAATAATCAAAGAGGCTTTGGTTTGACTATAAAGAAACTACCATTTCAATTAATGTCCATTAACCTATGTGTTTGCCATATTTTCAAACAACCAGCCAATTAAAAGTTTATGCTTGTATTGAAATATCTATTTTCTACTTTATATTAACAATCATACATCCTAGGAAATTCTTCCTATTTGAACATGTCACATTGAAACACTGATTTATTTAATTTTAATCCTTAAATGTGATTTATTTGGCACATTCCAAACTGCCCTAAATTAAGAGTATCTGCCTCAGTTAAATATACAACAATTAAACATAGAAGAGAAATATTAAAGTCAAAATGTACTCATTTCTTGATCTTTAGCAAGCAATATACATAAGTGTTCATTTATTATAGCCACAGAAGATTAAATTTCCTTCTTGGGGTAGACACTCTATCTATGTGGAAGGGAAAATAGGCACCAACATATTTACTCATGATTTCTGCCAGATATATTAATTTCCAATTCATGCTCATTATGGCCATGTGAAATAGTTCTAGGGTTTTCATTGTTTTTCATAATATAGCTGTACTGCTGATGTATGAAAATATCTCATGAAAAAACAGACTAGTAATTGGATAGACAGTCAGGAAAACATACACCAATTTCTTTTTCAAATAGACAAATAAAGGAATTTTCTAGACATTGTGTGAGCAATACATATCCAGGTTTGAGTCTTTTGGTTATAATTCTAATCCATTATATTGTTTGGTTGGCAAAGATAGAAAAGCCAGGCTACATCTTTTATTTATTCTGAGACATTATCTTTTACCAAATTTGAAAGTAGAATTTTTAAAGTGCAATAGCAGGAACTCTAAAACATACAGTGCAGTGGCATGTAAAAAAACAGTGAAAACCAGTTAGTTTCCAAGCGGACAGCACCTCCAAGCCTTGTGCTGAGGTCCCAGTTTTATCCTTGGAGTGTTAGCCTTGAAGCTCCCATTAATGCTGATGGAAGCTGTGTAGCTAGAGCCCATGCATCAAGTTGAGAAAACACTCCTTAGGATTAGTTCTGACTCCAGTGGTATAACACAAATCATGATAATATTTCTCTATCTCTGCATTTCATTGGGAAAAATACAATCTAGCACTGTATATACTCATAAATTACTACTGGAATCCTCTACTGCTTATGATTATGACCCCATTCCATATAGAAAATAAGGACATTCATAAATAATATTTTCACAAAAGTTTTAAGTAAATAATAATTATAATTGTTGAGCCTAACACTAAAAAGTCACAAAAAGTCAAAAAAAGAATTGTTGTAAAATTATGAATAGGAACCCAATATTACTGTAATTCTAACAGAGATCTAACATTTTATACACTTTACATATTTATGAACCAAATACCCCCCTTGGTGTCTTAAGGTGCTATGCCTGCCATGAACAGAGCAGGGAGGAGGTAAGCTCTAAGAGCTCCTCACCTCAGGTCTTACTGCAAACTCTATTAGCACGAGTGGGGAAGTGCTCAGATGCTTAGAACACTCATCAAAGGAGGCCAAAGTCAGAGCCTGAGGTCTCACTTTGGTGGTTTTACTCTGTTCAGTGGCCAAAAAGGTACTTCCAACTCTCACCCATCAGCCTATAAATGTATACTCCCAGTGGACAGAGGACCGGGCAGAGAGTATGGCAAGAACCCTCTAAGCTTATCATCAATGAGAAAAAAAATAACCCAAGCAGAATGTCTAAGAAAAGCAAATTTTATGAATAGAAGATAGATTTGTTACTAATAAAACAAAAATTTTAACAGCTTCCATGGACCTATTAATAATAGCAGATGTGTTTTAATGAGTAATTTATCTACATTACAGAAAACACATAAAATACAAACAAGAAAAACGGCAAATATAAGCCATCTATAATTCACCAATACATTCTATTAACGTTCTGATAGACATGCTCCTTGATTCACTAGGTCCTTATGGAGCAGCTACTGTGTGCTGTGCTCTGACCTTAGTTCCAGGAGCTGAAGATAGTGATGAATGAGACAGAGTCATTATTCTCATGAAATCTACGGTGCATCCATGCAAAGTTTTAAGAGACACACTCCATATGATTCTACTCTACAGACTTTTATAGAAGTCAACCAACCAGAAGCGCTGCCAAATCTGCATCTGCTCTGTGCCTCTTTTGACATCACTTACACTTGAGCATCCGTTTGAACTGCTTCTTGTAACACCGACTTCCTAATAATCTTTAGTCAAATAAATCTGAGCCCATCCAGAAAGCAATCTCTCTGAGGACATGACACTGAATGATAGTGAAAAGGCAGATTTCAAAACTGCTGTGAGGTCCCCATGCACAATCTTTTTCATGAATGTTTAAGTGCTAATGTTCATGACTGAATATGTATTTCCCAATATAGAATCTGAGTAAATACTACACTTGGTTTTGCTTGTTATATCACAGGGGCTCAAATAGCATCTATTCATGAAAAACATGAAGGGGAGAGCATTTTGCTTGGACTTTATTTTCGTTCTTTTCAACATCTTTGATTGAATCTTCCAAGAATAACAGCAAATTCCATTGCTCCTGTACCTTGCTAACATGTTCATCTTATGATGAGCAGTGTGTCCTGGGGCTTTAAAATAACCACAGAACATGTCTTGGAAAGGAGAATTTCCTAGAGCTGAAGAGAGCCATTCCCACAGGCAGGCGCCATAGCAGGGAGTCTTCATCCTGCTGTGCTGGGCCAGAGCCAAGGTTTAGGGTATGTTAAGAGTATACCGCCTCCCAGGCCTCATCAGAGAGCACACCATGTGGTCATGGTGTGGTGCAAACTCCAGACACCTTTTATTTATTTACTTATTTATTTATTTTCAGAAAGAAATAAAAATGCACTAGGTTTGTAGGAAAGCAGATATTAAATGACCACACAGAGCTTGTATATATGAAGAAGAAACCTAGAAAAGATTCTCACTCCACATAACCAGGCGACTTTAGACACTTTCCCATTATACACTACTGTGGACTTCTTCCTTGGAGAATGACAGGTAGGAAACCATTTCTATGGCTTGGAAATACATGTCCACCCCAAAGTGTATTCTAGTCACATTTCTGACTTCTTCCCATGTTTCTACAATACCCAGCTCCTGGTGATTGTGTTATTAAAGGGATTTGGTCACAAAAGCCTGACTCCCAATATAAAGAAATACACTGCTTATCATTTCAGGGTGGGTTCCAGGACAGCATAGAGAGCAAACCTGCACTACAGTGAGTGTTCACTCTCTGTAGCTGTTGCCGTCTCTAGTCCTTCAGCATGCCATGGTTCATACACACACAGGACTGGTAGGGGGATTTCCTATTGCTCTGTGAAACAGTAATACCTCACACAGCAGAGATTTACAAGTGTTTTTATTAATTTGGTTATATTAATAATAACAGGAAGGCCATAGATTTTTCCTATAGATTTTATATTGGATTATGACACTGAAAAATAAACAAGTATTCTTGTCATGGTATCTAGCTGATTGAATAAATGTCAAAAAGATTTGGTAACTTTTTTTTTTTTTTTTTTTTTTTTTGAGGTAGTGACTCACTCTAGCCTGGGCTGACCTGGAATTCACTATATAGTCTCTGGCTGGCCTCAAACTCACAGCGATCCTCTTACCTCTGCCATCTGAGTGCTGGGAATAAAGGCATGTGCGACCATGCCAGGTGATTTGGTAACATTTTAAAAGAGTATTATTTAAAAAGTTTTTTTGAGTGAATTTTTTTAATTTTTAATTTTTTATTAGTTATGTGTATAGTATATATACAGCCAAAATTTATACTGCATATTATTATGTAGAATACAACATCATGGAAGCATAGTCTTTTAAATGTTTAAATATGTGTTATGCATATCATATATATGAATATCTATTTTGTAACATGCTTTTTTAAAAAAAAAATGTAACATGTCCTAGATAATTTTTTGGTCTCCACATATAAAATTATGATGTTCTTCCTAACTAGTATAATTTACCATAGTTGACTAAAACCATTTCACTTTTGAAAACAGCCTCCATTGGAGCAATTATATGCAATGCTAAAGTGGATTCACCTTAATATTTTTGTAGTATAATATTCTTCAAACTGAAATTAGTCATTTCTAGTAGATGCTAACTTGCTCTTTTTTGCCCAGTGTCTTCCAGAAGATGTTAGAATCATACATTCCCACAAGGAGTATGAATTTTTCTGTGTTCTCACCAGTATTTGATGCTATCAGTCTTTTCAATCTGGGACAGTCAGTGAGGCAAAGGATCCCTTGCTGTTACTAATCTGCAGTCTTTTCCTGCTTCCATTGGCCATATCTGAGGGTGGTTTTTTTGTGACATTACCATTCATTCATCCTTTTTATTATGTTCTCTAGGATGTGCTTTTTCCTCAGGAATTGTATCACTTTGTATTGTTTGGCTACTGATCCTCGGTTTGTGCTGGGAATCATTTCTATCATCCTGTAATTTGTCTTTTAATGTTATTCATGGTGTCTTTTGTGGTACAGAGAAACAAATTTTAAAGTAATCACCTCTGCAAGTCTTTTATGATTCTTGGTTTTCTGTACACCATGTGAAAATCAAAAGGTTCTTTTCTGCTGTTTCTAATGTTTGCAACGATGTTTGCCATCCTTAATTCTCTGGCTCCTGAGTTACTGCATTAAAGAATTCTGTTTGATGCTCTTTTGGCATTCAACATAAAAATATACTCTTCGTGCAATATTTTTTCCAATAACTCAAACTCATCTTAAAATCCCATTTTAAAGTATGAACCTGGATTTCTAGGACTTTGGGCCAATGCAATTTGGAAGTCAACTTAGACAGCCAAAGGCTGTGGATGCCTTTCCTGAAGCAGAATGAGTGGATCTTACTTTATCATGCTGCTTTTAGGAAGAAATTGTTTACTACATTACAGCAAAAGAATTTTTCAAAAGAAAAGAGGCTAACAGTACCTTCTTTGTATTTATGATTCCCGATCCACATGAAAAGTAGAGATCTGGGCTCATTTTATTTAACTTAGATTTCTGGTTACTAAATAAATACATAGAAAGAGAGGCCCAGGTTCAAATCCTGGGTTCATCCTCTTGTGAACTATGAGCTTGAATAATTCATTCCTTTTCACCTTTGAAATAGCTCCAGTGCCTCTCCCACAAGATAAAGTCCACTGATGCAGGTCACTCAGCCAGCACAGTGTGTGTCCATCCCAACTAATATCTACCTCCTGTTGACAAATGCCCCCTCAAGCCCCTATCACAGAATTCTTCAGAGAGCTACATAATGTCCATACACTCTCTAGAAGACAAAGTATGTCCAACTTGTAGTCAATAGAAAGGAAAGGTTGACTTTGGCTGGGGCAGAAGCTTATGAAAGACTGAAGAAAAAAGAAAGAGACTAGGCCTAAAATTTAAGTAACAGAAAAAGAATTCTAAAATGGACTGAAAAAAAAATCACAGGTTCATTAATGGAGCTAATATGTTGTACAGATATTTTCATTTTATCAGTCTTTTGGCAAAGAGGTTTTGGACTGAGATTAATTTTAATCCTGATTTCTATTGGCAACCACTGAGTCTCTGAAAGAGCCTCCTTATCAAAGACAGCTGAGAACTGGATCCATAGCTGAGACTGTCTAGAATTCTCAAAGATAAATTAAGACTGTGAGTGCAACAAATGGTCCGATTGTAAGAGACAAGACACGTGTGTATCCAGCACTTCCAGAAGACATATAAATGGAAAATAAAACCAATAAAAATATTACTAGCCACTAGCAAAATGCAAATTAAAATCACAACGAGATTTCAGTACTTACTTATTAAAATGGTCAACATCAAATAAGAAAAGACTGACAGTTCCAAGTGCTGACAAGGAAGCAAAGCAACATTGTTGGTGGGAATGCAAAATGGTTCAGCCACTCTGGAAAACCATTTCCAGTTCACTAGGAAGTTAAATATATACCTAATTCAACTATGTGACTCAAAATCCTACCCTTAAGATTTGGGTCTGGAAAATGGCAAACCCATGATCTTAAAAAAAAAAAAAAATCCATGCATGAATGCTTATGTAGCCATTCTGCTCAAATATTGAATCACCTCAAATGGCCCTCAGTAGTAGAATGGATAAGCAAGCTGACATGGTTCTGTTTTGGAATACCACTGAACAATCAAAAGGAGTGAAATAATCAGTATAAACCTCAAGAACATTCTGTAACATAAAAGCAGTCCTCTCCAAAGGGTACGCATGGCATCATTCTGTTTATGTAATATTTCCATCTTGACACGAAGGAGAAAAAGCAGGGTTGTCACAGGGGGTACAGAGGGGATAACACAAAGCAGGTGTTGGGGGTCATGACACGGTTTTGTATCTAGACTGTGGCGATGGTTATGCGAATTCATTTCAGTGTATCAAAACTCGTAGAACTCCATGCAAGAGTTAATTTCACTGTGTTCAATTTTAAACTTTAAAAATAAATGGAATATTTAACTCCCTCCAACTAGACTGGATAAGTGCTATTATATACAAAATGGTTCAAGGCCGGTCACTTCTTTCTCCTAATCGAGAGGCCATCTCTCAAGCATGTTCAAACATATATATAAACAATAATGAAAAATGAAAATAACAGCAACCAAAAACCTTTGTCTTCTGCTTGTGTTTTTACTGGATGGATTTTATATTCCTTCACCACTTAGCATCATCATTTTCCTGAGAAGATTTTCCATACTTGCAGAGCATCCTCAAGGATGCCATGTGTGATTTCTTTATAGCCCAACCTCCACCTTGGTATCTGGAGCAACTGAACATGAGGCCACCAGTAGCCAGCTGGTTGCCAGAACCTCTTAATGTCTAGCAACAGCTTAGCCACCACCAAATGACTACTCCTCCCCCATTCCATGTTTTTATTTACTTGTTTTTTTTGGGGGGTGAGGGGACACTGTCTTTAACCCCTGGACCCAATTTGAAGGCAGAAGGAATAATTAAGGCTGACATTTCTAGGGTTAAACGTCAAGTAGAAGAAAGAGCTGAGAAAGGAAATTCCCCAGCTCCTTAGTAATGAAAAGCGGAGGGTATACCTTCTGTGGCTGTCTGTGCGAGGCTTTCACATCCGTGTGTCAAGGGTTTTTCAAACTGACAACTTGCAAATTTGAAATACAAAAATGCCCAAAGCGATATTTTAGTGGCTCAGGGAAACTCTTGTGTGGGAAAAAGAATTCTAAAGTGAAACGTCTCTTGAAATCACACAGGGCCTGACCACGATACTCTAATTATGCTAATTGCTTCAATGCCCTTGCTTTATTTATGCTGAGCAGCTAAGATAAATAAAGGAAAATTGCTTTGGATCTAACTGTATTCATATCAGAATGCAAACTAGCCTGTGTTTGTTATGTGATTGCTGATCTGTTTACACTAAATTCTGCAGGTAATTGCAGTTTTGATTGCACATTTATTTCTAGCTGCACAGGTCCCAGGACTAGGTCTGTCTGTTTTTATAATTAAACCGTTTTGTAATATCTAAACTCACTAAAGAGCAAAATGATGCTTTAAGAATTTACATATTTTATGCATTAAATATGATACTTTGGTGAATGGTGACAAAAAGGAAAAAAGAGTATGTTCGCCACTAAAAAAAAAGTTGGACAGTATGTTCTGGATTTGAAGAAATTTGAGACATCTGTTCCAAGGCCTGTTCACTGAATAGGACAGATGCCTGGTGCATCCCTGGAATCTGTTCTTCAACACATAGTTTTTGAACTTTCAGTTGCAACTTTCATATTAGTAAAATATGTTAATAGAACATGCTGCCACTTGGTGATTCCTAAGACAATGGGACAGTGTTTACATTCCAATGAAGTGGTTATGACTTTGCCCCTTGTTCAGAGGTGAAAGCTCCAGAGTTCACACGTCTTTGCTTTCTGTTCTGTATCAAGCTACTGGATATATCCACTGTGGTCACTGGTTTTAGTGTAGAATTCAGTTTTGGCGACAGCTTCTTTTAGATTCCTTCCACATCAACATGGGAGTGGGGAATACCACACACGCATAGGTCCAGAAAAGAATCTCTCTCCTCGGGACTCTCATTTCTTTCATACCACAAAGGTGAAGTGCTGGATAATGTCACTGCTACCAATGTAGGTGGTGTCATTTCAATACTGCGTCTTCATCCGTCATCACATTCTGAAAGAGCAATTCAGTCTGCCCTATTTAATAGACAAGTTATTAGTCTATACAGACTAGGCTGCAAAGCTCTTTAACCTAGATTCTGCTCATGAAAAATCCACTGGTATGAGCTTATTTTGTCTAAAACACCCCTGAGGCATGCTCTCAATAAATAGAGTCTGATTTTAGCACCCTGATGGCATCTTTTACTTTCTTCCTGCCATAGGAGAGATAAAAGGGAGTTGAGAAACTGCTAAGATACCTTGAAGCGCCTTGGGTAAAGTAAGCTATCTGAGAAAAGTAGATTTTCCTTAGTGGCAACAGGAGAGTATGATGGCCCCATAGTGGCTGGAGCAAAGAAGGATGAACCATGGCCACCGAGAGAACTCCAAAATCGTCCACCATTATGAAAAAAACATGCAATCCCAGTGTTAAAATGTTCACATTTCCCCCTTCTACAGCTGTGCTGTTCTAAGTGGAGCATTGGGGAAAGGGCAGGTAGAGCAAGAAATCTAAAGTCAGATAGCTCTGGGTGTAAACATGGGATGCCTCACTTCACCATATGAGAAGTCTGTTGTGAGGATCAACTGATGGACATGTGACCACTGTTCAGTGAGGCAAGGATTATGAGTTGATGGTGGTAATGCTGCTGTACTTGGAGATGAGTCCTTTTAGGTTTTCCACTGACATCAGTCACCGCTCAGGTCTGAGGGAGCTGTTCACTGCATTGTGACAGGACACACTGACCATGCAATCTTCCTTTGCTAGTTGAATGAATAAGAACCCCTTTCCTACAGCATGCAGCACACACATGAGGTGGGGGCTTGAGTCAGATGCATACTTCTGACAAAGTACAGAATTTTCTTTTAAATTTATTTATTTGCAAGCAGAGAGAGAGAGAAGAGAACAGAAGAGAAGAGGAGAGGCGAGGAGAGGAGAGGAGAGAAGAGAAGAGAAAAGAAGAGTAGAGGAGACAGAGAATGGGCATGCCAGGGCCTCCAGCCACTGCAAATGAAATCCAGATACCTGTGTCCCTTGTGCATCTAGCTTACATGGGTCCTGGGGAATCAAATCTGGGTCCTTTGGCTTCATAGGCAACTGTCTTAACTGCTAAACCATTACTTCAGCCCAAATCATAGAACTTTTTAAGGAAGCTTACTTCCAACAAGGAGCTGTGTTCATGTGGCATCCTTCAGTGCTGCAGACATGTCAGGCCATACTCTCTCCTCTCTGCCTTTCTGTATGCTCAGTCAGCCTGTGCATGGGGTATGTTTCCATACTTCCTATCAGACCATGAGCACCCTTGAGGCTGGGATGGGGTCTTCTTTTTATCCCTGGAGTACTGCCTGGCACTTCTTATATGGAGGAAGTAGAGGCACAAATGCCCAGGTGTGACAGCAAAGCCTGGGCTCTCCCATCAGGCAAGCCTGGCCAATCCCAGCTGGTGTGGCAGTGGGGCATGCTGAATATTCTGTGTCATGGTCCCTTCTTTAAGACAAACAACAATAACAACAACAACAACAAAAAAACAAAGACAATTCTTTACCATGCAGAGCTATAGAAAGAAATGCTTTACTCACAGGCATTGTTCTCTTGAAGGGAACAATCCTATTGAAGAGAGCTGATGGAATGTAGACAAGGCACTGTTTGTTGATGAAAAGGTGTGACCAGGATTTAACTTTTTAAACTCAGTACAAGACGAAGACCCCTACATCCCTTGTGGATTTGTTGAGACAGTACTTTGAGCTTTTGCCCCCTCGTGGCAGGCAGGTCAGAGTACAACATCTAAAAGTCCCTCAAAACCCAGAGTTGCTCAAAAGGAAGCCCCAAATATAGCACCAGGCAGGAAATAGATTCCCCATATATTTTAAGCACCAGCTTCAGTCTCTTATCTCTTAAAAAACTGATTAATAAATGATTAGGAAAACAGAATTTTGTTGGGATTCATTCTTTCTTCTTCCTACTAAAATCCTATTTTTTATATGAGATACAATAATGCATTTATTATTCCAGCACTCTTATATCTTTCCCCAAAACAAGTAGGTATTTACATATGTGTACACATAAACTCATATATAGAAAGAAATGACATTTCCCCCCCAAAGGAAGTCACATGGTCATATTTCGGAGGAAGATATAACACCTTGACTATTTTGTTTCAGGGACTTGTCAAGCAGAAACAAGGCATTCACATGCCAATCATATAGTATGCTGGGTAGCAATTAGGTCCCATGAAAGCGAGGCTGGATGTGGGCTCTGGCATCTAAGGCAGATGGTAATAGGGTACAGTACAGGCCAGAAAGGGTTTCACTTCCATGTCTTGCCATTTGGAGGGTACCTGTAATTCAATTCCTGAAAACTAGTCATGCCCCAGCATTTGCCCCAGCTGGTGGCAGGTCAGAGCAGAGGAAGCAGAGGAAATTCACACACGAGGAACAAGGAATGTTCTTTAACAGCTGAGAGCCCATGGAGAGAAGGGAAAAGCCTCCTTTTCCATATATAACCAGGAAGACATTACTCCATTGAAAATCTGTATGGAAGTAATAGCATTTGTGGTAGTTTTCCTACAAAAAAAAAAAAATAGATAACCTGATTTTATTCCTTTGCAGGATTTACATAACAGATAATGAACACTCACTTGGTGAACAAAAGTGAAGGATGGGCTTTGCTTTTGTAATGAAAATGAATGAGGAGTTTCAATGGACTAACATCAGCAACACAATGACAACTGATGGTAGCCCATCCATTCATTGGCTTTAAAGATGTGTCTTGGCTGAAGGAGAATGGAATGGGCATGTAGGGCCTCCTGCCACTGCAAAGGAACTCTAGATGCACGTGCCACTTTGTGTGCCTGGATTTACACGGGTACTGGGGACTCAACCCTGGGCTGGCAGGCTTTACAAGCAAGGTTCTATAATTGCTGAGATGTCTTTCTAACCCTTGGCTTCTCTTATAGTCTGAACAATTTGCCTCTCTCCAATGGCTAATTTCTTGTGTGGGTGCTTTCGGTAAGATACTAAATTGCTGAGTATCCAAAATGAAGCACTGGTAAGTTTCCTTAATATATATTCAATAACTACTAGTTTGACCGACTCATCTCCTTGCTCCTCTCTATTGAACCATAGGAGTATCTTGTAGGTTGATCTCCCATAACTAACAACTCCTTAATTCACCAATGTCTTTCTTCATTGTTTTTGAGCATTAGCTCAGAAGGGCTCAGTGTTCAGCAGAAACATCTTCTACATGGGATGTTTATGCTATATTTATAACCCGATCCTACTGCCACCACATTTAAAAATCCATACAACTGGCTTTTAATTATTAAAATAAGCAAAAGTTAGAACAACAGCAACAGTTGTGGAGCCTACATAACATGCAGGATATTTTATGGGAAAAAGAGGAAAGAGAAAATTATACAGTTTTTAAAACTATATATACAGACTCAGTATATTGTTGGTTTATCCACTGATAGATAATTCCTTCCCAGGACTGTCAGCATTTTCAAATCCAGCTGGAGTATAAATGAAAGAAAATCATTTATATCTGGTAGTTACAAAAGGTCATGAGCAAAGAAATCCATTGCAGTATCCCAGCTGAGTCTAAGACTGGAATACTGGTAGAAAAACATGGAAGATGACATCAAACCAAGTTTGCCCTTTATCCTTGATTGTATCAATAATTTTCAATCCTCAAATTTTTAATCTCTCTCTCTTTTGCATCTCACCTTCCATTTATTATGTCTTTATTCATTCATTTATGTTTTTGGTAACTTGTCCCCCAACACATTTTTTGGGGTCTCTTCTCACTTCTTTGTGTCATACTCAGTTTCTCCTTTTCTTATTTTGTAATCACTCTTTCCCACTGAGCATTCACTATTACTAATCTTGGTCTGAGAACTAAATAGAAAACAGATGTTTCTGACCTGCAGACTCTTATCCTACCTCCCACGTCACACTGAAATGTGGGCATATTTGTGTGTCAGCTACATAATTATATTAGGCAATATATTTCAAAAACAACCTGTCCTTCTTATTAGGTTTTATGTACTGTGTGGTTTGAGGACTGTGAAGCTTCTTTCCTAATAAAGATAGGTGGTGCCAGTCCCTAGGCTGCACTGAACAATGCTGAGTGCTTTAGAAGGTCACAAATGTGGCAAGGAAAATTATTCTTTGGATGACTTAAAGATGCAGCATATAGACCCCCCCCCTCTCTTTTTGTGCTCTCTCTCTCTCTCTCTCACACACACACACACACACACACACACACATATATATATATACCTGAAATGGTTCATTTCCTCTAGAGCCTAGCACTGTGCTCTGGCACTGTAGCTGGCAAGTACTCCATTGAAATGAACTGGAACTAAATTCTATCTTCCTATTGCTGGGGCATTATTACTAAGGTTTCTTAATGCTTATGAAAAATTACAGTAAAATTCTCAAGATATTATAATAAAGTCAATTCCATCTAAATATAATCTGGTAGTAATGGCATGGCACAATGATTCCCAAAACAGTAGAACTTTTAATTTTACTACTATGTTAAGAGAGAAAATCATAAAACATCTATTCTCTTAGCCTCTGACCACATCAGCATCTTTGAAATTTTCACTAACAGTTTTTAAGAATAAGGACTGAATGACTCTTTAATGTTACTACCAAGCTAGGCTATTGATCTTTTTGTGAAACATCTTTATACATTGAGTTGTACACTTAGTATGTATAGTACAATTACTATGTTTTTTGAGAGTAGTCAGTTGAATGATATAATGGGTAGTATGATGTGGGAATTCTGTACCCCCACCAGATTCTTATGTTTAATTATTAACTACTATTACCTTAAAATGTAACCTTATTTTGAAATAGGATAGTGCAGAGAGTGAGGTTAAGATTGGTTTAGTATGTGAGGCCATAATAACAGTGTGCTTTAGCACCTCTTAAATGGGGAACTTAGACATAGATGACAGACTGACAAACAGACAGACAAACAAACAGACACAAGAATAAAGCCAAATAAAGATAAAGGCAGAAACTGAAGTAATGCATCTATACACAAAAGAATTCAAAGATTTCCAGAAAACTTCTGGAAACTTGGAGCTAGGCATGGAAAAGATCTTCCCTCATTTCCCTCAGAAGGACCTGTCCCTTCTTCAACTTCAGAGTTCTGGCTACAGGAACTATGAGGTAACAAATTTGTTGAGTCAGCCAGCAAGTGTGTGGGACTGTCACAGAAAATCTAGCAAATTAGTAAGGTTTCATTCTCTTATTCAAGGAGGATTGAGGCATAGCAAAGATAGGACCATAAGCTTTGGACTCGGGCAACTGGGTTCTGCTGCTTACTGATTAACTAAGGCAAGTCATTATTTGGGTATCAACATCCCCTTTTTGTAAAAATGGAGAGAAATGTGCCTATTTTATTAGGCTGCTGTTAAAATGATCACTTAATCAATCTTTGAGTATCTCATATATGTGGGTACTTTTCATCGTGTTGGATCTAGCTCCTGCCCTCATGGAGTGACAGGTAACATTGCAGAACAGATGCATAGGCAATTAAAACTCATGTTAGGTATAAACATAGGGAAGAATGGGATATAGCAATAGAGAGTGAGGGGGCCTTGGAGAAGGGGAAACGTGCAGTGTGGTGTGTTCAATATCTGTCTTTCTGAGGGGGTTATACTTAAGATCTTAACTATTTAAAACAGCATAAAGCTCCCTATATTCTATCTGAGTCAGAGCAGAGATTTGGCTAAAGAGAGTTATATGTCTAGCACTAGGATCTGTTCTCTGGGGCCATAACTGTACCCATTAATTGGCATTCAAGGTACTCCACAATTACTTCTCTGACCTTAAGTCTATTGAGGACGAAGCCCTATAAGGCAGCTCCAGCATGCATCAATGGCAGGAGCTGACTTGCTTCTCTGAAACAAAGGTTTATTTCCCTGGACTCTCCTAGACCATAGTCATTATACAACATCTAGGCTTTCTCCTTTATTTCCAATAATTTGATCCCAGAATCAAATTAAACTGTTTTAAATTTTATATTTATATTTTACATAAATATCCATAAGATTTTTATACCTACACTTCTGCATCATGCTGTTCATTTTTCAGTCTTCCCCCACCATGGTAACCATACTTATGGCAGACCACCCAGATCTATTAATGAAGCATTTCTGAACTTGACCAGGAGTCTTCCTCATCTGAATCCCAGGATCTATCCCAACCATATTTCAGTCTGCCTTCATTTACTCATTTTATATGTTTGTTCTTTCCCTTCCTTTCTTCTTTCTTTCTTTCTTTCCTTTTCTTCTTTCTTTCTTTCTTTCTTTCTTTCTTTCTTTCTTTCTTTCTTTCCTTTTCTTCTTTCTTTCTTTCTTTCTTTCTTTCTTTCTTTCTTTCTTTCTTTCTTTCTTTCTTTTCCTTCATCCCTCTCTCCCTCCCTCCCTCCCTCCCTCTCTTTCTTTCTTCTTACTTTCTTTTTCACAGTGCTGGGATTAAACCCAGGGTCTTGAGCACACCAGGGAAGCAGTCTACACTGAGTGGAATCCTCCCTAGCCCTTCTTCTTTTTTTGAGTTGGAGGTTTTTTTATGTGGCCCAGGCTGCTGTCTAACTTGTGATTCTCCTACCTTCACCTCTCTAGTGCTGGGCTTACAGGTGTGCTTTAACTCTCCCAGCGGTATGTTTCTTTTCTATTGATTATAACTGCCTTGAGGGCAGGGGCTCTAACTATTTTCAGTACTGAGAAGACTGTGTAGTTCCAAATATGGATGGAAATGAGTTATCACACAGTTCATGTCTACAAGAATATTCTAGCAAAGTGGCAAAGTTAAGACCTATATCTCAGACATGATTACTAGACATAAGTAACATATATAACTTACATGTGGCTATAAAACACTTAGATAAGTAATAAGTAGAGTATGTACCAACTGACTGTCTTTCAATTCTCCTACCCAGCAGGCACCATTCATTCTTTGTTTATCTCAGCAAGCACAAAACACATGTGTGAGAAAGTCATTTTCCTTGGCTTTTCCAAACTACATGGAAGCAATGGCGCAGGGTGGGAGTCATCAACTACAAAAGTGGCTAGCACTCCTTTTCTTCTCTGTTTTGCCATTAAAAAAAAACCAAAAAACAATTAATGCATTTTTAAAATGTGTTTTTCTAGGTCCAGATGTGTTCATCTGAAGAATGAAGATCCTGTGTCCTACCTTGCTCATATTTCCCAGATCAGAGCCACCTCTGTTATGCCTTCCTCAGTACACAGTGGTAGTTAAGAGGAGAGGTGCTTTTATTATCTTGCTATAATACAGGGAAGATTTCTGAAAATATTTCTGCTCTGCTACAGTATTTGGAAAGGAACATTTCTCACCCGCAGGGAGGTGACTGCATAGCTGCATCAAATTGCAGGTGAACCCTGCAACAGTGGCTGTGGCAATTCAGGTAACACTGACCACCAGGAAGAGAGAAAAAAAGGAATAAGGATTCATATCCAGTTTTATAATTACATTTGCTGGTCATCTGAAATATGATGATATTTCATCCCCTTAAATACAGAACGTGTCACATCAATTTCTGAAGAAAATGTCTTCTAAACAATTTTGTCTGCCCATACGTTTATGGATTTCTTTACCACAAGGCTATGTCAGATACGAGCACTTAATTCCAAGCAAACACTGTGTGCGTGTGTGTTTTTAAAGGCTTCTAAACCATATTAAATTTTCATTCATATAGGTACACAGAGACACATATTAAATAAACCCTCTACAAGAGTAACCCGTCTAGAAATGCAGCCAGAGACTTCCAAAGGGCCAAATTTATTACAAATTAATCAAATAGGTAAGATGGATCATAATGGATATTTCAGCCAATGTAAACCGAGAGGAAAAAAAGCACCAGCAGCAAGTCAAGAGCCAAATGTTTCTGTTTTGATTTATTTAGCATTTCCAAGATGTTTCTTCTGTGGGGAACAATATGCAAGGCATTGGAAATTCAGAAGGCACATCTTTTGTGTACCATAAAAATGTGCTGCTAACCTACAATACCCTTATAGAAATACAATTCAATAAGAAACTCAGTTGGGAAGATGTCTCAATAGAACGACATGAAAAAAATGGTCAATACGAGAATGATTTACTTTACTGTTACAAGAGATTTTGATGCCATGAATAGAATTGCCTTTGGAACTTATAAAATAAAATCCAGATAAACAGAGAGTCACATTCTTAATTCTTACACATCTCTAATGTGTCTTTTCTTTTCTTTTTTTTTAAGCAGATCATTGCGTCAAATCATCCCTTCTATCAAGCCTATCGCTTGAACAGTGTTATGGCACTCAGCCCGGGGGCAAAGATAAGTCCTCAGCATTGTCACATGTGGCACACACATATTCAGCCACATCATGCTGAATGGGAATACAGTACTTTGTAGCAACAGAACTGACTCCCGCAGAATATCCTGAGATACTTATCAAGCTGTTAAAGGAGACATCAGTCTTTTGTCTGTATTGCCCTTGACACATCCTCAAGGAAAGTATCTACAAATTCTTTGTCTGGTGAAGAACCCTCAGACCTCTTAGGTCTGATGTAGGTTAAGTGGCCCGCAGATATCCCCAGAATAGAAAAGTACCTTAAAGATAGTAGCCTCACTTACTGGAAACAAACACAATAAAAGCACAAATTCATAAGATCCTGTTTATTTGAAGAAAGCATCCACGAAAGGCAGAAGCGGTGAACAATAGTGGTTTTGTATAGGAAAAAGCTGGAATTCTAGCTTAAAACTTATCAGATACAACAATAACCTCTACAAACCCAACAAGGGTAAAATGTATAAAGGTAAATTACCACATTATCATCCAATTATCATTGCTTGTTTTGTCAAGGGTAAATGACTCTCCAGCAGTGCTCAGCGTTTGTTTATTGATCAGTGCAGACAGTACACAGTGCTGCCCCCACCCCCACACAGCCATCCTGTCTCACCTCCCATTCCATAGTTGCATCAGTACTGACCATTTCATGAAACATTGCAAACACCTGCCCATTTCACAGGCATGAAGGAAATGGATGAATTATTACAGATTATCGTGCACTGCACAAGAAATATAGTGCTATTCTTTCTGAAAATACAGGAAAAGCACCATTGTTACAACTGAAATTTGACTCAATTCACAAACTCAAAACATTTATCACTCATTTCTTCTGTGCACTAGATTCTCCATGCCATCACCTGACAGAACACACAAATCTCCCGAGGATAAGCATTTCCTCTTGCACATTTTTCTTCCCACAGATAAATCACAGTAAACATCCTCTTCTTATTTCATCACAGATTTTTATAAACAAGACAACCCTCTCTCAACAGATTAAACAGAACAACCAGGCTTAGACAGTCAAGCGGCATCACACCATCTGAGATTACGAGAGCACATTTCATCTCAAAGGGCTTTCTTGGCATAAACAATCTGTGAGGGTCCCTTTATCCACGAACACAATGGGGCCTCCAATGAGGCACAGAAATATACGACCCAGAGAGATGCTCTCTTATTCCTGTGGGCAAAGGCAATCAACCTATCTGTGGTAATGGTAGCTCATAGATCCAGCCCTGAGGGGGTTCCCACAAAACTGGCAACTGAAGATGGTATTAGGCCATTACCTTGGAAGTTCTTTGGTTTACCCATCAACCCAATAACACATTTAACCAAAAGTCCAAGAAAGAGGCTGGGAGGAGATGCAGTAGGCAGTTGGGGAGGCCCCATGTCTGAATGGGGCTGCACGACTGCTCCTGTCTACAATCTTGGAAAGCTGGCAGGATTGGAGATTACTTCCAGGCCCCTTGGAGGACAGGCAGGTGACACTGAGTACCCCAGTACACACATGGCAGAAACCCAAAAGGAGTAGGAAGCAGAGAGGAGCTGGGAACAGTGGAAAACACAAAGAGAATAAAGCTCAGAGAGGGCCTCAGAGTTCTGAGATGGCAGGGTGGGAAGTGGGAAGTGAGGGGAGCAGTCAGAAGAAACAGATCAAAAGAGAAACTGGCACAAAAGGAGAATTAAATCAAAGAAGGTTGAGACTGTTGGAAGCTGGTAAGTCTGAGCTGTAAGAGTGGAGTGACCAGAAACTAACTGTGCAGCACTTCTACTATGCTCCCTTAATTCTGTGCTCAATGTCTCTCGTGAAAGTAATGATGTATGACAAATGGGTATAAGAGTCAGATGGGTATGGAATCAGAAAGTACCAAGCTAAGATCAAGAAGATGTAAGGAATTTTATTACTTATGATTTCACACACATATTCATCTCTCGTTCAAGTATGTGTATGAGAATTTGCTGTTGGCTGGGTTCTGAAAATATCAAGACCAGGACTCAGCCCCTCCCTTCCTCAACCATGGTTGAATAGGATGGAGTAACATGGATGACTGTGTAGTTCATGACTGGTTGTTCTGAAGTGTGACTGGAACACTAAAGAGAAGGTGCCAGATGGGAGTGGTGGCGCACACTTTTAGTACCAGCACTTAGGAGGCAGAGGTAGGAGACCACTATGAGTTCAAGGCCACCCTGAGACTACACAGTGAGTTCCAGGTCAGCCTGAGCTACAGTGAAACCCTACCTTGAAAAACCAAAATAGGGCTGGAGGGATGGCTTAGCAGTTATGGTGTTTGACTGCAAAGCCAAAGGACCTAGGTTCAGTTCCTTACGTTAGCCAGATACACAAGGGGGCACACACATCTGGAGTTCATTTGCAGTGGTTAGAGGCCCTGGTGCACCCATTTTCTCTCTCTCTCTTTCTCTCTCCATCAAATAAGTAAATAAAAATAAATATTAAAAAAGAAAAACCTAAATAAATAGAGAAAGAAAATTAAAGGGAGGGGGCTGGAGGAATGGATTAGCAGTTAAGGTGTTTGCCTGCAAAGCCATACAACACAGGTTTGATTCCCCAGGTCCCATGTAAGCCAGATGCACAAGGGGCGCCTGGAGTTTGTTTGCAGTAGCTGGCTCTCTCCCTCTTTCTCTGTCAAATAAATAAAAAATTTTAAAAAAACAAATAAAGAGAGGGTGCCAATTCTGTTGGCATGAGAACCTGACATGAGTCCTGAAGAATTTGTAGGGATTAGCTAGAAAGATAAAAGAGGATAGAGGAAGGAGAATGTATTCTAAGTAAAGAGAATTTTATTTTTGGCACAGAAGAGGCATGGTGACATATAACAATATTTTTAGTATGTTTATATCATATTTATATATACCTTTTGTGGAATATATAGGTTTGTTCACTCTTCCTCTCTTCCTCTCTGTTTCCTTCTTTCCCTCCCCTTCTCTTCCGATCCTCCAACTTTACTTCCTTCCTTCCTTCCTCCCTTCCCTCCCTCCTTCCCTCCTTATTTCTATACTCCCACTCCTTCCACCATTTCCTTTGTGTGTGAGGAATTGAATCTATGGCCTTACACATGTAGGGCAAGTGCTCTACCCCTGAGCCACGCCCACAGTCCAATGCTGTATGAGTGAGAAGAGAAGCAGATCTACTGTAGAGTGATGAGATATTGCAATACAGTGATGACAAATGCTTTTCACTTTTGAATTTGGAACCCATGGCTGATTTCACAGGAATAGAACAATGAGTGCTCAGTAGGTCAGGTTTAAGGATAATATCAATTCACACTTATACAAACACTTCCAATCCTAATACCAGACTTAGCTATTCACTTTGAATTTAAAAACATTCCTTACCCCTGCCATCCAAGCAGAGCAAGTGAATCTCAGATCCCTATCCCTGTCACTCAATTATTGCAAATGATCCATCCCATTATGCTTTTATCTTGCCTGTTTGCCTCCCAGACCTCAGCAAAACCTCTCATTGTAGCCAGGCGTGGTGGCGCACACCTTTAATCCCAGCACTTGGGAGGCAGAGGTAGGAGGATTGCCATGAGTTCGAGGCCACCCTGAGACTACAGAGTGAATTCCAGGACAGCCTGGGCTAGAGTGAGACCCTACCTTGAAAAAAAAAAAAAAAAAAAAAAAAAAACCCACCTCTCATTGCCTACATCCTCATAGCATGCCTGCACTGAATAAATGGTGAACTTCACTGGGGCTTCTTATCACCGAAAGTATTCTCTAGCTATTTCATTTGTTATTCCCCAAATGAGCAATATCACCCTTGCCATAAGTCAGGAATTGTTTCATATGGTTTCTCTTTATATCTTCTGGCACTTAGTGAATGTTGGACAGCTTCCTGAGACTGGCAGGAGGGCATCTATATCGTATAGGGGGCAGACTACTGGGAAGAGCTCAGGACTTTGAATGTGATTTGTTCTGCCATTATGCTTTTACTGAACACCTACTGCTTGCCAAGTGTTGTGCTGCATGCTGGGAATGAAGATATTGATGGAAAATAAACAGCTTCTCTGTGTAACATGTGTTCATAGTAAGGTATAGGGTGGGGCAAGATGGGTCAATATGTACATATATAGTGGCAATATACTATGGTATATGTACTCAAAGACTTCAGCCCAAGATGACTCTGAAAATAATTTTAAAATGTCAAGATGCAACTCTACTCTTGTTCATACCACCATGCCCGAGTAGATAGATTCCTGTTGAGTCCATGTTCTAGGAGGGCTGGTGGGAATGATGCACACATGGAAGTGGTGTGCTATCAGGAGCAAAGAGCCTGTCTGTGAACACTCCCTATGTTAATCGACATCTGAATTCAACTTTGAAGAAGCAGCCTTACAGGTGAAGAAGGAATAGAGTAAACAAAGACTAGGAAGCAGGCAACAGCAAGTACTCATGGGAAACGTCCTCTCTCTGATGATCCCAGAACGACTCTCGGGATACTGAAAAGAGCCAGTGATCTAACTTCGCATGGTGGGAAGTGCAAAAGCGCTGTGCAAACTTCATATGTATCATTATCTCTTAACAGCCTTTTCATGAATAAGAAGTGACCCTGAGAAAATCTCTAAGGAATTTGCACCTGTTTTCTAGAGATTGATGATCCTTGCTTGAGGACAAGTAGGGAACAACCCCTTGGAAATACAGTGAAGATATGCCAAATATAATTACCTGAGTTAGAAGGTGACCAGTGATATGAATGTGTTTGTGTTTGTTCTCCCCAGACCACTGGGGATTTGAGTGAACACAGGGAATTCCACAACAAGAATCTAATCCAAGAAGCCAGCAATATCAGAATTTTTGCTACTTATTTGCTTCCCCTATTATATTCAGTATACGTAGCTCTTCTGTCTTGGTAACTGGAAAACTAAAAACTAAATACTTCCATGCTAGGAGACCAAGTTCTGGGTACAGAAAGCAGATCGATGAGTTTGATAATAGTGAACTGCTTTCCTTAGCCACTGATCATTTTAACTCTACAAACCCTGTATTTTGAAGAATCCTTAAAATTAAAACAGGGCAAGGCAACTATAAGGAGCTGTAGGATTTCAGCAGGCAAACTGTTCAGGATCACCCTCCTGGAAACAATCACCATCACAATTTTTTACTGATGTCATCGAGAGTTCATGATGCACCAAGGTCCAATCTAAGAGCTTCACATGTATGCACATTTGGTAAGCACGAGAGCTCCAGAGGCTACTCAACGTCACCAGGCTCCCCCTAAGGATGCAGAAGCTGAGGCTCAGTAAAAGTATCTAGCACACCCAGGGGCGTGCAATTCTTTGCCAGTACAGCTGGGATCTGAACCTAGAACAGCTGCCATGAAGCTCACCCTCTCTACTTACATTTTTGCCCCACTGGAGAAAAGAATTCAAGTAGCTATTACTTTGGCCATAACATGCTATTTCTACTGGGAGGATGGGAAGGAGACAGGAGACCTGTGATGCAGCCAGTGTTGGAAGAAGAAAAATATATTAAGCAAAGAGGTCTCTCTCCTTTCTAAACTCACAAGGCTCCTATGAAGCAGAAAGCAAAAAGGAGGCATTTAACTGAGAGATTTTTTCTACTTCCCTCAATATCAAGCTCATTTTCTTTCTTTTGTTTTCATTAATGAGAGTGGGTGTGCACACATATGTGTACACGTTTGAGTATGGGAACATATGTGTGCAGGTACACCAGCATGCATGTACATATGGAGGCCAGAGGTCAATACTGGGTATCTTTCTCAGTTGCTTTGCACTTCCTTCTTTGAGACAAGGTCTCCCATTGAACCTAGAGTTCACAATTCAACTAGACTAGTTAGCCACTGAGCCACAGAGATCCCCTGTCTCCAGCACCTATACCTGCTAACACCATGCCTGTATTTTAAGTGGGTGCTAGGGATCTGAACCTAGGTCTTCATGCCTGCATGGAAAACACTATATGCACTGTGCCATCACACCTGCCCCTTGAGCTCACATTCTGATTTAAGTTTAGAGGAATGTTAAGCACATGAGGTCTGTCTGGAGATGACAGAATTGTCATCATAGCTCTGCCACTGACTGCTATATTTACCTGTGTAACTTCAGGTGTAGGCCCTAGACTTTAGTGTCCTCATCTGTAAAATGGGCTTGATAAATACTCACATAGGATACAGAACATATACATACATACATACTCCCCTACATATCTGTATGCATGTAGACATGCCCATTCAGAAGAACTCTTATAATGCCATTCTGATCCATTTCATTCCATGTACTGTCCTGAGGGGAAGAGAATGGGATGAGGTTGTAACCAGGATACAGAGGATCTTATATAGTCTTCAATAATAGCCTGCAAGTATGAGGTAAGCAAGGAAGGAGTGTCTGTGTGCTCATACACACATATAGTGAGAAAAAACAAAACAAAACAAAACATTAAGAACAGCTGGCCTCAGGAAATCAGAACTCAACTGAAAATGAAGAGACCTGGTTCCTTGTCATTGATGTGCTGTGTGATATTTAGCAAATTGTGCTCTCTGAACCTCAGTTTTTTCTTTATGAAATGATATGGAAACCAGGCTAAACAGCAAGTTCCTTTTAACTTTAAGCATCCATAGTTCTAAGCTATCACGGAAAGGGTGTCAATTCTTGGACAGATTCTACCTAGTGCAATATTTCCTACTGATGATGTAGGAGGCTGAATTGAGTCAACCAGAACTGTCACAATTTTAATTGGATTAAAAATGACTTTAATGGGTAATTTATCCAGGAGTTTGTAATAATCATGTAATTAAATAATCACAGGTATGTCATTTCAATCTTAAAGGTTCTTTTGACAGAGTGGCAAGTATACAGAATAAGGTACAAGATCTTTTAGTCATTTGATAGTGCTTTATATCATGATACAATTTCTTATTTCATGTTATAATTTAACAAGTAATTCATTAAATTTTGTGGAACTTTCATGATGAGATTAGATAAATTATATTTTATCTCCTAGGAGAATTTGCCTCCTAATCAATTTACTTATGCCCCTTTAAGAGAAGAACATTCATGGAGAGGAGCAATGTGAGCTATCCAAATACTTGCAGAATAGGTCACCTATCAAAATCAGTCTGATTGTGAAGCAGATGCAGCTGGTATGGCCCTGACTCATGACCCAGATAACCCCACTTTGCTGAGAGTCTGGAAACTTACATGGCACATTCCTTATCTGCTTGAGAGGGAGAGAGGTTGAATGCAGGAACAAAGAGGTGAGGGACAAGCACTCCTGCCCACGTGCAGCTCCCTTGACAAGGCAGTATTCCTCATAGCATAGGTCTTCTCCACACACCTTCAGGCTGACCTGCAGCCCCTTGTTAATTCAATTGTGAGCACTTTCCGAGCACACGCAGACAAGTATGCCGACACAGACAAAACTACACTGCGGTCCCGTGAGTGAACTCATGTCCAACGGGGATTGTGCGAAGGCCACCAAACTCATTTCACTGGTGACCTCATCATCACTCAAACTGGCCCCCTGTGGATGTGAATTTATGAGGATGAAGAATTCTTCAACTATTACTCTTGAGCCTGGGATACATGCTTTTCATCAAGCCTGGGCATGCAAGACGTCTCCTCCAAGTAGTTCTGACTACCTCACACCTCCCAATCATTCTTTCCTCCTCTATAGAGAAAACATACTCACTGTGCCTGGTGAGTAGACAGACTGACTTTTCATAACAACTCCCATGAAAATGCATGGTGTGAATTTTTGTCTTTATCAGATTACTGTAGTAACCCCAAAAAGCCAAGAAGGAAGAAACCTTCAGCTACATCTGTAATCAACCTTTCACTTCTAAGAACCCTTCCTACTTCCAGTAGGATAGACTAGGATGATAGAAAGACTTGATTTTTAATGCTGTTTTTACTACTTAGCAGCGTGAACGTAGGCAAGTCATTTGACCTCTCTAATCTGTAGTTCATGTTCAGAATAAATACAGTAACAGTACTAAGAAGCATATGTGATTATGAAAGCATCACCTACTGAAGTGACAAGGTGGTTGTGATAATTAATTTTAAAAAGTACCAAGTATTTGGCACCTGTTTAGCACATGAGCACTTAGGATGTAATAGCTTTTATGATTATGGTTGTGAGTTTGATCACTTCATCATAGCTCATACCAGAACAAATTCATTAGTAAGAATGAGTAGTTCTTCATATAGTGTTTACTTCACTCTCATTTTATTTGAAACAATCCAAAGTTTTATAACCTTGACTTGTGAAAAGTGGAATGAAAAAAAATTTCTCAATTTCATGTTAAGCCCGAGGTCAAGTATACTTGTCCAGCTTAGACACTCTGTGGCAGGTGACCACCAGCCTTTCTACCATGGTCAATGAAACCTGAGTTCTCATTTACGAAGTTCCAACACCCTCCAAATTAAAAAACCAAAAAACAAAACAAAACAAAAACAAAAACAAAAACAGTTTGTTAAGGAAAGTGGCATTCCACCCATTGAATTTAAGCTAAAACCTTTGTCAGCAGAACAAACACAAAGGCTTAACAAACGTCCTTTGTATAAGGCTGATCTTGAAATTATTTTTTTAAATATTATAGAAATAGCATTAAAATACTTTAAAAATCACTGAGCTAGATTTTCCCCCCTCTCATGTATAAAATAATAGCTCTGAATCAGCTGTACCTTGAGGTTGGTTCCATCATTCTAATAGTTTAAGAATATCTGTGAACACAGGCAGTTCCACATATATGGCAAACACATTCCTTGATTAGCTGAAGAAGCTATTGAACATGTGGGTACTTTTGTCTTTGACCTTGCTACAGAAGAAACTAGAAGCTCTCCTACAAAGAAAGAAATACTTAGTACACACAGACACACGCCGGAATGCAAACCCCACATCAGAATGCTGCTGGAGTTCATAACTCAAATTTCTTTATCCTGTAGCTGCTCAGGGACCCCATTAAATTGTTTTCCACAAATGCCATGAGGTTTGAACCATTTGTTATAACATTTGAGTCATTTATAAGATATTTTGATCCAACAAATCTGGAAGTAGCTGTCTAAAGTAAAATACATGACTAATGTCAGTTTCATCTCATTTCAGATCAAAGCAGGGAACATTGCAGAGTCCTGTGAAACTTTCCCTGGGAGTTGAACAGAATTCTTCACTTCTGGGTGTTGGCAGGAGAACATGCCCTGTCATTGGGCTGTACTAACTTCACATCTTTGAAGATATGCTCCATGAATCTAGGTAAAAAGGACTGTCTAATTCATGGAGACAATCAGCTGAAATCCAAGATTAAAAATCAATATGGCATTAAAAGTACTAAAACCCAGAACACAAGTTAATATAGAAAAGAAGCCTAAAGAATTCCTGTAGCTGATGTTGCCCAAACACTGGAGAGGTACTTTTCGTCACGGTGGTAATGAAACAGGCTAATACAAAGTAGAAGGCCTGCTCTGCATTGGTTGCTCAAGGGGTGCTTGACCACACTGGGTGGCGATTGGAAGTAGAACAGCCTCACACTGACATAGAAAATCAGGATTTCCTACATAAAAACCAAACTCAGCAATTGGGTTTTAACAAGTCCTGCAGTTGATTGGGAGCCATGCTAAAGTTTGAGACGCACTGATGAAAAATGCTACAAAAACACATTAGCTTTAAAAAATATTATTTTCTAAATATAAGAACAAATAGTCTTGCTACCAAAGCATGCATCTGTTTCTTCATGCCCTCTTATGTTTAGAAGCTTCATTTATTTCTCCCAGCATTTTGGACAGAGCTCATTGCCTACTAGTGAGCGGGACTCTTCATTTTAATCCATTCTTTATCTTTACAAGAAGCTAGTGGCTTGCATTCTATCTAATCACCAAAGATGACAAAATAACACACCCAAGAATCATGCTAAAAATAGCACCAGCTGCATAAGAGATTTTGTGTGTGTGTGTGTGTGGGGTGTCTACTTTGATTTTGTTCCAAAATTCTGCCTTTCCCTCATTGGTTAAATTGCAATTTCTCTAACACAGCTTGTAATTAAATTATCCAGGAAAACCTGCTGAAAGGGATGGAAGGGGGGGGGGAATGAAAACAGGAAGTTGTATAATTTACAATATAAATGATTGCTGAGGTTTTAATCAAATCAAACAGTCATGAAAGAGCAGGTGATTGAATTACATGGCAAGATAATGCATTGGCTCTGAAGACTCGGATGCTTCTCTGTGAGGACTGGTGAATTTACAACTGTGCCGTCTGGATGTCCCAGGAGAGAGCCTGCTCTCAGGGGCTCTCCCCACTTAGGGGAAACTGAATACTATGCACAAAAATGACACAAAATAAAGGAACTATGAGCAGAGCTTCATGAAAGTATCCACTCAGCAGCAACATAACAAAACGGGAACCTTGCCCCTCACCTAAAGAAGTGATTATTAAGAGCCTCAAGCTCATTAGTCTCTCTACATATGCCTAAGTGACCACTGAAAAACACAGAAGTAAAATAAATAAATAAACAAACAAGTGTGTGTGTTTGTGTGTATGTGTGTGTGTGCACGTGTGTGTATCTGTCTGCAGGGTCCCTTTTGCCTTACCATGTTCTAAATACCTTGTTAGTACTCTAAGCAATTAAGTGACCTGCCATGCACACATGGTCCGTTGGAAAGAATAGCGATAGTTTTCCTAGTAAATGCAGGTTATACAGTCAACCTACCAATTTATAATATGCATAAAACCAGAAAAGCTTAAAAACTTCCAATATGCAGAAATTCCAAAGTCTTCTTTCCTTATTCATGGCTTTCCGAAACAGACACCAGCATTGCTAACACTAACCCATGTATTATTTTGAGAAAATAAGTTTTGTATAACATAACGCTATTAGTGATGGCTATGAGAGATGATTGTATGTTCTTTTCAAAGTTATTACTGATACTTGGGCATAGCTAGTGTTTCCACCCTCCCCCTGGGAACTAGAAGTGATTTAATTTCTTGCTCTGGGGAGAAAGAACTTTTGGTTACTGAACTTTCCAGACAACCTCTGAATCATAGTGGTGATTTGAACGTGGTGGTGAGAAATAGAAGCCTTGAATTCCTTTCCTGGGGTCTGCTTTTGATGGATGTGGAGGCCCTTAAAGTGTGGTACAGGCAAGGTTTAAGCAAACATGTTTTAGGGCAGAGATTTTGAAAATTGAGTACCACTGTCCCACCTGCTGTGCTTCATTTCAGAATCCACAGCCGTCATTAGCAGAGAACAAACTGCTTTTCCAACACCACACTGCACTGCCCTGCTCCGACTCATGCTGGAAATTGCAAAACTCTCATGGAGGAGCATGTCCAGAGAGCTCTGTCCTTGTCAGATGTCAGCTGTGTATTATCCTGGGGTGCTGGGGGAGGGGAGGGAGGAGTGTGCACGCACATAGGTGCAGGATATAAAAGCTTGAGAGTGGACTTCAGAGGGAACTCTATCTATGTTCCTCATTTTTAAACAAGTCTAGCGGGGCCTGGTGGTGCATGCCTTTAATTCCAGCACTTGGGAGGCTGAGGTAGGAGAATAGCTATGAGTTCAAGGCCACCCTGAGAATACATAGTGAATTTCAGATCAGCCTGGGGTAGAGCAAGACCCTACCTTGAACACCCCCCCCAAATAAAAACCTCAGGGGGAAAAAAAAAAACAAGTCTGTAGACCAACCCAAGACTCTCCACAACTCTTTCTTTGGCTTGGATTTAGCTCAGAATAGGTTGCTGACAAATGGTGACAAGCCACAGATGGAGAGAGTCTAGAAAGACCCCATCTCAAGACATTAGAGTCATACAGATCTGGCAGAAGTCATGGCCTCATGTCAAGGTTAAAGTAGATCTCCTGACATGAGTGTGATGATTTAAGACTCTGAAGACCAGTGATATGGATTGATTGTTTCTTCATTCCAAAAACCTGGTAAACTGGGGGAGGCCAGGATGAAAGCCACTTCTTCCACTGAGACTGATCTGCACTCACAATCAGCCCTTCATGAGCAGCTGATCATGACCCCTCCCTCACACAGTTAAGCACTTAAATAAACAGTTGTTCTGCATAGCAAGGAGCAGAAGTCTGAGTTGTGGAGGTCAGTGAGATGAAAATCAGCAGTGAGGCTTTGGTTCCATCTGCTACCCACTATCAAATCAGGGCAAGTCACTTAAGAGGTTTGGGAACTTTGCTTTCTCATTTATAAGAAGGAATGAAGGAGAAAGACAAGAGTTTGCCAGAGTCGTTTACAGCTATCTGCTTCTCTTTTGCCCTTGAAGTGTTTATTTTCTATATGGTAAAATTAAACACTAAAATGTTAACGGATTCAGTAAGAACAAAGGACTACCAATATAAGATGATTTTCTGTGAGAGAACACAGAGGAAATATCGTAAGTAATCAACGACAATAAAATCACAATGCCAGTAGGACCAGGTCTCAAAGGCATCTTGTCTTTTCACGTATGCACAGGACATAGGCTCAGTTTAAAAATAAGGTCAAATTACTTGCTAAGGTTAAGTGGCATCAAATCACACTTTTCCTGAGGACAAATGGGCCATCACGCTCTCAGTCAGTAAAATGACTGGCAGGAAGAACAGGAACCACTTCCCTGTGACAGCCAGGCAGCTAAGGGCTTCTGCTGGCCTGGGAGGATGAATGTCCAGAGAGGCCAGTAATGACATCAAAGCGTGGTTAGAAAAATGGCTGCCATTCTGGATCCTCACAATCCCCCAGACCTCCAGACCCATCTAGGTGGGAATATTCTCTCATCCCTGCTGAGGTACGGGTAAGAGAAGCTAAAAAACTGGTGTAGGTCATGAAAACAAAGGCTCCTTTGATGGGTCTCCCACTCTCAGGGAGTTGGAAGAGTGTTTCACAGACTCCTCTCGGTTTCCTGTGCAGTTAGGGAGTCTCTAAGGAAGCTGAAGGATCACAGCCAATACGCATTCCATGGCTCCTGTGCTCGTGCCGACTTCCTGGACTCTGAGAATTCACCCAAGTGTGCTTTGCAGTTTCACTGAAAGGGAAAGATGCTGTCTAGAGGAATTTAGATTTACATAGTGTAAAACAGCATGTTGGATCAACTTGGCTTCAGCTGGCTATCCTGCCTCAGATTTACATTCTCTTGCTAAGAATAACCCTTCCTCCTTTTTTGATATCACTTTTGTCAATCAGCTCTAAGGGGAATCCTGGCTTCACCTGTGCTGCCGCTTGGTAACATAGCTGGAAGTGATGATTTGTCATGAAAGTATGAGTACAGATATGATTTTGTTCTGAATTAAGTAAGGAGCGCTATGTGCAGTTGGCTCTGCTGCAGAGCTCGCAGCTCGCAGCTCTCATCCTGCTCCCTCAGCTGGAAGGGTTTGCTGCTGGTTTTGCCATAACACAGGAAACAAGGGAACCCGATGCAGGCTGCTCCTTCCTGGAGGGACAATGGGAATGTTATTTGCTATGGAGACTAGGAGGTGGAGTGAACCTTAGCAAACTTTTCCCTGGCAAGCTGAGTGCTCTCATAGAAGAGTCTCCTGGCAGCAACTTCTGTCTTTTAAGAGTCTTGATGAAGGTGAGCAAATAAGGGAGAAAAGACTGCTTAGTTTTACTGAGTGACCCATTGGTCTAATGATAGAACAAAACCAGGAAAGGGCAATGTGTATGTGCACAGTGAATAAGGAAAAAACAGCATACATCAAAACTCTCTATATGAAAAACAAGAACAGAATAGCATGGTCACAGAAAAATTAGCTCTCTAGGAGTAAATCTTGTTTTAGAATTTTTTTTTTTATTTAAGAGGGTGGCACATAGAGAGAGAATGGGCATACCAGGGCCTTCAGCTGTGGCAAACGAACTCCATACATATATTCCACCTTGTGCATCTGGCTTACATGGGTCCTGGGGAATTGAACCTGGGTCCTTTCGCTTTGCAGTCAAGCGCCTTAACTGCTGAGCCATCCCTCCAGCCCTAGGAGTAAATCTTGATGCATGCTGGACAAGGAAATTTAGCAATAAATTTTTAGGAAATAGAACTGAATCATTGGAACTTTGTAAAATTGGAAAGAAATTCCATGGTCAGAGACTATTCTAGAATGAAAGAAACTAGCCAAAAAACTGAACTGAAAAACCATGTAAAGATAAAAATGTAAGCACTTCTATATGTAAAATGAAAAGAATGACATCCTTGGAAAGAACCGATAGTGTGAAAACTTCAGAGAATATATAAGAGGCAGGAAGACAAAAGCACTCAAAATGTTAAGCTGGGTTTTTTTTTTTTGCCACATATAAACATAATAAAATTCTCAATACTTACTTTAATGACAGATTCTTTTAATTTCAACACAAGATGTCAGTCTACGGTATTTATTTCTAGTTGTATGTGATCAAGAATAGATACTACTAGAATATAAAGCGAAACAAATATCAACAGACTCTGACATTTTTCTTCTGCAAACATGAGTTGTATAATGACCTTTCATTCAAGGTCAGGGAATAAACACAAAGGTGAGAACTTAGATTCTAATGGAGGTAAAAAGTTCCAACTGGCTAAGATTTTTACTGTATCTTTGTAGTGTTTGTATATATTAAGACAGGCAAATATTTACCACCATATTACAATTGCCAATAGCATTCAGAACAGCAACATACTGCCCAGGTGTGTTGCCTAGAAGCAACAGCTATACCATATATACTATAATATACTTAGGAAGGCTACATTACCCAGGTTTCCAAAAATATAACCAATGATTGAACAATGCTGAAATCACCTAATTGACACATTTCTCAGGATGTATCCTCACTGGTAAGCAACATAAAATGATTCACTTCTGTCTTACAACCAAAACATTGAATTCTAGTCTCTCTCAGTTTGGGCTGGTATCCTAAATTTACCAGAAATAATCTTACATCTTTGGGTGGAAGGTGGATGAACCCAATATACTCGTTAAAATCCACATTATGAACATCATAGTCCATCTTCAATCTGCAACATTTCATGTGCTAGGAAACAATGGATTTTTATATAACTTCTTACAGAGAAATATAAATTTCTATTTCAGTTTGAGTTTATTTTTGATGTTAAAAGTTAATAGCTGGATGCAAAAGGATTAGTGATGACTCAGGGAAAGTCCACAGGTGAATAGAAGTAACCCCCCAAAGCCAATAAGAAGGAAAATAAGAACCTTTGGGGTAGGAAGGAAAAGGCAGTGGAGAACACACAGTTGCTACTCAAAGTGTGGGGAAGATGATGAGAGGCTGTCTTTCCATTCAGGAAGTTACAGAGACCTGAGGTTTTCCCCTGTGATATGTACAATAGTAAAGACAATAAATACTTATAATCATCATACATGTCAAATACAAGACTGAGTGAGGCACAGCTTGTCTATCATCCACCAATATCAAGGAAGATAATCGTCAGTCATTCATATAAAATCTGCAGATTTATTTCATTTGGTGAAGAATAGTTGGTATGGAGCAATGTCTCATTGTGATATTATAGCCAATATATTACTGTTAAACTTCAGTATAAAGTGTTTGATACCATATAAGCAAACAAACATCAAATAAAATCAACCAACCATACATATAAGAGTGAAATATACTGCTGGGCATGGTGGTGTGGAGGCAGAGGTAGGAGGATCGCCGTGAGATCAAGGCTTCTTAGAGTACATAGCAAATTCCAGGTCAGTCTGGGCTAAAGTGAGACCCTATCTTGAAAAACAAAACAAAACAAAAGAGTGAAATATAAATAAGGAAGTTTTTTATGCACCCGTATGCGTGAGAGAGAGAATTGGCATGCCAGGACCTCCAGCCACTGCAATCGAACTCCAAACATGTATGCCACCTTGTGCACATATGCGACCTTGCATGTTTGCAACACCTTGTGCATCTGGCTTACATGGGACCTGGAGAGTCAAACATAGGTCCTTAGGCTTCACAGGCAAGCACCTTAACCACTAAGCTATCTCTGCAGCCCAAGGAGGCTTTTTTCATCCATTCACTTAGTATCTTTCATTTAAATGTCTGTAGAAAGTGATATATCTATATGCCTTCATGCAAAGATGTCTCCTATTTCTGTAGCTAACATTTATTTATTCAACAGATGTTGACTGAGCACCTGTCATGTGCCAGGCTCTGTTCTAAGAGATGGGTTAGAACAGGCTGGAGAAATGGCTTAGTGGTTAAGGCATTTGCCTGGGAAGCCAAAGGAATCCAGTTCAATTCTCCAGGACCCACATAAGCCAGATGTACAAGGGGCATATGCATCTGGAGTTCGTTTGCTAGAGGCCCTGGCATGCCCATTCTCTGTCTGCCAATCTCTCTCTCTCTGCTTATAAATAAATGAATGAATAAATAAATAAATAAATAAATATTTTTTTTTAAAAAGAGAGTGGGGTTAGAGCAATAAACAATACAGTAAAAATTCTGTCCTTATAGGTCCTGATTCTGGTTCAGTAATACAAAAAATATACGTGTGTGTATGTGTGTGTGTGCGTGCATGTATGTAATTTTAATGACAATAAAGGAATTGTGAAAAATAAAAAGGGCAAGGAGGAAGAGAGGGAGTGGTAGGGAAGAGTGGAAATGGAAGAGGCTTGATCAGTTCTCTCTTGGAAGATCCCGTTTGATCAGAGGACTCGAGGAGGAAACAGGACATGGACAAGATGGGAGAAGCACTCTGACAGACAGAAAGGCTATGTAAAGGTCCTGAAGAAATTATGATCTTCACATGGTCAAGAGTCAGCAAACCACAAGAGGATGAACAAGGGAGAAGGTGGCAGGAGGTGAAGAGTCAGAGAGGCAGTAAAGGGCTGTCAGGAGTCACCTTGAAGGCCATGAGATCTGAGATCAGCTCACTGCACTGGCCTATGTGTTTAGTTGTCCATCTTTGATATTCAGCTGATTTCAGAGAAATACTTCAGTTTCGATAAATCCTTATTCTCGGTTTTCAATAAATAAATGACTAAGACAAATACTTCATAATTTGAGTATGGCTCAGTTATTTTTAATTTAATTTTTAGAAATGAATTTTTTAACCCATACACCAAAATTCCATTTGTGTGATAAGAGAGTGCAGATGGGCTCCTGGGGGATATGGAAATGAATCTTGGTGCTGCTGAAAGACCTTTAATAACTCATGTGTTATTTCCCCTCGTGAGACTTTCTAGCAAGAGGGCTTTCTTCAAAACTTTCTTAGGAACTTGTCTGTAGGGTATCAACAGAAATTGCTGATGTTGGAATGCAAATAATCTCGTTGGAGATTATACAATTTTATTTTTTACTACTATGTGTAGACCCATGATGTGGGTAAATATTCACATCAAGCCACCATTTTTAACTGTGCTATATTCCTAGACTTACTTAGTATGAAACATCTGCCTTTTCCTGTGTTACTGGTTGGTATACATTCCTGCTGTTTGCAAATCCTTACCAAGAATACTAAGGGTGCTCCACCACGATACCTAAATAACTGGTAACCATACCAAAATGTACAGATTTTTATTGGAAACAAATACTTGACTAACATAATTATTTAATATATTTGAGAGAGAAGTAGAAATTACTGTTTGCTTTGCATATGTTCTCTCCTTCTCTTGAGACATTTTCTCTCTCCAATTCTTTTGCCTAATATCAATCTGTCCCTGTAGTTCTCAGCTTCCTTCTATGTCTGGGTCACTGGGTCTCTCCCATTGGACCCCTCAGCATCCTGGTCCTTTGTTATCATGCATGAGCTAGAATGGCCTAGTCACTGTGGCAGAGGCTACTCATTTTCACCACTGCTTTCCTAAAAAACATACCAACTGCTAACCCATAGTAGGTGTTGAATTAAGTATTTACTTAAGTCATCATTTAGAAACATAATTCAGATTAGAGAACTGAGGAAAAATTATGAATTCATAAAATGCTCTCCTGAAATTTAACAATTTAATTCATTTGATTCTACTGCAGAAAGGCTGGTACCCTTTAGAATGGCCAGACAATCTAAAATGCTACATAGGGACTATTAGACAATTTTCATCCCATATGCCAAGGAGGCTAAGTAAACCAGTTTGTTCTGCATATGATTAGAAATATAAAAGTCTTGGGAATCACATTTCTTCAGGCTCATGCCAGCTTTTATTGTTGGTAGTTTTGTAAATGCATTACATATTCTATAGCATTTGTGAAGTCTTCATAGTACATGTAATATAAAAACCTTCTGCCAAGCACAATAACAGACAACACAAGAGGGGGAAAAAGACTTGGCAGTGCAAAGCTAGCTCACAGAAGAATTCAAGAAGGGTGCCTGCTCAGTCCATGCCACACATAATTGGGCTCTCACTTATGATCATGCATAGAACCCAGGGTGTGCTGTTAGCGTCCCCTGGAAATGAGGCTTCAGCCTTAGAGCTACTGAGATTTTCCCACACTTTCTGAATGGAAAATCTTGTAAACAATTGCCATGTTTCCATGTGATATTGGTGATGGGTGGTGGGTGGATTTGAACTTTTGAAGGTTGTAAGAATGAATACTTAAATAATACAATCTATGGATTAATGTTCATGGGACGAGATACAAAAAGGGGTTAGCTATTTTTCCCATGAGCCAGTTTTTAGCAGAGCAGTTAGCCCTTTACTACTGAGTGGATGTTTCTTTGTGTAGCATAAGTCTTCCTGACAAGGAAGAGAACCAAAGGCAAAGAGAAAGGATGAACATGGTGGAAAAGTAAATGTTAAGTTGAAGTAATTTCCCTTTTCCAAGTTTCCCTTCCATTTGCATTTTCTCAAAGGGTCGTATTTTCTCACATGCCAAGTCATATTTCTCATCTGGAACCTATAGTGTTTTTTTTTTTCAAAATCACTTTTGCACTTTCTAAATGGGGTTCTAGGGCTTTGTCCCATTGCTCTGTTCTTTTGCAGGAGGTAAGAAATAGCACAGCAAGGCTTGTGGAAGCTCTGAGACAAAGAGTTATATGAAATGAACTAGAGCCACAGACTCCAGAGATGACACATCTATCTCACCTACTAAGGCTTATTTATTTTTTTTACTGATAATTTGTGGAGCAACATCATGGTACAACCTGCTTTTCAATACATTGTCTCTAATTCAAAAATAGTTTGAAGGCCTGAACATTATTATGACATGAGTATGAATTCTTTTGCCAGCCATGGTCATGCATACCTGTTATTCTAGCGCTCATGAAGCTGAGGCAGTACGATGACAAGTTTCAGACGAGCCTGTGCTACATAGCAAGACTCTATCTAAAAAAAGAAAAGTACTTTTGTCTTTGATTTCTGAGTCAGTGTGTCATCACTGGTATGGAAGTCCAAGACACTTGAATATGTTGCCAATATTACACTATTCCATTCTGCATACTAGCAGGTATTATACTTGATACATTGTTATATGGCTCAGTTGATACTTATCTCTTTAAATTGATAAAAGCTAACTGGCTTTTTTATTAACATTGTTATTATCGTTATGTTATGTGGATTATCTCTGATAACTGTGGAAAGTTTACAAAAAAACCAATCTTGGGAGAGTTTAATGCAATATTTGCTCAGGTCACAGATCATGAAGAAAATGGTGATGAAGATAATACAAATGGTACAGCTGCTGAGTTTGTAGCTTAGTTTTGAGTATGGCAGACACTCTATGTCTTTGAAATTTTCCTTAACTCCTGGATGAATATTCCTAATTAATCACCTCAAACACTATGCTTTGGCCTGCAGTACATACACATACTGATAAGAAGTAGAAGCTGTTGTGATTGGGAAAGATCACAATAAGTTGCCAAGACAGGACTGAGATGAAGGTTCTACTCCAGGACATCCTGTGGGTTTGAGTTGCAGACTGCACAGCACATAGAGAGCAGTGAAAGACAATGATGCACAGAAAGGTAACCTTCACTCTTTAGTTGGTAGCAGGGATAAAAACAGATGCAGACAAGGACCAAATCCGGGGGAGGGTCTCTGAAAACCAAAGACAGAAGTTATCTTCCCATTTTATTTGAGAGAAAACAGCATAATGTAGGATCTCTTTCATATGTGGAATATAAGAAAGTGGATCTCACAGAAGTTGAATATGGAATGGTGATTGCCAAAGGCTGGGGATAAAAGGCGAGGAGAAAGAAATGGGGAGAGGTTGATCAAAGTTTACTACTTTACACTGAGGAGTAAGAAGTGCTGGTGTGTAGTTTCTGAGTAGGGTGACTATATAGTATGTATATACTATGTATTTAAAAAAGCTAGACGAAAGGACTGTGAATGCTTTTCCTATGATAGATGACTGAGGAGGTAGAGATGTCTAATCTGATTTTAAAAGTACACTATGTGATCATGTACTGAAATATCATCTGATGTCCCCAAAATATGAACAATTTTGCATCACTTTAAATAAAAACCAAATTTGTAAAATACAAAATCAATGATGAAACTAAGACTTTTATTTGAAGTAAATAAAGAACAGAAGTGAGCCAAGAGAAGAACCCACTGTATTAGAGAAAAGAACAGGAAACTGAGCTTTGGCTAACATCAATTAAGGCAGGTGATGATTTAAAGGTTGGGGGTGCAACTCTGTGATCAGTTCATTTTCTATTATTTATAAGGCCCTGGATTCAAGCATGGCAAACATAAATGAGAACTTCAGACTTGCTTCTTTTTTTTTTCTTTTTTTGAGATAAGTTCTCACCAAACTGGCAGTGACCTTCCTGCCTCATCCTCTTAAGCACTGGTATTCAAATGTATGCTCCCATACCTGACTCTAAGACTGAATGGCAGCAAATGAACAGAAGGTAAAGATTCTTTTATACTGAAAGAAGATCAGGAACAAAATGGAAGAGAAAGATATTATGCTAAAGATATGAAGGAAGATAGAAAGCACACCTAAAGCTAAAGACAAAAAGTCCCCCAAACAATAAAAAGTTCTTTGGTGACTTATCACCCTAATGTCCCTCCCCATCCCCACAGTGATCAGTTATATTGGATTTAATAGACTTTTCATCTAGTGTACTCATGGTATCAGAATTAGTACAAAAAGCATTTCTAATACTCATATAGATTTTGGAACCGATAAACATTTTATTTTCTTATGTTATCCTCGTGGCCTGAAAGTAATTTCTGGATAGGGAACAACTGGGTGAAATAATGACACCTCATCTCATTAGAAGGTTTCCTAGATGTGATTCACTCCTTGCTGTTACAAATAAATGTGCTCCAGAAAAAAGTTCTCTGATACTGTTATCTCTGTTTTGTGAAGTACAGAATCCTGAGAATAAAACCTAGCATGTGAGCCGGGGTGATGGCGCACGCCTTTAATCCCAGCACTCGGGAGGCAGAGGTAAAAGGATTGCCATGAGTTTGAAGCCACCCTGAGACTACATAGTGAATTCCAGATCAGCCTGGGCTAGAGAGAGACCCTACCTCAGAAAACCAACCAACCAACCAACCAACCAACCAACCAACCAACCAACCAAACAAACAAACAAAACAAAACAAAACAAAAAAAAAAAAAACCAAAAAAACGAAAAAACAAAAAAACAACACCTTGTAAAAACTACCGTGTGAAAGCCCAACATAGAATTTAGTAATCCACACTCAGAGCCTTGATGGGCCAGGGATAGTACGTTTTTCTTTGCAGAGCTGCAGGGGGCTCTGCTTAGGCTGAGGTTCAGAAACAAGTGGGGATTATTAACACACCAGTCATAAGCCTGAAACCTCCACCCAAGAGCTATTTTCCCAGGCTAACACATAAGCTGGAGGGGAGACCAAAACCAAGCAAGAAACAAGGGCCAGTAAGACCCTGCACATAAAGCTTGTTGAGAGAAAGAAAAGAGGTTAGCTAGAAAGATGCAGCATGTCACTTTGTTGTTATTGCTGTTGGAAAGGAGAGTGGGTGATATTTAATGGGATGTATTATTACATAGAATACCTCTGAAGAAAGTGATAAGCTTTAAGGAGAATAATGAATAATGGCCTTAGATTTCAAATTCACCTTCAAATACTATTCTTCTTCCTCAGAGACAATAAATCAAACTATTTATGCAGTGTGCAAAATACACATTACCAAGTGACTGACCTTTGAGGTGGCCACGACACAGAAGGTATTATTGTTATTGTTAGCTGTCATCCACAGCCTCCTCTGCTTTATTCTTGTTTTACCACATCAAGAAAACTTTCCCCAAAATAGATCTTAATAGTGAGGATGGACATATGGGATCTGTTTACATCATTTCTTTAAGATTTTATTTTAAGGAGATATAAAAGCACATTTTGATATGCCTTCTAAAAGCTAACAATAAATATTAGAATTGCAAAAATTTCTCTTGATATAAATCAAAGTATCAATGTGTACCAAATGCATACCTTTACATTTTAAGTAACAAATATGTATTTTGAAAAATAGGTATATTTTGAAAATGTTTATTTTTTAAATTATTCCTAAATAGCAAAGAAACCTCTTCTAGACCAGTCCAGTAACCTAGGTCAATTTCATTTCATTTCATTTCATTCATTTCATTGACTATTCTTTGAGCCAAGTGGCCCCAAGGTGGCCTCTTAGCTTACAGTGGTAGACAAACATTTCCCATTTCATGATTTACATTTTAGCCTATTTTAAGTTATAATTGAAACATGTTTGGAGATAATCTACCCCAAACAACACGTGGATTTATTTTTAAAAATTTGGACCTGCAACTACTGATGAAAAAAAAATGCTCATTGAGATCAGGTAAGAGTCCTATCTCAGAAAGTTTGCATATGTTTCTATGAAAAGGGCTGCATGTTCCTCTAGTTACTTCTTTCTTTTATCCTTGCATGTACATGTGTGTGCATACAGGTGTGTGCACCATGGCATGTGTGGGGAGGTCAGTCCTTGCTTTCCACCTTGTTTTATGAAGGCTCTCTTGCCATGTGCCCCTTGCACACACCAGGCTAGCTGGCTCTTACACTACTAGGAAATCTCCCGTTTCCACCTCTCATCTCCCCGTAGGCTCACTGCCATTACTGACACATGAGGCAGCATCTGGCTTTGCATAGGTTTTGGGGAACTGAACTCAGGTCCTTTTGGTTGCCAGGCAAACTCATTATCCACTGAGTCATCTCCCCAGCTGCAACTCATTTCTTGATGGAAATAAACAACAGTCTCATAAAATGTATCTACCACGGGTCACGTTGTGCCACGTGCCTAGTGCTTACAAGACATGAGTGGCTCCCATGGGGCAGCTTCTGGGTGGTTTGGCTTCACTGACTGTATATGGTAAGCTGGTCTAAGGGCAGCTATGGTCCCAATACCTTTTTTTTTTTTTTTTTTTTTAGACAAAGTTACTTTGAACACATCCAGAGGGAAATTCATGTAACTTTACTTTTGGAGGTACTCAAAGTTCCTGCTGAAAATGCTACTGCTTGTGATCCTTAAAAGCCTTTTTGGACAACATGTTTCCTAGATTTTAAAAATAAACCTCTCTTATGGGTATTGGATTCTTTCAGAGAAAAATCCCAACCCTGGTTTCTTAGATTTGATTGGCTATGCATGGCTCAGTGATTGTGGGGCACCAAGTTGTTAGGTGCCATCCCCACAACTCCCTTCTCTTTTCCTCTTGTGTATGGTACTGTGACCCTGAAGCTAAGATTTCATAAGAAAACAGTCACAGTGGGGAGAATATATGGGAAATGCAATGAACCCTGGATTCTTTTATTTTCTTCTTTTCAGACCCCATAAGACAGGGGCAGAACAGACACTGGAGGAGCTGGGCAGAGGAAGAAGCACAAAGCAGGCATTCTCCCCTTTATGCCTCCCTGTGAGTAGGCTGTTGGCAACAAACCACTAGAAGGAATGAGAAACCAAGGAAAATGAGAAAGCAAGCATCCAAATAGCAGGAGTATTAGGGAGTCGAGTTGAGGAGCAGCCTTCAACTATTCAGGCTGATACTGGAAAGATGTGTGTCATTAATAACTGACTCTTCAAAGGTCTCCATTGTACCTGTTTAAAACACTGTCTCATGAGTAAATGCCAGATTTCAGCAAACTCACAGGCACGCTTAGAGCAAAAGCATGCTGACACAGCTTCCTGTTGTGCCCGGGCCCAGGGGTCCTAAGGGTTTACCAGACCTGCAGGTACTCTCAGACCATGTGGCCCTTCCTCAGCTGACTGTGGGGCTGAATTGTGGGAAACAGGGCTCTACACTTATTTTATCTTCTTCCTTTTTGATTTTTGTCTTTTAAAAAAATGATTAAAGCTTGAAATACACTGTCTAGCTTCCGAAGGGCATTCCCAAACAAAAGGAAGTATGCTAACAGCTCTCAAACTCCGTTTTCTACATTTCCCAAGAGGCTATTCACAGAATCAAATCCAAAGGGTCCTAGTGGTCTCATAGCACCACCCCGTCTGGCCCGGGAGGTTATATTTCTAAGAAATATTTTTCACTTGCTTCTGAACTATTCCTGCAATGTTAATGACTTGTTCTTAGTTACTTCCCAACTCAGCATGTCTCTCCTCAGTCTGAGGAAATCTGAGGGTTCCTGTGTGTAACATCTGATCCCTTTCCGGTTCCCAACCTCTGTAGGAATCCCCAGCACTACCTCCCAGACTACCTCCAAGCTGGCAAGCAAATTGTTTTGAAACACCAAGACTCCAAACACAAGACCTGAGACAGAACCTCTTAGTGAGCAAGCCCCTTCATTCCCAAGGCATTATCTAAGGAAGCTATGTCCTACTCCTCTGGCTTTGCAAGCAACACCAGCAATAGCACAGATGGACAAAATGCCTATCAGGACCAGCAGGTCCTTTGCTATGCCTGCAGCACACAAGGAAATACATGGTCATTAAAGGAACTTGGTTCAATGGTAGGTTAAGTCTATTTGGAAGTGTTGGGTTCCCCTGGTGCTTGGTAAGCCCATGCCTGCTCTGAGCCTGTTCTGTGCTGGCTGTCTGCATGCAGAAGAAGAGGGCTCCATGGACACAATGTAATTTGGAGCCATTACAATGTATTGTATGTGGGACACTACTGTGTGGCTCTTAATATGCAGAATTTTGCATAGTATGAATGCTAATCATTTTTACGATGATGCTATTCATATAATATGTAATACTTGCTAAACAAAATTATGAAACATAATTACTGCTCAGACACAGTTGCTGCTTTCAGTCCTCCAAAACCCAGTCATTTAAAATTGTGTTTTCTTTAAATAAATGGCAACAATCCCCGCTAAAGACTATGTGCCTAGATAATTTCCTTTTCAAAAAAGGAGCCTTTTTATCTTTAGTGAGTGACAAAACATCCTTTATGAAAGGGTTATAACTCAGCCATTTAAATTCGCTTCAGGCTGAAATTTGGCATGCAACTTCTCATCCTGGGAGCACAGTTTTTATTTTACTAAATTTTAGCAAAATTGGTTTGGCTGGTTTTTAGTCACAGGGAAGCAAGGGCCTGGCTCCTCCCTCTATTTGCTGCTAGATTACCATAGTCTTAATGATATACCTTCCCTCTGCTCACCTCTCACTTCAGCTGACGGTGACAGGGAGCACCTGCATAAACGTATGTGCATGCATCCTCATTTATCCAACATGTGAGTGGACAAACACATGCTGAAAGACTGGCGAGAGTTCCCTTTCATTCTGCCTGTAGTTGAGCTAAAGAGCAAATCTATAGTTTCAGAGTCACGAAGTGATGCCCTTGTACTGCTCCCCAAGGAGCTGCACACGGACAAGACAATTTCTTCCCTCTGGCAAGAGTATAAATTAGGAGGTTAAAAAAAAAAAGAATGAAAAACTATGAGAGCAAACAGCACTTTACCATAATACCTTCCCCTGGTTTGCTGGAGATATTTAGAGATCTTACCAGTTTCATCAATTTGTGAGGGAGTGAAAGGAAGAAAATTCCCAAAATACCGCAAAATATTAGCCTTGCATTTCACTTTGCCATCAAAATGATGATGAGAAATTTCCTGGGAAGTGTAAACTGACTTGTCAAATGAAAGAAAAACAGAGCAGCTGACGAGTTTTGAGCACAGAGCTCATGCAGGGAGAATGTAACTCTAATGGCAAACTCCCTGCTCAGATCGACAGATCTCAGGAGGTGTTTTAAAAGCAAACAAACTGCATATCCTGGGTGCTGAAATACCATAAATCAAGGTTAAGGGACAGTGTAGTCTAACAAATATAGTGACAGGTTAAGATCAAGGGATGCCTTGACATTCTCCTCAAAAAGGTCAATCTAACTGGTCTGCAATGTAAAAATGAAGAGCCTGCCATCATTGCCACGGTGAAAGGTCAGACACCAGCCGATTGGTGATAGAATTATCAAATTAACCAATCGATGTGTGTGAGTAATAGATGTAGGCAATCCTCTGGGAGGGCCACAGGGCAAATGCCAGCTCATCAATAACACATCGCTGTGGACAGGAAGCTCCTTGCTTCAATCCATGTCCCTTCCATTACCAAGAGGAGCCAAACCATGTCCAATGAAGATCTTATTTGCATATTACATTCTAAAAGGGATGAAAGGCCATTGCTTTAAATATTAGTCCTTCACTGAAACCTACAAGTCTGTGCACAGTAATTACTATCCTCTGTAGAACAGGGAGCAAGCCACTTTCCTCTTTGCATGAGAGAAACATTCATGTCCCCTAAGTAAATGAAAAGAATCTGCTCAACCTGCTCTTAGCAGCTTTGGCTCACACACCACTGGTGAAAGTACAATGCCTGGGACAGTTACAGGTATGTAAATTGCAGGCCTGATTGTGTGACAACTTCCAAACTACTTAAAAAAATTATTTTAAAGATGCACCTATTATCACAATGACACTAAAAATCTTTCAGAGGTATTATCACGGTGGGGGTGTTAACAGTTCCCACAGCTAATTAGGGATTTATTCTCCATCGATATGTGAACGTAAGTCCTATTAATGTTAATGGAGTTACATGGCTGTATTGAAGGTGGCATAGATTCCCTAAATGGGTGTGATTATCGCCTTGCCTGTGCCTCTCAGTGTTTGCATCACACTTTCATTATAGGACTTTCATGACATAATCCCAAGAAAAACTCAAATTTTGGCCTAGTTGACTCAGTCCAAGTAGTTTGGCAAAAATTACACAAATAAGCTCAATAAATATGAGTGGAAAAAATTAGTTGATCAGATGGATGTTCAGTCTGTGGTCATACTGGTGCATTTCAGCAGAGATCCCCACCCCATCCCCACATATACAAACATACACATTCATCAGCACTTTCAGCCCGAAAGGATAATATGTAAATACTGCTGATGCTTTTGTCTTACAAATTAATATGCTCCGCCATTAACTCCCACAAGCAATGCTTAAGGGCTTAAGAATAAAGTGTTATAGTGAAGTGTAACATATTACTGCCTTTACTAATCGGAACGCTTTCATCATGCTTGCCCTCTGAAGGTGAGCCACGATAACTCAGGACATGCACTTGAAGGTCACACTGGCAACTGGGACAATGAAGCGACGCTGTCTAATTTGGTAGCCACTGGCTGAATTCAGCTATTTTAAGTATTTAACATTAAAGGAAATTTAAAATCTGGTTCTTAGGTTGGACCTGCCACCATGCATGGGTGGCTGGTGCTTGTCACGGGAGACTGCTACTGCCACCACAGAAAGTGCCTCTGGACAGCACCACCTGGAGACCCACACAGTCCTGACCCCTGAAAGACTTGGGTGGCCAATCGAGAGGTCCCAAAGCTTGGGTCTAAATGGTGGCTCTTTAAAGCCCTAGTACAATACTAACTCAGTTATTTCTCTTCTCTCTATCTTTGACTAGGCACTGAGAAACAACACAGAAAAGTTTCAGTGTTCGTCTTCATAGTCAATGCAGTCAAAGAACTGGCTTTGGAAACATCACAGATGGCTTGTCTATTTGCAGCCATTTCCGTTTTCATTTTGGTGGCTTTTTTTCACTATAACTTTCCCCCAAATATTTTGCTACTGAAGGATGTCTTATACATGAAATCATGTAAGGGTTGAGGAATCTTCATTGAAGTTGCAGGAGAGAAATGCAGGACAGATAAGGAGTTGTTGCTGCTTCAGGAAGTGCAATATTCATGCCTTCTGGACGAGGGGCCAGCACTGTTGGTCTGCTCTTACATGTCTCCTACGATAACTACACTTCCGAGCTGCTAGCCCTCCTGGCTCTCTAGGAGAGGAGCTTGCTCCTGCCTATGAATCATTCTCCACCAGGCACAGAAAGCAAACAGGGAGGTAAACAAACAAAAGGACTCATTTGTTCCAGTGCAGGGTGATGAAATGACTGTGTAGGTTGTGTGTATGTGCATGTCTGTCTCTGTGTCTAGCCTTTTCCTGCCTTCAAAGGCTCCAACTTCATGTGCATACCTTTCCTGACAGGAAAACCAGTGATGTCTGGTTATAGAAGCTGTAAGTAAGCTGTCACCCTTTTCCAAAAAGCCATGGAAATATGGAATATCTCACCATTTATGAACAAGCTTGAGGTTCTAGATTAATACAAAGCATTAATAAGGCACTGGTGTGAGGAAGTACAAGCCACTTTCAATATCACTGTATACTGCTCAATAGATCCTGAAGAAAAATTAGCAAAAATGAAGATGGGATAGAGAAAAATGAACTATAACTGGGGTTCAGATGGTAATTTCAAATGGAATAAAAATGCTTAGCAATTTTCTCTCCAAGTGTCATAGGTAATTATTTAGTAATATATAGCAGAAAAGCTATGAAACATTGATTAGGTAAGTAATGGGTTTGAAATTTATAGGTACCAGGTCTCCCTATTTAATATAAGATTGTTTACTGTCCATGAAACAAATGTATACAGAATAAGGCACTGTCTTCAGTGAAGCTCAGACACAAAATCTATAACCTCTTAGTACTCTAACTTTGCCTTGCACAGAGACAACTTTTTCCTCCATGAAAAAACTCACTTCATGAATAGAGTAAAGCAAAGCCAAAAAAGCGATGAAATAGCTCACATTTCACTGAAAACAATGCATTTCTAATTAAAAATCTTCTACTGCAACTTTTGGCTACACCATTCCTCAAGCCTTCCAAGAATTCTAGATTTGAGTAGATGAAAAATCAATAAAAAGCAGATCAACAACGCCGAGGTATTGAATTGGACCTACATGTTCTGTTGGAAGCTCTGGCTCATAAAACAGTATTACAAAACAAGCATGTACCACTCAGCAGGAAACTCGACAATCTAATCATCTCCCCCTTTTCTGAGGCTAGCCAATTTGTAATGTGTTCTGGAGGTTACTCTCCTGCACTTGAAACAGCAGCATTCATATCTGCCAAAGTATGCCACAAGATAGGGTGTTTCAACTCAAAGAAAAAGCTCATAATGACTAATAAAAGGTTTTATGAATACACAATCAATTTAAGTAATAACCTTCATATTTTTCAGTGTTAAAATGTTTGTTTTCTTTCAAAGTAGAGGAATAGATGTTACATTCTATTAGCCTGGCTTTTGCTGATGTATTTCTTTTCTCATTATGGGAATGGATGGTTTTTATTGAATAACTTTTTTGCTGTTTTTTTAAAATAAAAATATATAACAATTTCTATGGCAAAACAGTCTGTGCTTTCAACAAAACCAATTTCAGCCACAGGATTCCATCAAAATCCCTTTGGATACAGGCAAATTCCTATATTTAGTGCTGTAGTTATTGTCTACCATGTGCTACTATGAAGTTTGATGCCATGGAAACAAAAGCCCTAAAAGAGCCAACCCCAAAGAATATACGTTACACAGATTATTTATGCTGTCTGTTGTCAATTGGCATGAAAATTCACTAAGATGAAATGAATAAAATCTAATTCTAGTCCACTTCTTCAATATTGATCAGATATGTATGACAGAGAAACTAAATGAATCCCTCTTCGGTACTAAAGAAGTGTTAAAGCTAGCACTGTCACCTTCCAAACAGGTGACGGGTTTATTGCTACAGCCATTGGATAGACCAGGAAACATTTGTAGCTTGCCTGCTTTGTAATGTAAGCATCTTTCCAAAGAACAATAGCATTCCCCGTGCTCACACTTCCTGTATGTGCTGGTGTTTGATTCTTTCATATGGTGCCTCAATATGGAACACACTCCTTCCCCACATAGATTACCACTGAGTGAGAATGTAAACTAAATCTAAAGCACACTTCTCCAATTCTGTCAGCTATGTGTGTGTGTGTGTGTGGGGGTGCTGGGATGCTCTTTACTTGGCTTTCAGCCCAGTGAGATGTCCAGCTTACAGGCATAAAATGGAAAAACTATTCCCATATGTAAGATAAACATTTCTGTTTAGTAACACCACCCCCAAAATGTCCTCAACAAGTTCTAGCAATATGATGAATACATTGATGATTTTTTTTCAGGTTTCGAAATATTTAACATGTTGCTTTTAACTAAAGCATAATATATGTATATATTTTTGGAACAGGGTATGGTGTTTTAATGCATACCTATATTACATAATGATCAAGCTAAGATATTTAGAATATACACATGATCTCAAAATTATTTCTTTTTAATGAGAACATGCAAAATTCCCTAGATAAGTTGAAATATATAAATAGAAAATATTTCACCAGAAGAGACCTCCCTGTCCTAATACATGTGCTTATTCTGGGTTCTCTACGTCTCCAAAGCTTAATTTGGGAGCATTTCCTGAAACCAAACTACATCCTTCTCAGGGCTGAGAGCACTCACATAGCTTCTCCATGTTGTATGGGCACTAGAGACTGGAGTCTGTATGGGGCTGAAGTGAGGCCGGGGAAGAGAAGAGAAGACAAACCAAGATAGAGGACCACAGAAAGAATGCAAATGAATGGCAACTGGTGGATCTATCATGAAGGCTTTTAATATGTGAAGATCAAGTAATATTCCAAGTTACCAAATGATGCTTTGCAATTGCCAAGTCCAGAATCCATACAGTGTAGTTAAGTATATTTGTATAAAGAAGGAAGACCCAAGTAAGATTTAGAATGAGGACCCCTAAATGAAAAGACAAGAAGTTTGCTGGTCATTCTGTGCTGGCTTTCCCCCTGGGGAAGTTGGTTCACTCTCAGACTCCCATCCCGACTCCATTTTCTCTCAGGCCTGCATGTTCTGTTATCGGTTACTTTCTCACTGCTGGGACAAAATACCTTACCAGAAGCAACTGAAGGCAGGAAAGGGTTTGTTTTCAGGTTACAGTTTCAAGAAGAATCCCATGTAGAGAAAGCATTGCAGGAGCAGGAAGTTAGCATTATATCATCACATCAGCAGGGTGAAAGTAGAGGGAGACAAATGCCAGCGAGGCTGGGGTGTAACACTTCAAGCCCTACCCAATTCCTGCACCTCCTAAAGGTTCCACCACTTTCCCAAACAGTGTCAATAACTAGAGATTAAGTACTCACAGTATACGGGGGACATTTTACATTCAAACCAAACAAGACAGCATCTCTGACCTCCAGCTTCAAGTATCTGACATCCCTGCTTAGATGTTTCCAGTCATTTCCAGTTTACTATATCTCAAATGGACATGTTCACAGTAGAAAATATTTTATAGCAACTTCATATCAAATTTAAGCTGGAAGTACAAAGCCCAGTTCTTATATATCCTCTGCTGCCTAGCTTCCAGACAGTATACAGTTCCCTCCAGAAAGGTACATTTGTTACAACAGAGCACCATATACCCAAAGTTTACAGCTGACTTCTTCATTCTGGGTATTATATCCACCAGTGTCATACATATATCTACCACGAAATATCATAGATAGCATTTTCCTGCCCCAAAAATCCTTTGCCATCCTCTTACTCATCCCCTAACAATCACTGATCTTTTTGTTGTCTCCAGCATTTTTCACATTTTCAGGGAGCTGGAACCATACATTAATTACATAGTCTTTTCAAAATTCTGTCTTTTACTTAGTAGTATGCGTTTAAGTTTCCTTCATCTCTTTTCATGGTTGGGTAGTTCATGCCTTTTTTAGCCTTGAATAATATTCCATTGTCTACATGTGCTAGGGTTCATTTATTTCCCTACTCAAGGACATCATGGTTACTTTCATGTTTTGGCAATTACAAATAAAACTGTTATAAAAATCTGCTTGCAAGCTTGTATATAAACATAAGCTTTCAAGTCCTTTGTATAAATATCAAGAAGCACAATTGCTGGTTACTATGGCAAGAGAATGCTTAGTTTGTAAGAAGCCACTGAATACCTTTAAAAAGTGGCTGTTAAATGGCCCTCTTGATCCCAGTACTGCAAGCTACCCTCTTTCTTGTCTTCTCCCACACAGAGAATGGATCCACCATTCACTCAATGATTCAAGGCCAAGCCAGCTTCAACCTTCTTTCTTTCACAGTCTTCAGTGGTCAAACACCCAATAACATGGCTTAGTTCTACTTCAACTGGTATCTTGAATCATTTCACTAATGACACTTCCCTAACTTAGACCAGTTTACCACCTCCTCCCTTATGATACTGTGTGTGTGTATGCAGGGAGGAGGGGAGACAACTGTTCTCTTTTTCTGCTTCCTTCTCCTCCTCACTCCTACAACATATTATTTTAATAGCCAAAAATAATCTAAAAGGTTGTCACTACTTTGTTTAAAAATACTTTTAAGATTTTCCATCATATATAAAGTTCAAAGACTTCTCAGGCCAGCAAGTGCCTTCATGACCTGCTTCTTTCTCGAAAGGAATCTCACGCCACCTTGCTGCACGTCCACGAAATTATAGTTATACTTAATTCCCTTCAGTCTCCCCAAACCCCAGGCCTGTCTTTACCCTTACACTGTTATTGATGCTGTTTTTTTTTTTTCTTGTAATTCAGTTTCCTCACCCCGATGCCTTTTCACTCCCTTCAGGGCTATATGTCACTGCCACTTTCTCAGAGAAGTGAGACCATCTTCTCTAAAGAACTTTCTCCTGTTCCAGACCCTTATTTCCGCCACAGCTCTGACTTAGATTGTAGTGTGCTACATGTACTCATGTGTGTACAAGTTCTATATGGTTCTCCTACAATGCAAGTTCAGTCAGGGTAGAGAGAGTATGTGCTGCTCATCATGGAAGCCCCAGCTGTTTGCCCAGTATTCAGCAGATGTGAGATGTGATACAGTGCTTGCCTGCCTGACGAATGAAATAACGAATGTATATCATTTCCATTTGATGACTGAAAACCCTAGTAACACATGAATAGAGACATGATACTAGTCCTACACACCTTCCCAGTGATCTTGGTAAGTCAAACAAAAAAGCCAGCTGCTATACTTTAACCTCAGCATTTAAGAGAGTGAAACCTAAGGTTCACAATTTCAAGGCCTGTGAGGGATACATAGTAGGTCCTGTCTCATGAAAAAGATAAAACTAAACAAAAGGCATTTTGGAATAGTGATTATTTATTTAATAACTAGTCCCAGACACTTCCTTCCCTCTATTTATAAACTCTCTGCTGCTCTTATGCCATCTTATTTTACCCTCTTGAGTAAGGGAAAGTAACCGGAATACATGATGAGTATTTAGCATTTTTATTTGCTTTCATCCATTTTCTCTTTAATAGCTTATAGTTTGAGTCCCTTCCCCATCTAGACAACCACCATTCTTTTTATATTTTGTGTTGTCCTGGGGATTGATCTGATTTTACCGTCGAGCTATGTCCCCAGCCCAGCTACCACCATTCTGATACTGGTGACTGATAAAATGAAATGACAAACGTAGGACTAGGTGCCTTATCTTTCTTCTAACGCTCTTGACTGCACCTGAGTCCCTTGCTCCTCCCACTTCCCCATGCCTGTGCCTTCCAAGATTCTAGACTGCAGCCCGCTCAGTCTCTGGGAGTGTTCTGAGATCGCCCTAGCAACACATATAGGTCCCTCCTAGAGCTGATTGGCTCCTGCTGCTTCCTCTACAACCACATCACCTCACTGGCTACCTCAGCACCCTCCCACATGCACTCATGACTAGTCCCCTATGTCTAGCTCCTACTTGTTTCTGGCCTTGTCTCACATTTCATAAGTCCTTGGTAGACGTATTTGCCTGTATTTCCCATTGGTTCCCCAAACACAATGCCCCTACAGAAGCTCACCGCTTGACCTTCCCAGTCAGGTCTTCCTTTTAACTTTCCCATTTGGTCAGTGGTACACAATTCTCCCAATTGTGCTCACTTGAGGCCATGGCCAAGGGGATCACTTCTACCTCCTCCTCTCTAACCCACCATTTTTCTGCACCAGGGAAGAACAACCACAGTGTTTCTTCTCTAATCCAGGAAAGGAGTGAAGAAATGGAAGGCATAGCAAGTACTGTTATGCCTGACTTGGTGTGTGTGTTGGGGAAGGGTAGGCTCAAATTACAAGCAACTAACTAGAAAATGAATTAAAGCAAGGGGAAGTACTAAATCCAGACTCAGAGTCCAGCCAGCATTTGTCATGTCAGTCCTCACAAACAGTACTGCCTCTCCATCACTCAGGTCACATTTTCCAGGACAGCATGCAGGATACTGCACCAAGGAGTCACGGACTCCTTTCCTTTACTTCCTTCCTCAATAAATCATGAGCCATGACTTCACTGGTACACAACTTTCCAAGCACAATGCATCTGTGTCTACCTGTGTCAAGGCCTTTTTTTCCTGGCACATCTACCTTTGCTCATTCACTATGAACTCCATACCCAGTCTTCATGGTTACCTGTGGAAATGTGACCTCCGTTAATACCTCAACTAGTTGCATGTCCTCTCTCATCTGATATACTTTGATTAGACTTTTCTTACAGTATTTTCTTTCCTTTTTATTTTTATTTTTAATTTTTTTTCCTGAGTCAACCTCTAGCTCCTTTTCATATTATGGTATTGCACCTTATTTATAGTGAACATTTAATAGAGACCTGTTTAATCAAATTCATTCATTTAATGAACACATGCCTGTAGATATGAGAACTGCAATAATACAAGAGGACTGGCAAGTCCAAGCTATAGCTGGAGAGACAGGAAAGATGGGTCAACAATATCAGCAGCTACATGATTATGTAATAAACCACTTGCCAATATGTAGTATGGAAAGCACGATAGAAAGAGGGTATGGGCTGCTCCTTTGTTTGGGAGCCTTTAATGACGTGACTTTTGGACAGAGACCTGCACAAATTGGTATGTTGGCAGACTAGACATATAGTGCTCCTGGGTCCCAGGAGGTAGAGATAGCAATTATGAAGACAGAGCCAAGAGTTTACCTGACAATTTGAGAAGTCAGCTTGGGTTTGTAGGAAATACCAACAGAGTGATGGGGAAACCCAGAACATGTAAGCTCTGAAGCTTGAAAGACAAATATTAGCAAATCTAGGATTCTTACTCAACAGCTCCATGATTAACTCAGGAACACTGTTTTACAGCCAAAGATATTTTAAAATAACACTTTTTTAAGTAGCAAATCAAAAAGAATATACACGAGTTCCCATCTTTAGATTTTTTAAAATTCAGCTTCAGTTTTATATGAAATTTAAAGTAAGAAATTACTTATCACTCATGTTTGCCACAAAAGGCTTGCTTTCTTAGCCATGGAGTATAAAATATTTGTTCCTTGCTATGGGCAAGCTGTTTTCTAAATGAAGAGGTGATTTTAAAAGAAAGCATAATTCAATAATAAAATGTCACAGAGGAAATTCTCAGTATACTCATATTTTAAATCTTTTTAAAAATGACTATAATTTGCTCTAGCAAATGATATTTAAATATTTCCCTCTAGCCAATTGTAAATCTCATTTCTAATCTCCCAGCTCCTGTAATCAAGTCCTCAGTAGTTTAAATAAAGCCTCCATTTGGGATTAAACTGCTATTGATATACACACTTATTTCTGATTTTATGTGATATATGGATGAGTATGTCTGAAATGCTTATCAAATAATCATAATTAAAATGTATAATTTCAGAAAGATGATCCACTAATTTTAACAATTATGCCTGGGCCTAGTTGAGGAATGGAGAAATATGAAACAAAAAGTGGGCAGTTTTACCTTATGAAATCATATCTTCTATGCAAGTGAAGAAAAAAATATGCACCTTTTGGAGAAAAAGAAAATTCGGTCTTTAGTTTTCCTTGCTGTGAATTCTGGAAAACTCTGCTGTTAGGAATAAATGGAACCTTCTTGTCTTTTCTCAGATGTAAGAAATTTTTCAATGTGTACCAATTATTTTAGACTCCTCCTAGGCAATATGTGAGAGTTTGACTTTTCTTTACCACTTCAAATTTAACCACTGGAATAAACACCTCCAAACAGATTCATCCGAGAGCATAAACAAACCAAGCATGAAGGCTCCCAATAGGAGGCCAAGGCAGCTTGAAAATTGCGGAACAGGAGCGGGAAAGTGATATTCTTTGTCTCTATTCTTTTTAGTGAAATGTCTACTGACTTTGGTGGGGATTGATGAGGTAACTAATACCTGTAAATTTTAAAGGTTAAGAGAGGAAAGAATTCTATTATAGGAGTAGGAGACTTCAGGACCCTCTGAGGAGGGGCCTTGACTCTCAGACCTCATTCCGGTTCCTTGACAAGCTCGGATACAGGCTTGAGGGTGCTGGGGTGTTCTATGGCTGAATGGACTCCTCAGCTTAAGCATAGAGTCAAGCAAGTCCATATAGGAGATTGTTATTTTCTCTTCACATTATAGCACAGGAATTGTAGCTCCAAGAAGTTCAGTAAATCTGTAACTAGTGGCCCAAGCGTCTCCATCCCATTAGTTCAGAGATGCTTCCAATTAGATAAGTAGTTGGATTAGTTAATTAAAATATATATATATTAGCAATTTAGTAACACAGTCTGCTCTCTAAGTCTTAGTGGTAGCTGAAAAGGAAAGGCATGCTCCAGGTTGAGATTAGAAGAATGGAGAATCAACTGAGGAAGGCAGCCTAGTTTTAAAGTAGGCATTTGGCAGAAACTGGGAAGTGCTTCTCACAATACACACGTATCAAACTATTTCCCCTACCCTCCATGACTTGTGTCTGTATGAGAACAATAGCCAGCCCATATATGCCTCTGTGAGAAATTTTTAAAAAATTACACATTGCCTTCTTAAGCAAAGGATGTTTGCATTAGTGGAATACCACACAATTTGGACAGCCATGCAGTGATTGATAAATGAGGTTTCCCATATTCACGCACCTTCCCTACATTCTTCCTTGGTCATAAATAATCAGAACATAAGGTTACAAGAAGCCAGTTCCATTTCTATACTATTAGTCCTCTTTCTACTATCATGTGACACTTTTGTCCACCACGCAGACTGAACATCAATATATGGTACTCCTCCAAATTCATAAACAGAGGTGGGAAGAAATGCACATTTAATTACACTTTATGAATTTGGATAAAATTTAACAAAGAGAGGGAAAAGACTGGAGAGAGTATATTAACATTTCCAGTTTAAAAATAAATGCTCATTATTGATGTTTTATACGGTTTTAATTGTTCTGAGACAAAAATGTACTTGGAATTTTTAGTGTTCAGATGTCCTGTGTCTTAAATTTTGTTGAGTAGGATAAAAGCTTTACTTCTAAGTGTTAACATAAATCATGAGAAATCATTCTATGTGAAAAAGGCAGGTGGGGGCACCACTCATGCAGCACTATGAATTTTGCTGAGAATGTGTAGATCCAGAGTTTTCAGAAGTTACTTCAGGCCATGAATATTGGTGGCTGTGCTTGTGATGGGATGGGTTCTGAGCAATCTTCCCTGTGATTACTCAAGTGCGGAGCATAAATTATTACCCCAGGCAAGCACTGACTTAAATGAAGTAGTTTTCTGAAAGTAGAATGTGATTAAACTATGCATTTCATTCAAAACACCTCCTGTTTCCCCAATCTTCATTGCTCCTGGTGTCTCATCTTCACAGAGATGGAGTCTTGGTGATAATTTGGAATGCTGCAGAATTTTACACAAAGATGAGGACTAGAACGTGAGGAATCCATAAGAGATTCTTCTCACAGACTCTGAAGGAGAACTACCACATGAGAGCGCTGAGATGAGTCCTTGGATTTTATTACTTAGCCTGTGTTTATACCTGTTCTTCTCACTCAGGAGACTGTTGACTAACTAGGCAAATGAATCAGTTCTATCTGCCAAAAAGCAGGAGGCTCATCCTCATCTGTAGCAGACAGCTTCAGGTTCGCTGAGATGAACTTCCAGACCAGGCACAGTTATGGAGGAAGGGATATTTATTGAAGTTTACAGACCCAGGGGAAGTTCCATAATGGCAGGGTGGCCTTGAACTCACAGCGGTCCTCCTACTGCTACCTCCGAGTGCTGGGATTCAAGGTGTGCACCACCACGCCCAGCTATAAGTGAACCATTCTGCCCAGTTTAGAACTTACTGGAAATCAAATTCTAAGTTTATTTACAAGTTTCCTCATGTGTCATGGTTGAGATTGCCTGTATTGAGTAGTCCTCTTATACAGCTAGATCCTAAAAGTGTTACGTATTATCCTGGTCAAATATCATGCTTGTTTCCTTTTCTGACAGAACACAACAAAGTCCATAGATGAAGACAAGTATACCAGCCCTGATTCAGGTAAGGACCCCCACAGTTCTGCAGGATTGACAACAAGAACACTGATCTGTGCCAGCCAGAGATGGAGCCATTTTCACTTGATTTTAAATTATGCCAAATACTCATATCCTTTGCATAGTGGAATGTGCTATTTTAGCCTGAACTGATCTTTTATCCAGCAGCTTTTGTTGTTAAAACATAAAGAGAGACTAGAATTGACAAACATACCTGAAGCAAATTTCTCTGCCTCAGGTCCTCCTTTGCCTTCCCGGACCACAAGGCGAAACAGACATTCTAATTTTGTGCTGCATACTTTCTCTCTCTCTACTTCTTACTTCTTACTTCTTACTACTTCTTACTTCTTTCTTCTTTCCTTTCCTTTCCTTTTCTTTCTTTTTGGTTTTTCGAGGTAGGGTTTCACTCTGTTTCAGGCTGAATTAACTATGTAGTCTCAGGGTGGCCTCGAACTCATGGCGATCTGCCTGATTCTGCCTCCCGAGTGCTGGGATTAAAGGCATGAGACACCATGCCACGCTTCGTGCTGTATACTTTCTTAAGTGGGTTTGACTATCTTCTTTCAAAATGATTTTTATACTTATTAAAATGTTTTGATTTACTTATATAATTGACATGTTTTCAGCTTTTTAAACCATTGTCAGAACAATTCTTTAGTGAAAGCAGGGGGAAAATAGACAAAAGAGGAGGAAGGAAAAGAATGGTTGAGAGGAAGTGGAGTGAGAAAGGTGGAAAATGGAAGATAGTGCCTCTGCATTCCAATCTGATAGATGGAGATGAGGAGGGAGGAGCAGGGAAGAGATGGGTGTGATGTGTATAGGAAAGAGATGATTGAGTCTTCCAGGTGAGGGGGAAGGTTTAAAAGGAGAATTTTGGCATGTTATCAAGTGTCCACATCTCTTTGAAAAGTCTTATCAGTGTCTTCCCAGCTCTCCAAGTACTCAGATCTTTCAACTCTTTAGAGGATAACAGGACAGGGGAGAATCTCTTCTGTGTTTCCTAGTCACAGTGGCAAGAGTATTGGAACTCCATAGGCTATAGGAATAAAGCTGAGAGTTATATATTACTGGTTAGCCAGAGATTTCCCTAAAAGCCCACTAAAAGAAAATATTTAATGACATACGTTAACATTTTGAGAGCCATTCACTGATCTGAGAGTATTAACTGGGAATATCTATCTACCCCTATATCTCATCATTTATTTTTCAGGAAAGGCTCTACTTAATTATAGAGACTCAATATTCACCTTCTGTGGACTAATTTCCTATGTTTACTTCCAGCCCTTGAAAATAGACTAGGAGAACTTTTCTTTCAGAGAAGACTTCACAAACTTTATTCTTTGTGAAGTTGCACAGTTATCATTACTTTTTTTTTTTTAAACTTATCTCAGAGTTCATGAATTTTCCATGGCCTGTTTTCAAAAGCCATCTTCATTTGTTGTGCTGATCTGCATATTCATTATACCTCTTTACCTACATCAGCATGCTTTATCTCTTAAGATTTCCTTTCCTACCTTTTTACATAGCTTCTTCTCAATGAACCCACTATGCTTGTTAAAATATGCCCATGGGAGTACAAAACAAAGGGTCTGGTCCACCCCCTCATTCTTCAAGTGAACCCACCCCTTTATTATTATTATTTTTATCACTTCAACACTAATCCTGGTGAAATTCTTTTATGCATTTCTCAATGTGGCCCTTTGATCACTGGTTCTTTGTTTATCTTTTTCACTGTGATTTCTTTTTAGAGATTCTTGCTAAGTGCAAATTAGAACAGGAGTTTCAACCTCTTGCATAATGTTGTAAAATAAATAAATAACAGAATTGTATTTAAATAAACTATTCAAATCCATGTCAGTAAATGATCTAATTAATTACTCCTTTGGGGCTGTGTTATATGTTTGCTTTCTTCTTAGAGAGGTGAAGAAAGTGAAAATAAATTTCCAGCTGTTAATGGGGTAAATTCTGTAAATGGATAAGGGTCAAAGAAACCAACTCCAATTTGTATCACATTTGTTTTTAGGCACTTAATTTACTGTCTCCTTAACCCTATTTGGATGTTCCTTATCAGCCCCTACTTGGTTTCAGATGAGTAGTAAGGAGAGACTGCAGTAAACATGAGAGGATGCTTTGAATATGTGCAATGAACAGAGACAACTTAGTCAAGAAGAGAAATAGACATTTGTCACCCCTTATAATTCAGTGCAGGATGCCAGATTTTAACCAAGTCTGCAGAGATTGGACAAAATCCAATTTGTCATTATTTATTCCTAAGCATTGTGCTTATACTCTGTACTTTTTCATTCTTATTCGCCATTTACCCAATTATATCTATCCTTATTAGACCCCTGCTGAAGGCAGCATTAGCCAGAGAAGTCCCATAGCTTAGCTTAATCCTATTATCTCTTGATAAACGGGAATGCATGAGGCTCTAGATGGCCAAATTCAGCATAACTCGCCCCCTCCCTTCCTCGCCCAGCCTCTCCCCCAAAGAAAAATGCTGTTGTTCATCCTTATGCCTGATGTAATTAAGATCTGGAAATGTGCCCATTCTAATCCTTACTCAGTAGAAGCATCACTGTCAAGTCCGAGAAATGAACTACAGTTATGATGTAAAGGACTGACACCTTGGTGACATGTACTGATGTGTTGGGCCTCACTGCCATGATGACAAAGTAAGGTTTATGTCTTCAGGGTTTTAAATGCCTGCCAAAGGAAGGACATCAAACTGGAGGGAAAGGGTCACACTGGGAAAAACAACTGGCCATGCTAAGATGTGAAGGTTTTAAGGTGTGTACTTGGATGAATATAGGGAGAGAGGGAGAAGGAGAGAGAGAATATGAACAGAATTAATTGCCTTGGGAGTTCCCCACGAATTCCATGGGACACACTCTTTCTTCTTTCTAGAACTAATCCCAGACTGTAATCTACCTCACAGCAGACTGCCTAGGGGCCCAGGATAGCTGTGCACCACTGAATTCAGGCTGAATTTCCTCTGCGCTGAAATTGTACATGTGTGTCTATAGATCAGTGAATCAGGCTATATTAGTAGTTAAAGGTAGATAAACTGCCAATGCTTATTGAAATGATTATTAAAATATATCTTCAAATATAAAGTTGCCAAACGCTGAGTGAAGTCTAAGACCTACTTTATCCCACAGACCTTGCTCAGGCTTTGTGCTGTATTACATGATCCTTTCCTTTCCACTCCATATACTATTTATAACATCAAAAGAGTTTCGTGATTCTTTTCAAAAGGAATTTATTATCCAAAAGGTTGTGTTGGGAAATGAGCCAACTCAAGCCTCCTGAGAAAAGGGGGGAAACAATTCTATTTATTTAGAAACAAATATAATTTTGATGATGTTGGAAGTGTCCTGTACATACTTTTGTATTTTCTAAGTCATGCAAGGAGTTGTAGACACCTTGAAACCCTAACCATTTCTTCATGAGTTGAAATAAATGTGTTCGTAAGTTCCACCCTGTTAAAAGAACGCAGTCCTTTGCGGCGGGGATGGAGGGGAAGGAGAAGGGGAAGGAGCTGGCAAGGAAGGGGATTGCCAGCAGGACTCTGCACCGACAGTTTTGCACACAACTGGAGATCAAGAACTATTGATTGGCTGTTGCTAAGAGGGAGGGCTAAGCAGGGAAAGTGCCAGTAAAGGTGTCCTGCTCTTTTGATGGTGCTAGCTCCAATAAGAACTCTCCTGTAAACTCCAGGGACTGTGAGCTGCACTTTTAAAACATGGCCCCAGAGATTTTTGGAACACCACAGGAATAGGAACTCAGTTGGGGACAACTTTATGACTTTATTTTCATCCTTCACATTAGCAATGATGATATGACACAGTGGCAGGTGGCTAAAGGGGTGGCATAGCTTACCATGCAGGTGAGAATGACCTTTGGTCCCACCTGTTAGCCTTACAGTTTGGAAGCAGGGCTAGTTTATACCAGCACATCCACCCACCCATACCTACACACTTTACCTTCCCTAGAACAAGTTCTAAGTGCAGGCAACATGCAAACATTAAAAGAAAAGAATACACCCTGTAAGCATGCATTTGCTGATCCTAATTGGCATGAGAAAATAGCTGAATAAGGGTCTAAGAACAGAGAAATGTTAAAGAGCATTGGTTTCATTACGTTTTTATTTTACTTTGCTTTCAATTGTCATAATGATATTGGTTAAGTTAAATAGAAGTCAGCATTATACAGCTAGAATTGACATTAATTCAGAATTTGCCTGGCCATGATGTTTCTACCTTCCCTGATAACTATGATCACTGGCAATGCTTGTTATTGCATGCAAGGAACTTCTGGAAGGGGAGACAAGAGAATTGGAATAAGGGGGTTTCAACCTGCACCTTGGCACAAAAGCCAATCCATGGAGAAAAGAAGGAAGACCAACGTAGAGTTTACTCCACTTGGCAACATTTGACTATGACTTCATGAGATCACGGAGCCATTCGAGATCGTTAATCGTTAAAAGAGTACTCTTTGTTTCCTCTTTTTCCCCATAGCAGCTTGCTAACCACAAATTCATCAGACCTAGTAACGGTACTGCAAAAGTGTGAATCCACCACAATAGATTTCCAGGTAGGATATAAATCAAATTTTACTTCATCTGTCTCTAGGGGAGGGAGGCTGGCAGAGTTCTAATCATATACATATTTAAATTTGTAATCAGACTCCTTGGGAGGACAGGCTGTTGTGTTTACCATGAGCTTATCGCTAAGGTTTCTGGGGACTGAGGATAGTTGGTTGTAAATCCTGTCATTTTGGTGACTTAATATTTTATATTATCATGATATTAGCATAATTGTGACCTCTGCATTGTAGCATTTTATGCTTTTCCAGTGTAACTTTTGATGCTTTACTAAAGTCAACAAAAATTCCCATTATTCCCTCTTTTAGAGCACATTTGGCATGAAGTATTAGGTTGATTTAATGTTATTAGTGCTTAAAGTGGTACAAAATCCATGAATATACACATCCATCTCCCAGTTCACCAGAACACCACCATAAAATGCTAGGAGGTGGGTGATAAACATTTCCTCTCCCTTTTTTTCTTGTTCCCTAATTTTTCCTGCTGGAGGCTCTGCCTCTACCCAGAGGGCATGTGAGTATTGCCAGTTCCCCCACACAGATCAATCACCAGGGCTTCCACATGCCTAAATAATAACACAACAGGAGAGCTTGGCTCAGCTGCAGGCCTCATTAAAACTATTCTCAAAGTAACAGCAAGGTTTGGGGAGCACTCTACTTGGACCAGACTCTGCATATTTTCTAAGATAATGACCAGAGAAGAAGCATTAGAGGACATAGTCCCTTTTATTTGTGATTTTGGCAAGTTACAAAAAAAAAAAGTAGGGAAGCAAAGCTAACTATTTCAAAGGCTGTCTAACGGCAAAGTCTTGTTTAAAATTCTTAGTGAAAAATCATTACTATGGTAAAACTACTGAGGCTGAAGGGCTGCAAGGGCTAAGTGAACTTAGCGAGTAAGATACTCTGATTTGCTGGCTTCTACATGCAAAATGTTTAATCAGAACAAGAAGGGAAAACTAAGCCCAGTGCTACCCTCTCTTGTGAGTCTTTCAGTGTTTACAAGCTACCCATTTATGTGACCGTGAGTGTGGGTGGCATGTGTGTGAGTGAATGTGTGTGTACGGGTGACACGGAATAGCCTCCCTGCTCAAGTTACGGGTGAACACTGAGAAGGGTTAACCTAGAAACAAAGGGATCTTGAGCTCATTTTCTCTTGAGTCACTGTCAGAGACAGTCTAAGATGATGACCCTGCACCACAGTAACCTACTGTCTCCATAATCTACAGGGGAGCCAGCACCAGGGCTCCAAGATGAGTAATTCTCCCACTCAACACCGACTCCACCCAAAAGACAAGTAAAAAAAGAACCTGACATTGTTGAAGTCATAGAGAAACAAAGATTTTTCCATTATATTCACATACACAAAATGTTTCATAAAAAGGGTGTTAACAAAGCCAGGCGTGGTGACACACGCCTTTAAATCCCAGCACTTGGGAGGCAGAGGTAGGAGGATCACTGTGAGTTCGAGGCCAGCCTGAGAATACAGAGTGAATTCCAGGTCAGCCTGGTCTAGAGCGACACTGTACCTCAAAAAACCAAAAAAAAACAAAAAAAAAAACCCCCCAAAAAAACAAAAAAAAAACAACAACAAAAAAAACAAAACAAAAAAAAAACAAAAAAAAAGTGAACAAACTTTTGGTCTATTTCTGGGAAAAACAGAATAAGATTACTGCTAATATTATAAGAAGAATTATTTAAGTGAGAGTTTCAGTTTTTAGGAAAGTATTTTGAAATAGGTGACACTTCAAAATGCCATTCTCTATCGAGCATTGTCATCTCTAGGAGGTTTCTCAAAGTCTGTGAATGACAAAACAGCTATATCAATACTTAGCAATGTGTATTAGAGAAATGGCTCTACTAGAATATGAGGTAATACTCAGGCTTCAGAGTAGACGGTCCACAGGCAATTAGGCCAGGTAAAAAAATGCCCAGCAAATTGCGCCATGAGAATCCTTAAACCACAGAGTTCTGGTATTTGTAAAATTCCTCCATTGTACAAGGATGAAAACGAAATACAACTGCCCAAAACTGAGATGGATTTGGAATGCAAAGATGAATCAAAAACAGTCATAAATGTTTAAATTGGGTAATACTACGTTGACAAAAGAAGGGTGTTTTCCCCCATTAAACAGTGTTCAAGTATAATCAAAACTGTTAGAATACTGACATTTTGAGATGAAAGATTAATATTTATTTGCTTCCACTTCTTATTCTAATGATAACTCTCTACTTAATTGGCCTAGTTAATTTATGAAATCAAATCTAGATCAGTGAAATTGACAAGTAGTCATTGAGGAAAGGATATTATAGTTTAAAAGCATGAAGGATAGCAGTATAAATGATATATGTATGCTATTAAGTGAGTCATTATAAAGTGAATTACAATGAGCAGAAAGGGAATGTATTTTACTGTGTCAAAAAATATTTTTATGCAATGTACTAACTTTGTGTTGAATGGTCAATCTTGACAAGCTGATTTCCCTTTCTGAAAGCCCATAACTATATTTGGATAGAAATCAATAACATATTATAAAGGAAGTAAAGTGTGCACAGGACAGGGAACTCAGGAAAACCATCATTATGCGTTAAAGTCAATTTCAACAGTACTGTCTTCGCTCGACTGTACCTTTAGAAGTCTTTAAGCTTATCCCAGCCTTCACTGCACACAGCACAGCCAGGGTTACTCAGACCACTTAGTTTCTCATCAAGTGGCAAGTGAGACTCTCTTCCCATCTCCAAATGAAGGTGGCCACCGGTAGCTGCTGTCAAGGGCAGAGAAGCCAGCTAGGCAGCTGACAAAATTTATTTCCCTCGGGTCCATGCCCCCTCTGGTGGCTGAATGCCAGGATGAAGTCACACAGTGAGGAATTGCTTCCTTCTCAGTGGGAGGTGCATCGTTTTCCCCCCTTTCACACTGGTCTGCATCTCCTCAGGCAGTTCAGCCTACCTAAGCACTTCCTCCCACAAAGAATTCCTCAACTGATCACGTAACCACTACTCACCAGTTCACATTCTCACCAACAGTGAATCAGAGATCTCTTTTCCCCACAACCTTGAAGTGCAGAGGAACATAATGCATCTTCACACTGCTTGAACTAAGGCCAGCCACAAAACAACAACTAAAACAAAAACCTATGCAACTTAGGGGCTTCGTTCTTCCTGTCTTGGAGATACTTCCTGTCTTGGAGATATACAAGGTTAAAGATGGTAAAATGGTCTCATCACTGTGCTTGGCACATGGTGGGCAATCCACAGAAGTTCGCTAGTTTAAACTGACAAAATCAGACCATTTTTTTTATATTTTTTTTGAGGCAGGGTCTCATTCTAGTCCAGGCTGACCTGGAATTCACTCTGTAGTTTCAGGGTGGCCTCGAACTCATGGTGATCCTCCTACCTCTGCCTCCCCAGTGCTGGGATTAAAGGCATGCGCCACCATGCATGGCTGGGACCAATGTTTTTAATGCGAAAAAAGTTCATTAAATATATTCTAACTCATCTTTTTTTTTTTTTTTTTTTTACTTTTTAAAATATGTCTTATTTATTAGCATTCAAAGAATTTGGTTTCATTATGGCATTTTCAGACAATTTTTAAAATTTTCCTTCTCCCCTCTTTCTCCTTCACTCCTCTACCCTTATGTCCTTCCACAATGTGGGTACCTTTCTGCTTTCATAGTAAATATTTCATATTCCTTTTGTTCCACCCCCATTCCTTACCACTTTTTGTTCCCTGCTGTTATGGTCACCTATCTCAAATCATAACCCATATTCGATCTTGTATTCCTTACTTACATACAGGCAAACATTAAAAATTAGGATCCACATATGAAAGAGAAAATGTAATCTTTGTCTTTCTGGGCTTGGATTATCTGAGAATAAATTTTCCAATTCCATACATTTTCCTGTGAATTTATTCACTTCATTTTTCTTAACAACTGAATGGAACTCCATGGTGTGTGTGCACCCCATTTTCATCTTCTAGTCATCAGTTGATAGGCAGGTTGATTCCATTTCTTAGCTTTTGTGAACAGAGCAGTAATGAACATGGATATGTGAGAATTTCTATGGTAGAATATATAGTCGTTGGGGTATATGCCCAGCAGTGGTAAAGCTAGGTCATATGATAGTCTAATTTTTAGCTTTTTGAGAAATATCCACACTGATTTTAATAGTGGCTACACCAGTTCACAGTCCCACCAACAGTGAATAAGTGAACTCTTTTTTTCCCTAGAACCTTGCCAATATTTCTTATTAGTAGTTTTCTTGATGATGGTCATTCTGACTGTGGTGAAATGAATTTTCAAAGCAGTTTTAATTTACATTTCCTTTATGGCTAAAGACGTTAAACATTTTTGAAAAAAATATCTGTTGGACACTTGTGTTTTTATCATTTCATTAGCCCATTTATTGATTGACGCTTTTGAGTTTCTGGTGTTTAATTTTTGCAATTATTTATATACTCACAACACCAACCCCCTGCCAGTAGAATATCTGGCAAAAATCTTCTCTCATTCTGAAGGTTTCCTGTTCAGTCTATTGATCATTTACTTTGCTTGAAGAAACTTTTTAATTTCTTGTAATCCCATTTGTTGACTCTTGGGACTCTTTCTTATGCTATTGGAGTCCTATTTGGAAAGTTCTTATCATATCTATCATTTCCAATGTATTACTCATGTTTTCCACTAGTATTTTCAGCATTGATAGCTTTACATAAAGGTCTTTGATCCATTTTGAATTGCTGTTTGTGCAGGGTGAGAGATGTATATCAGTTTTGCTACCATCATTTGTTGAATAAGACACTTTTTCAAAGTATGCTTTTGATGCCTTTTTCACAAATTGTATAGGTTTATTTCTGGGTCCTCTATTTTATACCACTGGTCTATGCATCCATTTCTGTGTCAGTACCATGCTGTCTTTGTTATTATGACTCTACAGTATAATTTCAGGTGAGGAACTGTGCTGTCTCCAGCAGTGTTCTTTCTACTTAGGTTGGCTTTAGCTTTATGCGGCCTTTTGTGTTTCCATATGAACTTTTGAATTAGTTTTTTCTAGTTCTGAGAAGAACATCATTAGAACTTTGATGGGAAATACATTGATCTGTAGATTATTTTTGGTACTATAGCCATTTTCACAATATTGGCTCTGCCAATCCAAATGCATGTGAGTTCTGTCCAATGTCTGGTATTTTCTTTTATCTCTTTTATACATATCTTGGGGTTTTCTTTGTAGATGTCTTTCACATCCTTGGTAAGGCTTATTCCTAGGTACTCTATTTTGGAGGGAACTGTTATAAATGGGGTATTTCCTGGTTTCTTCCTCAGTAAGTTCACTGCTTTGGAATATATGAAAGCTATTGATTTGCACGTGTTGATTTTATATCTTGCTACTTTGTCCAAAGTGTTTATTAAATTTAAGAAGTTCTGGTAGTGTCTGTCTGTTGGGTTACTTAAATATCTGCAAATAGGGATTTCATTTCTTCCTTTCCTTCCGTAATCCCTTCTATGTCCTTCCCTTATCCTATTGCTCTATGACTTCAAGAATTATGGTAACAGTGGAGACAGTGGTCACCCTGTCTTCTTTCAGAGTTTAGAAGAAATGTTTTCAGTTTTTCCCCACTGAGACTAATGTTGGCTACTAGTCTGTCATATATAGCTTTTATTACTTTGAGGTAGGTTTCATCTGTTCTTAATTTCTCCAGAACTTTCACCATGAAGACATGTTGAACTTTAACAAAAGCCTTCTTTGCATCTATAGAAATGATCATATAATTTCAGTCCTTCACTTTATTTACACAATTATGTCTCTTGATTTGCATATCTTGAACAAAGCTTGCATCCCTGGGATGAAATCAACTTGGTCAATGTGTAACCTTCTTAATGTGTTATTGAATTCTGTTCGAAAGCATTTGTATTTGTATGTATTGTTAGTAGTTTGTTTTTTCTTGTTGTTGGATCTTATCTAGTTTTGATGTCAGGATAGTATTGGCTTCATTCTAATTTCTTTTTAGTATTTCCTATATCACTATAGATTCCAAGCATCCACACTACTAAGAGGGAAAGTTTGTGATATATTACATATCATTATTTGGAAGGCCTTGGTGATTATTGGGATTCATTAATTATGAATATTCTCCATTGCTCAAGATAAAGCCTTCTCTGTTCAGTTCTCTAGAGAGTATCATGGTAGATCAAAATGTATCTGTTGATGACTCAGTGTGTTCTGCTAGTTTCAGCTTTCCATCCACACTACTTTTTAAATAGTTCATGTAAAGGTGGGAGTCTACATCAGCTTTGGAATCAATCCCACCTGTGTTCACTTCTTTGCTGACTCACTCACAAATCATATTACCATGAGTCTGCTACTTCCTCTTAGAGGCTCACTTTCCTCATCAGAAATGGGAGCAACAAAAATTCCTCCTTCACTGTTGATAGTATCCATGTACTAAAAGCATGTGAGTTACAGTTACCACAAGGCCCTGCTTATCATAAATGTCCAGTAAGGGACAATACAACCTCCTCTCTCCCCCGCCCCAGTTATCCAAACCAGAAACCTGGAATCAGATTTTTCCTTTTCTCGTCTACACCTAAGTTTTGATAGTTTAACTTTCTACATTATTCCCAAAATTGTACTCTCAATTCTTACTTCCTTGTCTGGATTTATGATATGTCTTCATTGTGTCTCTCTTTAAAAATAACTTTAAAAATCAAGTTTCTGTTTAAAAGCAATGCATTTTTTATTATCAGAAAAAAGACTCAAATGCTATAAAAATATGCAAACCAACAGGGAAGTGTCTCCTGAAATTACATCTTCCTTACCCCTAGAAAATACTACTGACACTTTTTATATATTCTCTCCATTCTTTTCCTGTATATACTAACTCATACTATATACGTTTATATGTGAAACTTTCTTTATTATTTTTATTTAACACATTGTGGTTGTCATTTCCGGTTAGTATAATTTAGATATACTTCATATAGTAATAGTTAATATTTGGTTTTATAAAATTATGGTCAAACTTATAAGTAGTTTACAATTCTGTCTAAATTACTACTGTAAATCTAACAGCTTCCGATCTAACAGTTTTCTCCTTCAAATCTCTATTCCATAAAGCCAATAGAAAAAGTATCTAAAGTTCTAGCTTGATTTGAAAATCTTCCACTGCCCTGGATAAAGTTCAAATTTCCTAGCAGGGGTGAAGTATTTCTGTGAACTGATTCCTGCCTGCTTACCTCACCAGTTTCATGCACTACTATCCTCTGCCTAAATCTTTTCCTTATAGCTCTTCATGCAATACCATCTTTCATGTTATTTCTCCTTTCTAGAACAGAGAAGGTGGCAAGCTTTTGGGAATCTGCCAGAGAATAAATGTTGGAGGCTTGGGGGAGGTGTCACATGACCTCTGTAACAAGTACTTCACTGAGCAGTTTTAGTGCTGGAGCAGTCATAGATCACATGTGAATGAACAAACATGGCTGTGTTCCCAATAAAACTTTATTTACAAAAAACGATAGAAAGCTAAATTTGCCATGTGGGTCATCATTGGCTAACTCTCATTCTACACAATTTTTTAGTTCAGGTGATACTGTTTTCAGAAAACCTACTCTAATACTTACACTTCCAACCCTACTCCAATAACACTCAATGATTTACCACCCTGCTTTATAAAACCACTACACTTTGTGTTTATTTCTTGTAATAGACTATTAACTACTTGAGTGAAGACCTGTGTTTCATTCCCCTTTTTGTCTTTAAAATTTATATGGATGACACAACAAATACATGATACATACTTGTTAAAAGAATTAACAAAGGAGTATCTCACAAATTATTTTCAATTACTTCTAACTCGTAACACTCGTTCTCTGCATTCAATTTTTTTTTATTGATCTGAGAGAGAGGGGAAGAGATAGAATGGGCGTGCCAGGGCCCCCAACCACTACAAACAAACTTCAGATGCATGTGCCACTTTGTGCATCTGGCTTATGTGGGTACTGGAGATTCAAGCCTGGGTCCTTAGGCTTCTCTGGCAAGGGCCTTAACCACTAAGCCATCTCTCCAGCACTACATTTTTTTTGTTTGTTTGTTTGTTTGTTTTGTTTTTCAAGGTAGGCTCTCACTCTAGCCCAGGCTGACCTGGAATTCACTCTGTATTATCAGGGTGGCCTCGAACTTACAGTGATCTTCCTACCTCTGCCTCCTGAGTGCTGGGATTAAAGGCATGCGCCACCATGCCTGGCTTTGCGTTCAAATTTTTATGTTGACCACATGTACTCTGCAAAGATCAAGGGCCCATGATGACTTTTTCCTGTGGTGCCTCCTGTTTAGTTCTACTTCTCCTTGGTTGGCTGTAACCTTTCACTCTTTTAAAAATGATTTTCATCCTGAGTTTACCTATACATTTTATTATGTCTTTTCAAACCCCGTGGGAAAATTAAGTAGTATTACCATATTAATAATTAATGCTTTGTGTTTTTGCTTTGCCTACACACTATGACCTTACCTATAATTTACCCTTCTCCCTGACCTGATATACTTACATAGCCAGTTCTGCTTTCTCACAAGGTTTTTCTTTTCCTGAGTGAAAGCAAGTCTATTCATCCAGGAGGTCAGGGGGAAATGTTGGAGTCATCTTTGCTCCTAATTAGTCAGGACACCTTAGGAATTTGACATCATTTATACTGAACCTCATTACTTGTCACCACCTCTCCTCCTAGTCAACTGTAATAGTTAGTCCCTGGTCTTTTACTTCTGATCTATTCTCAGCAGTTTATTAGCAAGATGACAGTTGGAGGTGTTTTTATTTATTTATTTATTTATTTATTTATTTATTTATTTATTTATTTATTTTTAGTAACAGCCTTTTTGATATATTTTAAAAAGTTATAATGTCTAGTAAAGAAATTCTTGGGCTGGAGGGATGGTTTAGCAGTTAAGGTGCTTGACTGAAAAGCCAAAGGACCCAGATTAGATTCCCCAGGATCCATGTAAGCCACATGTACAAGGTGGCACATGCATTTAGAATTCATTTGCAGTGGCTGAAAGCCCTGGCACACCCATTCTCTCTCTATCTTTCTCTCTCTCTCTGCCTGTCTCTCTCTCTCTTTCTCAAATGATTAATTTTAAAAAAATTTTAAAAAAATTCTTTTGAAACCTAAACCAAACCAAGTCAGCCCACACCCACTCCCATGGTCCCCTAACTCACTTGCCATAAAAGCAAAACTTGGGCTGGAGAGACGGCTTAGTGGTTAAGTCGCTTGCAAAGAGTAAGGACTCTCCAGGTCCCACATAGGCCATACGCACAAGGTGACACAAGTATGCAAGGTCACAAATGTGCACAAGGTGGCACATGGGTCTGGAGTTCTCTTGCAGTACCTGGAGGCCCTGGCACACCCGTTCTCTCTCTCTCTCCCTCTCCCTCTCTCCCTCATTAAAAAAAGTCCAGTTTGTTGTGCTTGCCAAAATAAAGAGAAAACCTCCTTATCAAAAGCCTCGTAGGCACTGATAAGCGTCTTCCTCTTGCCCTGCCTTTCCCCAGATCTTCCCCTCCATGGGGAAGCTCCTCTACATGCTTGCACTTCTGGCTCCTTCATTCAGATGCCACTTTCACAGCGAGACTTAACTAGTTTAACAGCTTATAATCGCAACCTCCTGCCTGGCACTTCCTATCTCTTTTCTTTCCATAGCACTTCTAATCATCTTGCACACATAGATTTCACTTACTTGTTTTCTCTTCCACTTAGAGTACAAGTCCTGTGAGAATCTGGTGCCCTTCTTTCTGTAAAGACAGTGATGGGAACACAGTACATGCTCAATAAATACTTATTTATTGAGCTCAATTAATGAGCCAAACTCTCTTTAAATTTCCTCCTCCTATGCTTATGTCTTATCACCTTACTAAAGCTTCCTACTGGCAATATCCCTTCTTAAATCTCTCAGATTAAAAGAATAATTTTACAACTTAATTCCTGTGTTCCTACTTGATTTCTGTTAAAGATATTGATGTCAGCTATCTTGTTTCTTCATTTAGATAATATGCTATCTGAGACCATTAGCACTGAAGGCAATTTTGGAGACTTACATAGTCTACTTTTCTCAAATGTCACATGAATGCACGGGAATAAACAGTAGAGCCAGGACAAGAAGCTCCATATTTCCCATCTGTTGTACCGGTGCTTTCTTTTCTATATCATATTGGGTCATTCATGTGTGGTTTGCTGTGGCCTAAAATATGGAAGACTTTGCTTTTAATTAATGCATTGGTTGCTTAGTTTCATATAATACTACAAATCACATGGTTGGCAGAAGAGTACAGAAAGTATGGTATGAGATTACTGTCCCAGGGTTTCCAGCTCATTTGTTTGACTCTCATGGCCTCCTATAAAACATTCAGGTAACAATGTTCAGATTTGATGTTGGAAGCATCAAATGTTACTATGATCATATTCTGGGATTCGTAAAGCACTGGGCAAGTGTAAGTTTTGTCATTAACCCAGAAAAATGACCTTACATCCATAGTACTTTTGTCATGAGACAGGACACTGTGTAACTGACTAAGTACATATGTGTCACACAACTGGAGAAATTGTTCAAAACAATAAGATGGATTGTTAGTATCTTCTTCATAAAAGCAGAACATTTTCTTTTTTAGAAATGTATTCCATAATTCCTGCATTAGCTCTTATTCTCCATCTTATTCTTGTGCTGGATGCTTAATAAGTAAAGAATCTCTAAAACAATCTCCATCTTTCCTCAAATGTGTCTAGTTAACTTCACTTGGTGTCCACAGGGAAGAAACTTCATAAAAGTTCACTTCTAATGTGCTCTTATTAAATAATGAGAAATAAAACAACAGAGCTCTTTGATAGAAGCTAGAATGATAACATCTGGTCTAGGATCCTTTGACAACTATTAAAGATGTGATCAGCCTAAATGAACCACCTTACATATGTTTGGGGAATTTCTACCTCTAAAGATTTTTACTATGAAGTCAGCACGAGGCTAGAATTAACTTAGGGAAGGAAAGTTTTCTCTCCCCTCCTTGGTATCTTTATCTGAGAGTGGTTTCCTGAAAAAGAAACTTGATCCTTTGGATGACTATTTCAGATACACTTATGGTTCAATCAGATCCTCACACTTATAATAAGGACATTTGTTCAAGCCAAACCTGTATTCACACTGATACTCCTAAGTGCTTAATAAAGAGCTCTACAAGATTGTTCTCAAAGATGGCTGAAACAACAAATCCATTCCATGTGCTTTCCTTAAAAAGTGCTATTGGACCTCTTCCATCCAGGATTCCTTTCAACCTGGACAGAACTCTGTGATAGCCACAAACAGAAGAATGTGCAGAAAGTGACATAAATGATGCCAAGCAGAGAAAGCCATCTTTGCCAAACACTACCTAAAGTGCAGACTCTAAGCAAAATAAATAGAGCTTCTCTTGGAAGCAACCAGATTTTGGAGTTATATTTTTAAAAGCAGCCAAAAAGTCAGAACACATACTTTCTCTCTTCCCATCTCTATTTTCATGTCGGCAATTTTGTAAAGCTTACTTATCATACTTGTCAAATTAAGGGGAAATATTTACAGAACAGGAAGGGAGCTATAACACCAGGGGTGAGCAACTGAGTAACACCTCCTTCCAATCAGGGTTCCATATTTTAGCCAGGTCTGTCTTGGGGGATGCCTGTTATGGAGCAGAACGTTTTGCTCCTTATTGCAGAATAACGTGGACCCATTAACATATTTAAAGGACTAATGTTAAAGGAAACATGAGGAATTATTTGCTTTAACTATCTATTCACAATATTAGGGATGACTTCCAATATTTCCATATTAGTTCTGAACTCCTGAGTAAGTAATATAGCCCCTGGCACCTCATTTTCTTCTCCTATATAATGGATGCAAATGTACCTATACCTCTCAGAGTTGACACTTGAATGTAGTGAGTTAATATGTATAAAGCACTCTACGATTAGCACGTAGATTGATGTGTTGTTGCCTTTAAATAGCACTTCCTCTGTATTGATCAAGACTGTGGATAGAAACACATCTCCTGATTTACTTTATCCTGTCTGCATTATAATTCTCACTTACGACTAATTTTAAAGGGTTTATATGTTTGTTTTGGTTCTCATCCCTTGATCACAGGTAAAATCTGAAATAGATTAATACTTTCCAAAACAGAGATTCAGAAATGTTTTAATTACTAAAAGGATATCGGTTATGAAGACAGATAGAAATACTATGCTTCCCTTCAAATGTTCCAATGTTCAAATGTTTGAATCCTAGGTAACACCTCTGCATACAGGATTTTAGATTCCAGCCAGGTTTCCCCTGTGGTCAGGAGATTCAGAATTCAACAAGAAGAGAAGTGTTACATGAATACATCTGACATAAGGACAGCTCCCTTTAAGGGATTTTTGAAAGTGTGACAGTGTGCATTTTGTTCCAGTCCCTGCTGTATAAGATCTGCACTGCTGAATCAACGCTTGATGAGGCTGACGATGTTGCTTTGGATTATGATATCATGGGGAGGATAAAGATGAGAGGAAAATTGATGGCCACTCTTGTAATAAGGCAAGACCTCATACTTATGACAATACTTTGTGAAAATGCTCTCGGAATTGAGTCCAGACAGAGTATGAGTTAAACCTGCTGAGAAGCAGTTTTCTGAATCTCTGGAATTAGTGCCTTCATTAATATTTAAAAAAATAATTCTCTTAGATTGATTTTCATAGAGCAGCATCCACAAGGCAGGTCTACAGTTCTGGAGAAAAAAAAAAAGAAACCTTCCAAAAAATAAATACACTTTCCTCATTATTTATTTCACATTAGTTTTCAAAACAGAAGACAAAACTGTTTGTAAGAAAGGACCAAATGACCACACCTTCTGTATTTTTGTTAATACACAAAGCTTGGCTTTCATATTTTCTACACATCTTTATGCAGTTATAAGTTTACATACTCATGTATTTATTAATTCAGCTTTTCTGCCTTTCATGAATAAATTATGCTTAGCTAATTTCCATACGAGCCTGGTGGCCTTTCTCTAGGGCTTTAAATCAGAGAGTCTGGTGAAATTTTATGTACATTCAACAGCAGTTTATAGACACATTCAAAAGCATTTGACGTCATCCCTTCAACTGCTTAAAATTCTGCTGGGAGAAAACTATCACTCTTGCATTACTGACTGGGTCACTTTTTTGGCGGGGGAGGGCTGACCAGGTCACATGGTTTTTCTGCTGCAGTTACCCTCACCACCACTCCCTTAGTTCTATGGAAGGGTTTTGCTTAATTCGAGGCTGAAATAATGAAGATGTTTAGGCTCACGTGATCCGTCTCTGGCCCACTTCAAGTGCCTTCTGATGTGATTGTATTTGCTTAGCAAGCATGATAATTTATCACACCTTCTCTTAGTCTCTGGGGAGGAATCACAGCCAGCAATGGCAACTTTGAGAGATTTTGACTTTGCTGAACACAGATAATCATTAGTTTTGAATCTAAAGGCTCCTTATTGATTTTGAGGCCTCAGAGCCATGCCCACATGTGCCACACTGCTTATATTAAATAAGTCACTGCTGTAGCATTCAAAGGGCAAGGGACTCTGCCTAGACAATGCCAAAATAACTCGTGAGAATTCCAGTTCTGCTTCCAGGAATTCAGCTCCTATGAGCACAAAACAACAGGCAATAAAAAATATAGGTGTGTTCAAACTTAGCTTTTCTTCTAGTTATTCCAAGCCAGGTATAGAACTTTAGGTCTAAGGTGAATCTATAATGGTTCTAGAGAAATAGGAGTCAGTGGATTGTCTCCTTCAGCATGTGGTACTTTAACCTCTAAATGTTTAGCAGCAGGATCTGAGCTTTAATTAAAACTAGATTGTTTCCCAAAGAGAGAGGGTTAGCTCTTTTGCCAATTTTACACATGTTATAAGTAGGTCTTTTGCATTTACACATAAAATGTGAAAGAATCTCTAATTGGGCCTATGTGTTGAGTCCAAATGTGAGGTCTGTGTATCTCAACCTGTCAGTTATTTTTTTCTTCCTTCAGTGCATCTATCAGTGGGGCTCAGAATGAGCACAGAGGTGTGAGTGAGCCCACCTTCCAGGGGAGCCCCAGTTATACTAACTAAAGTGTTCCTGGCTTTGATGATCAATTCCAACCAAGACACAATTTTATGAGTCCTAGGATTATTTCAACTCACTAAGAGATTTAATAAAGATCAATGAATATATAAGCACTTTAATTAGCAAATGTATTTAAGACTTGAAGCATTCTTTTTTTTATCATCCTCCTCAAGGAGCAAGTAAAATCTTCCACCTTTCCAGAACTTCTCACATGCTTACAGTTGCTAGATATACAACAGGTATTTAATGGTGTTATATTTACTTAGTACCTACATTTGTGGTGACTGCTTCAATTATATACTTGTTAACAGATTAAAAACATTTTTGCTAATGACTGCCTGGTTTTTAAAGTGTTTGTATTTTTATTTATTTTTCAATTCTAAAACTAGAATTTGAGGCTCTTGCTAGGAAAGATGGGGCCTACAATAATAGAATGATTCTGGCTTGGGGGCTCACACAAATCTGGTTTCTAATACTGTCACCAATGGTTCAATGTCATACTTCTCCATACTGCTCCATCCCATTTCATAAAAGTCTGAAATGTGTGGGCTGTCAGTCTCTTCCCTGTTCTGGAATATTTCTGTACTTTTGCTCACAGTCCAGCCCCTCTCCTGGAAGCATGGATATTGATTTTATCCACCCTTCTGGAGGAGTTCATGTCTCCACTACTCAGATTCCATTTTCAACACTGTTAACTGACTGAATTAGTAGTGCATAATACTGGAAGGCGCTGCTGAGTCCTCAGTGAGTGCATGGATGATGGGAAGTGACTAAATTAAGAGCACATAACAGTGAAGCACATCAAATTACTATAGGCCATCATTACAGAAATTAAGGGAAGAGAAAATATAAATGAATGAAATGTCAAATACATGTTTTACTAAATAAAAAGCAGCAAAGGGCTGGAAACATGGTTAAGTCATTTGCCTGAAAAACCTAATTACCCAGGTTAGATTCCCCAGTGACCATATAATGCCAGATGCACTAAGTGGCACAGCAGCTAGAGTTACATGCCCATTCTCTCTTTCTGTCTCTCTCTACTTGAATACAAATAAATAAATGAATATTTTTTTAAAAGCAGCAGAATAGGTTTTTAAAATTGATTCAGATGGTAGGCATATCACATCTTATATTTCCACGATTTATAAGCTATATGACATTGGAAACTTATGTAATTTTCCTAAACTTCAGTTTCTCCATTTATAAAACAGGAAGGAAATAGATTTTTTTATGTGAGAGAGAAATAAATAAAATAATAATATAGAATTTTTCAAAGTATCTGGTACATATTAATTGCTCAATAAAATTTAATGCTGACAATAATTCTAAACATCATGAATGAATAAATATGCTGCATCATCTCAGTTTTGACTTACTTATATGCTTGTGAGTGACATCTTTACTTCCTGTGAAATACTTAAAGATAATAGCCATATTTCATTGCAGGGAATACACAGTGGACATTTAGTAATATCCAGAGCATGTCAACATGAGAAAGCTTGATGTTACATAATTCAAGTTTTTATTTGCTCATACTGTGTGCAAAGCAAAAATAAAATTACCTCTGAAAAATTAAAGCATACACTGCCTATAATTGTGACTTATACACAGGAAGTATAGTGGGTACCACATACACATAATGTGGTTATTGATCATCCAGCTGTGAAGAACCTTTGGGTAGATAATAGTGTTTAATAAGAGGTGGTACATGTTTAACGCACCAAACATGATTCCTTATGTACAGGGACCAGAAGAACAATAGTTATACAATGATCATGACACTGAAATAGCAGTAGCAATAACTGAATGTTTCCTGTGTACCAGGGCCCAGGGGACAGGTATGAGAGTCCAGGACTTGCTACCTAGGACCAGGTGGTTTGCTAAACAAAGGCTTTGTACTAGGCATAACACATGACGGTTAAAACCACCCCTATCTTTTCTTAAAATGAGGCCCCTGACTATAACTCACAGAATAATCACCATACACAGCCACAGAGGAAGGTCAGTATGTTCTGTACAACGTGAGCCACAGCTGCAGCATTAAACAGTAAAAGTTTGTGCAATAAGTGCCTACTGGCTTCCTTGTCCTCATTATGCAAGGCCCTAAAATCAGATGGGTCAATCTTCAACTGAATTTAAAAAATTAGGAGGGGTTGATCTCTCACAAACTCCCTAGAGAAGCAATGGCTTTTGGCTCTCTGCTATGGGCTGTCTCTGTCCCCCTTCCTGGTATTAATTCAGAAGGCAGGACCTTGATACTCACTGTGTAGCTGGGAGCAGGCTATTTCAGCCATAGATTACTGTAATGTGCTCGGCCACTGCAGCCCTTACTGTTATCATGAGTTAAGGCCAATTCATTTGAGCTATAAAAATAAAAAAAAATTAACAACAATAATGAACCTTTGATACACATGCTGGCTTCACTAGAGAGTCTTACACAGAATATAGAACTTGGAGCCAACATGTAGATTTGTGGCATTGCCCAAGGGACTCAAGAGTCCACAAAGCAATGAATGCATTAAGTGAATCCATAACTGTGGCTTTCTCATGTGTGAAAGATATGATATCCCTCATTTTACTTAAGTGTTTGGAATATCATGTGTGAATGAGCACAATGGAACCAAAAAAAGGGCTTATAAAAACTGTGAGCAGGGCTTGCAGGTTTTTATGAGATTTGGTTCCCCTCATGGAGAGAAGGAGAGCATATCTAGTGACCTTCTGGGTATGTCATGCCTAACAACCACCATGAGGCATCCCTTGTATTTAACTGAGGAGAGTCTTCACACACACACACACACACACACACACACACACACACACAGCCATATCCATTATAACTGTTTTCACACATATATCATGTCTCTAAATAAAATGTAGGGGGGACATTGTGAAGTCATTAGTGTAGTACAGTTTAATTTCTAGGGCAACTGAAAGTGGAAATATCAGTTATCCCATTATGATGTGTTGATTTAGGGTGCAGGAATTTGAGACAAGAATCTTTTAGGTATCTCTGTCTTAAGGCATTTTTAGTTGCCTCACCTTATCCCTTTGTAAAATGAGATCAATCACACTGGTATTATAACAATGTTTTGGAATGTTAGGTCCAAGGCACTGTTTTAGAAACCATACAACATATGCAGCTTACTTAATATTTATTAAACCTTGGAAATCTCTTTATGTGTAGAGCTGTTTAAGTATAAATTATTATTAAAATTATTAGTCTTGAGAATTATAATTACTGCTTCATTATTTTTCTCATTATGCTCATTCTATGGGGGTTTGTTGTAAATATTCCAAATGAGCTATTGCCTTTATTGTATCATCAATTTAATGTTTGCTCGAAAGCTTTAAAGACACAAAGCGTGACATAAATTTGCAAGATCCAAGGTGAGACAAAAACATAATCTCTTTTCCCAAAGAACTTGTTTTAAGAAAATAGCACTAGCTGGCTGATGGTTTCTTAGAAATGATTACTACAGGCATGATCAGTGGTTCTGACTCTCACTTTTGGATGAGGCTGTTTAAGATTTCACACTCTCATGATGGTAGAGACATCTCTGCTAGCTCCCATGAGAAGCCACTCACACAGTGTTCTTCCTTTATCTAAGTCATGACCCACTGCTGTCCTTCCTCTGGACTCCTCAGTCTATCTCAATGGGCAAAGTAAGTATAGAAAGATGACGAAATCCTTCTTAAGACACAAAATGGAAAAACTAGAATAATAAGCATTACTGTTGATTACATATTTACTGTCTGCCAGGTGTTTTCTAAGATGGTTACATGCAAGATCTCATTTTATCCTTACACTGGCTCAATGAAATAATCAATGCTAGTATCCCCATTTTATATACAAAGTGATGAAAATTCAGAGGTATAGCAAATAGGTCAGGTTTGGGGGAGGGTGTTCAGTGAGGATCCAAATTTAAAATCTGAACTACCTGGAGATATACTCCTAGCTGTTATGACTTCCCTCTTTACGAAGTTTTTCTTGGTGCCTTAGGCTGGATGGTCGCTGATAGATCAGCACAGGTGTGCTTGCTATGCTATAGCGACAAACAACTCTGCTTTACAAGTAGTTTAAAAACGTGATAGCTTGTTTCTCACTTATGCCCAAGTCCAGCTTGAGTCACTGGGGACTACACTCCCTCTTGGTTTCTGTTGGGGCCTAGGCTGCAGAGTAGACACCCCATTGTACAGAAGTGGGAAAGAGAACTGTGGAGTGAGCATCTTGTTACTAAATGTGTCAGCTTGTGGAAATGTGATACTTCTGCTGACAGGCCATTGGCTGGTAATAGTTCCAGGTCTCACCAGATTTGGAAAAAGAAGGAAGCTCATTCCTGCATGCCCGGGGAACAAAGCCACAGAAGGTGAGCAGCTCTGGTGGTGGCTCTCATCATGTGGGCGTCTCTAGGCCTGGTCTTCAGCTTAGAGGTGAGAACATGTCACAACATCGGCTACCTAGAGACAGAGGAGGGACAAGGGTGCAAATTTCTACTGTCCACTAAACTTTTCCAACAACACATCCCCATGGGAACTGATTTCCATCTAGTTTACTTGGTGCTCAATCATGAAAAACACATAAGCCAGGTCGCAGTCACTGCTACCTGTGACTGAAGTGCAGGAGGGGTGTCCTCATAGGTGGCCTCTGCCTTCAAAAGCGTCAGGACTCCTTCACAGTCCTTGAGCTCCAGAAAAATCACTATCATCTTAACTGTCTCATAAGCCAAAACGGTTATGTCCCCATGTAATAGCTGCTGAACATAAGGGCTACATAAGCCAATTCATGTGTCCTCAGAGGAAATAGCCAAGCAGGAGTTTGAATCAGGGACTGTAGCTCAGCCCACAGTGAGTGATGCTTCCTCTGTGGACTTGGTTCAGGGACATCAACCTGAATCCACCGCTCATCACACGCAAGTTCAGGTTTCCAGCTGAAATCTAGTTCTATCAGATACAACAATGTCTTTCGATGTACTTCAAACTCAAAGTCACACTAGGGACACAAATCCTAACCAAATGTCATATTCATGAATGCTTTCCTAATAGCCATGGGGGGTGTGATTTTCCCCTCAGAATATGCAATGTCTTTTATAGAAACCTATCATGAACATAGTTAAGAAGTTTAACTCATTGGTGTTTGCTGCACTCTTTAACAATAACAATCCTTAGAAAAGCCACAAATAAAAAGGCTTCTAAAAATATCATGATAATTATTGAGCTGAGCAGAACTGACACACAAATGACTTTTATCAAAATCATCCTATACAATACAAACTAGGCTTCTTTGCAAGTCTCCCAGACCCTAACAGGCACGCAAAGTAAGAAAGTCACCTGTTCTGTTGAGCACAGCACTGATGCTCATGAAAATTAGTAAGACAACTTGAAAGAAGTTTATGATTCTCCTGTTAAAGTTTCATTAAAAAAAAAAAGAAGAAGAAGGAAGCCAGGTATGGTGGTGCATACCTTTAATCCTAGCACTTGGGAGGCAGAGGTAGGAGGATCACCATGAGTTTGAGGCCACCTTGAGACTACATAGTGAATTCCAGGTCAGCCTGTGCTAGAGTGAGACCCTACCCTGAAAAAAAAAAAAAAAAAAAAAAAGAAAAGAAATTTAGTGAATTACATATTAGGCTTTTAGATTTATTTATCTATTTATGTATTTATTTATTTTGTATTGGGACTTAAAACCTGAGGCGTGCACATGTTAAGTGCTCTTCTACTACACTGAATCCCTAGCCTTTTAGCAGTAGTTTTGATTGACAATAAGACTAACAAGTTATCCTTGGACAGCTGTGATAGGACTTCTAGCTTGAAATTTTTCTTTTTCTTGTTATTAAAAATGGGAAATGAGGGCTGGAGAGATGGCTTATCACTTATGTCGCTTGCCTGCAAAGCCAAAGGACCCAGGTTCAACTCTCCAGGGCCCACGTAAGCCACATGCACAAGGTGGCACATGCATCTGGAGTTCATTTGCAGTGGCTGGAGGCCTTGGCACACCCATTCACTCTCTCTATCTGCCTCTTTGTCTTTCTCTTCCTCTCTCTCTTTCAAATAAATAAATATGTTTAAAAAATGGGAAATGATAATAAGACTGATAAATCTCATAGAATCTTGTTTGGTAAATGTTTTGTAGACTGTCATTCACCATGAAGCCAATGGGTACTATCTTAACCTCTAAGGATCATGACCTGGTTTATCAGCCTTTCTGAATTGGCATTGGTGTGTGAGTGGGGGGCGGTCTGAAAGAGAGAGAGAGAAGTGTACACATATACCACAGCGAGGACTACTTTCAGGTCAGCCCTTACCATACCACCACCTTTGAGACAGGGTTTCTTTTGATCTCACTCTGTTGTTGTTCTTTGTTGCTGGGAAATTCTGTTTTTTTTTTTTAACATCAGAGTGCTGGGATTGTAGAAGCCCACGATGGCTTCTGGCTTTTTTATGTGAGGTTTGAAGATCGAGTTTGGGTACTCAGACTTCTCCTCCCACTCCATCCCCTCATTTGTGGCTTTTAAATATCCTTTAAATACCTGAATTGCAAGTAGGCTGTAACCAAAATACAGGCAATAAAATAGGGTACTCTAGAGAAGAAGAACTGAAGAATGGAGGGGAAGTAGATGGGTGAGAGACATATAGATTCTTTATTATTACATAAAATCACAAAGAGCTTATAGAAAGTTAGGATACTATTAGGATTTTTCTAAGAAGTTTTGCTATGTATATTTTTGGGATGAGTCACAACTTTTGAAGAAATAATTATATTCCACAGGTACAAAAGCTAAACATTTACTTGTATAAGATATAGTTGCCTAATTGCCATAGTTCCAAAAACATGATATAAAATAAAACACAGAGATAGAAATGGAGTTGCATTATTTATTTTAATGTTACTGTACATGTTAATTTTATCTGTCACCCACTTTTTTTCTGGTTATAATTTAAAGCCAGCCTGTGTGGTATACAATAGACCCTGTCTGGGTGGGGGAAGTGAGAGTTAACACTTGGAGATTCCCTAGGGTTATGATCCAGGAAAATAGAGCACAACAGGACCTTGAAAATGATGGTGCAGAAGTTTTAGGGTGTGGCTCAGTTATAGAGCCTAGTTTAGCATGGATAGTGCCCTGGGTAAAAACCCTAGCCAGTCTGTTAAGAAAAAATAGAACCCCTTTATTCCCATTACCAGTGTCACTGATAAGGAAATCCAAAATACTGTGCTTAACAGAGCCTGTGCTTACAAATACATCTGTAATAAGTCTCTAGTCGTTTTGTGAAAGGCCACCTCTTTGATGCTATCTTGAAATCCATTCTAGGAGGATATGGCAGTGATCTCCTGTGTGGTTCTCTGTGTTAGTACACTCATGAAGCACAAAATTAGTGAATGAGTGCTGTGTTCTAGGCATTACAGTGTACACTAGGTAGACAGCATCTCTACCCTTAATTAACATATAGTCTTGTACTTATAACAGAGAATGAACATGGCACTCTTGGCCATAGCAAAGGGAAAAGGCCTGACCCAGCCAGAGCAGGTTTATGGTGTCACTGATATTTAAGGTGAGAACTGTACAATACTTAACTTCAAGGTAAAAAGATATGGGGTGAATCAAATTTACAAAATAGAAAAATAATTATCTTTTCTGTATTACCTTTACAAATGCTCTTATGATGTTTCTAACATGATGAGATAAAATTATTATTCCTGTCTTACAAGTGAGAGATAAAATGATATTTTTTCAGATTGCTTGACTAGATGACTTTCAGATGACACTGATTTTCTGTGCCCATATAGTAATATTGTTGATGATTTTCACTGGAAATTTACAGGATTATGATACTTAGTCAACTAAGTTCACAGACTTTATTATAGGTTAAGGGAACTGATAATAACATCTTACATTTGTATCACATTTTATAGTTTTCTAAGCTTATTATTACAAATGAAATTACCATGTAATAAGTCAAATTAATCAGTTAACTTTTTTCTTCTCTCTTATCTCCCTTCCTTTCCCTGCTTTCCCTTCTCCTGCCCCTCTCTCTACCATTTCATAGCTAGTTTACTTTTATTTATTTATTTATTTTTTTGTTTTTAGAGAGAAAGAGAGAGAGAGAGAGAGAGAGAGAGACAGAGGGAGAGAGAGAATTGGCATTCCAGGACCTCAGTAACTACAATCAAACTCCAGATGCTTGTGCCACCCAGTGGGCATGTATGTTCTTGAGCATGCCTCACCTTTGTGTGTGTGGTTTGCATGGGATCTGGAGAGTTGAACATGGGTCCTTAGGCTTCTCAGGCAAGCACCTTAACCACTAAACCATCTCCCTAGCCTTCATAGCTATTTTTTATTGAAACATCCTATAGAAAGTTTCTTCCATTTATTGTAGAACTTTCAGACAAATGGGAAAAGGACAGATAATATGTTTGTGATGGCTTGTGAAAGTGAAATTCATTCAAGATGCTTAATTTGTTTTACACACATTTAAACAAGAAAATATGGTTTCATTTTTAAAAATATTTTATTTATTTATGAGAGAGAAAGAGGCAGAGACAGAGGGGGCATGCCAGGGCCTCCAGCCATTGCAAATGAACTCCAGATGCATATGCCCCCTTGTGCATCTGGCTTATGTGGGTCCTGGAGAATCAAACCAGGATCCTTTGGCTTTGTAGGCAAATGCCTTAACTGCTAAGCCATTTCTCCAGCCCTATAGTTTCATTTTTTAAGAATTTTATTGTTATAAGTATTTTGTTTGGACTTTGTAAAACTGATCTGTTCATAGAACTTTGCTCCCAGAACTTTATGGTATTTCTTTATTTGTGAAGTTCTGAATCTCAGATATATATATTTTAAAAATTGTGTGTCAATATACTAACCACTATCAGACAGAAAATTTTAAGTGAACTCAAACTAACAAAACAACATAGACTATTACATGAAAGAAAACAATTTATCTTTCTATAAAACATGTTTGGAATTTGATTCAGGATATCGCAATGCATGCAAATCTCTACAATCAAAGTTTTAAAAGATAAAATATTGGGCTGGAGTTCAGCAGTTGAAGTGCTTGCCTGGAAAGCCTAAGTACCCAAATTCAGTTCCCAAATTCCCACATAAATCCAGATGTACAAGGTGGTACATGCATTTGGAGTCCATTTGCAGTAGCTAGAGGCCCCGGTGTGCCCATTCTGTCTGTTTGTCTCTCTCTTCTATTTCTCTGTACTTGTAAGTAAATAAATAAAAATATTTAAAAAAACATTTGATTAAAGTGAAGTTTTTCTTGAGCAAATATTAAAAAAATATTCCAAGATATTGTTTGCCTAAAGTATGTGCATATTTTAAACAAAATATCACTTTGCTTGAGAGGGGTGCATTTTGGAAAATGGGATTCCCACATATATCATCAAAGAATATTTGTATTCGTTATATTTTTTAACACTGTGAGAAAGTACTTCATAGAAGCAACTTAAGGGAAGGAAGATTTACTTTGGCTCATGGTATCAGAAGGTAAAGTCCATCATGGCAGAGGAGACATGGAGGAATGCTCAGTGGTGGCAGAAGCATGTGGCAAAGCTCCTCCCACTGGGCAAGACAAGGAAGCAGAGAGACAGAAACTGAAGCCCACTCCTAGTGTTCCATATCACCAAGTAGGACCCACACTCCAAAGCCTGCCCGAAACATTGCTACCAAATGGGGACTGTGTCCTTAAAATATGAGCTTGTGGTAGACCTTCCAATTAAAAAAAGAATAATAATATTGAAATTTGTAACTGGGCTGGGTTGGACAAGTGTAGTCTTCCTAAAACATATAACATTCTTGGATTAATAAATTCCACAACAGTCATGCCTTAGAAGAACTTTCAATCATATGCCAAAGAGACAGACAGCTTAATCGATGCGTCTTTGGAAACCTGTCATGGTTTATGTCACTGTTCTATTTAGTATATGCTAAACCATATACAAACATCTCAGTATTCAAAGCAAGCTTAATATGTACTAGTTGCTGTAAATAAGGGGTATGCAGGAGCTGACCAAGGCCTCTGCTGGATGGGAGACCTGGCATCACCCCCAGTTTTGACCAAGGCAGAAAGCATTCTGGACTCACAAGAAATGAGTGCAAGGTTGCAATTAGGGATCTGGAAGAACTCATTCATATAGAATGGGGATGTATCTATACGACATGGTTATGTGTAGGCCTCAAAGCACTTTGCCATATCCAAAAGTATGCCGTTCTTAACACACACAGCAAGTACAGAAGAGAAGTGTTTCAAACTTTGAACTTTGTAAATGCTCACCTAGAAAATGGAAGAAAAAAGTTTTGCTCTTTGAGGTATTGTGGAAAAACATGTTTGTGGCTAGCTGTCCTTCCCTTTCACTACTGTTGCCAGGCACAAAACCGCCCCATGACAGAGCCTGACCCGAGGGTAAAAGAAAATGCTGAGCTCCCGCACTTCTCTTGTACTCCTTGGAGAACAATTTAGTACTGAACTTGTATCCAGGATACAGAACACTTTTTCCTACATGGAGAGGGAATGACACAACTGGGCATTGTGGTCTGACCTAAATTCACAGATAAATATTTGGAAGGCAGCTCACCCTTCACCTGGCATTAATCCTTTGCCCTTCAGTTTGAGGAAGATATGACAGGGCAAGGGAAGGCACCTTAAATCATTGCTTTTGCCTGATGGTATAAAGTGCTTTTGTGGAACTAGATTTTCCTTGTAATACTACCCGAACATTGTCAAATGACCAGGCAGGTGAGGGGGAGGTCCTTCCCATAGCCTGAGCTACCTTTTCAGCAGAGCCTGAGGGGCTGTTGCTCCCTGATGCTGGTTTCCACATCTCAGTTCAGCCATACCCCCATTTTGCTCTTCTGTCTTTCTACACTGATCAGAAGAGTTGAGATTCTAATGCCTCATAATTTCTAATTTTTACCAACCTTATTGTAGCTGAGAGGTGCATAGTCTTAGGTTGACATGTTATAAAGCTTTCTCTGCCTCGCTTACTGATCAACAACACTGGCTCTTAACAACCATGCTCATCAGAAGGTTGTACTCTCCATATTTGAGTGCTGGTCTTGGTATTTTCCAATATTGTCTTGCCCAGAGAAAGGGTAAATGAAAACACTAAATGCCATAATTTTCCTATGGTCTTTTTCTTCTTCAAAGGGCCATCCTATTTTAAAATTTCATGCATGTTGCCTACAGTTTTATCATTTGTCAACAAATCAACTACCTGTTTAGCAGCCCTCACGAGGGATTTAAAATAGCCGCCATGAAAATTCTGGGCATTTACTATTTTTATAACAAACTTGATTGTCACCTATGATATTTCAACGATCACTCCTCATATAGACATCACACTGGAAATGAGATGCAGGGCCTGCTTTCCATGGAACATTATGCAGAGGCACTCTGACTAATAAATCTTTGTAGCTAATGCATTCCAGATGGAAGCCATGTCTCACAGATTTAACCTTCCTAAACCCTTCCAAAAATTCCTCCCATCAAAAGCCCTTTGGATGAGATATATTTGATTGAAATGGTATCATCAATACGTGACAACTAAGTAATAGTACAAATGATTACTGCCTGCAGGAACACTGCCATCTTCCTTCCCACAAAGACCTAGTTTTGGACAAGCATCAGGACAAGAAGATGGACCTGTGATGTCTTACTAGGGAATTTACATGCTCTTTCCCCCCCAGTTTCCATCGACATTAACAGATGCTATTCTGGAAGCAGGCATTTCAAACTTTCACACATACATAACAAAGACTGTTAGAAAGAAGGAGCAAGACTCTTCCAGGAGTCACTAATTAACATCCCATTTAATCATGTCTCCATGTTTAGCAGTCTGCATCATTAGTTTATGTCAGACAGACACAGTGAAACATCTAAACACCTCCATGTAAATGCTTACAGAATCAGTCATGTGCAGTGCAAGGGCAGCGTCAGACAAGATGGGAGCCATGCCTATACCAGTCGGAAACATTAAAATCAGTTCCTCTCTGGCTAGCTCATGATGCTTTCAAATATTGGCATTTTCTTCTGATGGTTTCTCAAACATGGGTCAACTTATGACGCATAATTTAAAAAATATTTTTATGAGGGGACTGACCTTCCAGGAATGGTTGGAAACACTACCCTATTCTTGAGACTGAATATCTGCTATAGAGACTACCCTGTATAGTGAAAATCCAGAGAACTGCACCAAAAGTTTTAAATTCATAGCAGGCTTTTTTTCTTGCCCTCAAAATCTTCTAAATGTGGATTACTTGAAGTAAAATTTCATTAATTCAGATTGATGAGAATAGTCAGAATGAATTAGTGAGACACATGCTTTGACACATAAATACATACTATTTGTCTTTGTTTTTACTTTAAATAATTTGAACACCTGAAATAATGGATGGCAAGTAGCATGGCAGGCCTTAGTTTGGAATAGTCTTTAGAGCAGTTTTCTGGATCCAGTAGATTATCATGCTACTAAGCACGTGCAGATGGTTCAGTCCAAAATCCCAGTGACACTCTGCCTAACAGAAGCAGTGTGAGGTATCATTCAGAGTCCAGGCTCTGCTTGGGCACCAGATAAACACTGATGAGGTCCATAGCCTCCAGATTGCTTCCCTTCCTGGCCTGTGAAGGTATCTGGGCTCCAGCTCAGTGTGCAGTTACCAGGCATCAGAATCTCTTCACTTCCTACACAGTACACATGGGTTCCTTGGTTTCTGACTCAGGACTGGGAATAGTTAGCAGTGAAAAAGAGTTCCCAATCTCTGAGGGCATGAAGTTAGTTCCTGGTAGCCATGACATAAAGGGACAAATGTGTCTGCTTCAGATGATCCCTTACTTAACAAAAGCAAACATGTACAATCTTGAGGGGTTAAACATAGGATCAGGGTGGTTAAACTTACTTAGGATCATGAGGAGGGTTAATTTAGGATCATGAAGAAGGTTGAACTTAGGATCAGAGAGGGGGGTTAAACTTAGGATCAGAGAGGAGGGTTAAACTTAGGATCAGAGAGGAGGGTTAAATTTAGGATCATGAGGAGGGTTAAACTTAGGATCATGAGAAGGGTTAAACTTAGGATCATGAGGAGGTTTAAATTTTTCTGAAGGAAAATGTAAAATCTGAAGAGCAATTGCCATGAAAGAAACCTGATTTGTTATTTTAGCATTTTTTTTTTAAAGTAGGTCAAAATATGGGCCTGGAGAGATGGATCAGTGGTTAAAGGCACTTGCTTGCAACTCCTAATGGCCTGGGTTTGATATCCAAGTATCCACGTAAAGCCAGAGGCACAAAGTGGCACATACATCTGGAGTTTCTTTACAGAAGAAGGAGGCCCTGGTGTGTCCATACTTTCTCTTTCTCTCTTTCTCTTTCCTCTCTCTCTCTCTCTCTCTCTCTTTTCATTTCTCTGCATCTGCCTTGTTCTCTGTCTCACGTAAACAGATGAATAAATAAATAGAAATATTTTTTTAGGGCTGGAGAGATGGCTTAGTATTTAAGGAACTTGCCTGTGAATCCTAAGTTCCCAGGTTCAATTCCCCAGGACCCATGTAAGCCAGAGGCATGTATCTGGAGTCTGTCTGCAGTGGCTAAAGGCCCTCCTGTGCCTATTCTCTCTATCTGCCTGGTTCTTTCTCTCTGAAAAGAATAAATAAAAATGTTTAAAATATACATATTTAAAAAAATAACTGATTACTGCTTTCACAATGCATAAACTACAACCCTGTGGGTAATACCTACAATGCTACTGAGGAGAGTCCCCAAAAGAATGGGGGCAGGGACAAAGGAAAAGAGGGTACTAACACATGATATATCCATAGGACACATCTTGTTAATAATAATAATAATAAAAATTTAAAAATAGGTCAAAAGCTGGAGAGATGGCTTAGTGGTTAAGGGGCTTATCTATGAAGCCTAAGGACCCAGATTCCTCAATACCCATGCAAGTTAGATGCACAAGGTGGTGCATGCATCTGGAGCTCATTTGCAGTTGGTAGAGGCCCTGGCATGCCCATTCTCTCTCTATATATATCTGTTCCTCCTCTCTTAAGTAAATAAATTCTACACACACACACACACACACACACAATTTTTTTTTCTCTCTGTGTCATTCCAATTTTAGTATATGTGCTGCCAAAGTGAGCACAAATAAATTTTTTTTTTTTAAATGTAAGTCAAAATAGAAAGGGAAATTTGCTCCCAGTTGGGGCTGAATCATTTCAAATTTTGCATTGGTAAAGTCAGAACAAAAGAACTTCACACTGTCAGATTGCTATTCTCACTTTTTTCCTTTTTATTTCTGAGTTCCTGGACAATAAACCTAGGGTATTCTCTCTATATTATAGGCTCATTGTTGCAATCAGAAAAGACTATTCGTTCTAGTTTCTTTTATCACAGTACTCAAAATATCTTCCAGATTCTAAATAATAGGAAATACTGAGGAGGAGGAGGGGGGAAGGGAAAGAGGGAGGGAAGGAGGAAGAAAAAGAAGGAAGAAAGAAAGGAAGTGGGGGCAAGGAAGACAGGAGAAAGAAAGGGAGAAGGGAGAAGGAAGGGCAAGGAGAAGGGATAAGGAAGGGCAAGGAGAAGGGGGGAGGAGAATTAAGAGAAGGGGGGAGGAGAATTAGGAGAAGGAGAAGAAGCATCACCACCCCTTAAGACCCTCCATAAACTAGAGGACAATTCTTGCTCATGAGTGACACTTACAGAAACAATCCTGATCACACAATCACACGGTATTAATTATCTTCTTTATGCTGTGGCTCTAAAATTCTTAAAAGCCCCTGCCCTCCCTTTGATCTATGGTTATAGGCTTACACTATAACTCAATCACACCAGGGATGTCATTTTGTCAGCTTTCAAGCAGGTCTTAGCAACAGACCCCTGGCTGAGGCCAGCATGAAAGAGATCAAGCCCTTTCACCTCCCGGAATTACACGGGCCTAGTGAGGCCAGCATACCTGGGTGAGGTGCCTTCCTGAGGGAGCCTGCCTGGCTCATTCCGCATGATCCTGGGCCACTAGCATATGCAGACAATCATAGCCACTGTCGTCCAGGATTGTTTCTGCTAGTTGATGTCTTCCAGCAAGCAAGAAAGATATGCAGGTACCTAATATCTTTATTAACTAATAAAAAAAAAAAGCCCAGATAGTACGAATGGAGAGGAGACATGAACTTGAATTTGAATACATGTAATTAGTATGGTTTGTAATGATTATCACATTATAGATTATGAGTTGACTTCAAATTATCTTTTTTAAGTAGCCTTCATAGAATTACATTTATTTATTTATTATTTATTTGCAAGCAGAGACAGTGAAGGAGACAGAGAGCCAGGGGTGGGGGAGAATGGGTGCAGCAGGGCCTCAGATGCATGTGCCGCATTGTGCATCTGGATTTACATGGGTACTAGAGAAACTAACTTAGGTTGTTAGGCTTTGCAGTCAAGTGCCTTAACTGCTGAGCCATCTCTCCAACCCCATAGTATTTTTTTTTAAATTGTGCAGAAGGAATGACTTGACCTACTTTTGGAAATTAGATGATTAAAAATTTGACCCTTTACAAATATCTTATCCTATTATTTTCATTAATGAACACAATTGCTTCTATGATTACAATAAAAGAAATGAAAGTGTTTTCGCTGCTTAAGACTTCAGCTTCTCTTTCACAAAAGTGAGCAAAATCTACCTGCTTTGACAACTGCCAGCCACCTGAGTCAACCGCCAGCCCACCTGAATCTACTCTCTAGAGCATGGGTTCCCCAAGAGCCTTTCAGGGTCCTTGTCGCCTAAATGCACTTGTTCGCAAAGCCACTTAGAATTAAACCAACAAGAATTTTAGGTCCTGCCATATTCTGGACTAGGAGGGTATGACATTGATTTGGTAAGACAATAGGGTTCTTGCAACATTTTCATAGCTCTTTCTAAGAACAGTAGGTTTGAATCTCATTATGAAGTCAATGAAGATGCTGTTGTTGTTAGCAGACTTCAGCGAAACGCAACACTGGATGTGAAGACCACAATGAACCTGGAGCTATCAGTGAGACTGGTGTTGAATGGATACTTACCTGCTTTTATATGAAAGGAAAGGTTTAGCCAATAGAGAGCTTTGGTGGAAAACTTTGGCCGTGTGTGTGTGTGTGTGTGTGTGTGTGTGTGTGTGTGTGTGTGTACATGGTGGTGATAAAACTCAGGGCTTTACACTAGGAAAGCACTCCTTCATTAGGCTATATCCCCCAAATCTTTTTACTTTTAGTTTTTTTGAGACAGTTGCCAAAGTTGATCTTGAACTTAGTTCAGAAAGACCTTGAATTTGTGATCTCCCTGCCTCAGCCTGCCATGTAGTTGGGATGACAAGCCTATAAAACCAGGCCCAACTTGTTCTTACTCTTTATCATTCTGAATAACATTATTGAGGCTTATATCCCCTCCTTATTTAACTTCACTTTATATGCAAATGATAAGATAATATACAAGAAGAACTAACCAATCCATGTGAAGTATTCGATTTGAGTGCTTGTAAATCAACAACTAAAAAGTGAAGAGAGCACACTTGTCCTCCCTGTACTTGGGAGCCTGAGGCATAAGAATTTCTTGTACTGAGATAGTCTGGGCTACATAATATGTACAAGCCCATCTTTGGCTAAATAACAGACTTTGACTCAACAAAGTAACACATTTTCATATTTTTAATATGTGTTATCCCTGCTAAACCATTGAAGTATCTTGCTTCAGGATACTGAAAGGACTTAGAGAGAAAAAAGCTGACATTGGCTGAGTGCTAAGAATGTGCAAGGCACCTCATTTGCAATACGGCTGAGTAGTAGGCTCTTTGACTGTCGACATTTCATACATAGTACTACTGAGATCCACAGATTTCACTCAGGTCACATGACTAAGAAGGGGATGACCATGAATTTGAACTTCACTATACCTAGAAACTGAACTTTGCATCTACAATTGTAACCACTCAAGTATAATAGTATGCATAAAAGAAAAATAACACTCAGACCAAGTAAGGAGACGTGATTTGGGTACTCTACTATTTAATGATCCTAGGGTAGTAGTTTCCCTTTTAGTCTACAAATATCTGTTAATTGTGTATGTTTTACATAGCAGAGAATGGACAATGTATTAGAAATTCAGAATAAATACGTACAGTTTTGGCTCTCCAATAGCTCAGAGCCTGGCTAGGGACCACAACACTATAGGAAGCCTAGAGAGTATTTTTTCTTTACATCTATTGTCTGGAAATTTTCTACTATGATTGTTGCAAATAAAGGAAAATATATGACAGTTATGGAGCTACTACAAACATCAAAGGATATTTCTGTTCTGTAAAAAGAAATAAATTTGAGTTTGTAGAAAGAAAAAAACTGTATTCCAGTAAAGACTTTGTAACTAATAGCACCAGCTTTGTGAGGGAATATTATATTATTTATAAGTAATAGATAGAGAGAGGGAAATAAAGCTAATGACAATTAAACTATGTGATATACCTTTCTCTCCAATTTGTCCCAATTCAGTTTTAAAAAACATAAGACAATACTGTATCATGGCCTCCTGTAACATATAGCACAATCAGATAGAAGCCATTTGGCAGAAAAATAATGATAGCATATAGGCAGGTTTGCAAAAATTGAAATGAAAATCTGGGAACATAATTGTTCTAAATATCACCTAGATCCAGACCGATGTTCTTCAGGATCTAGATCATTTCATAAATAGTAGAAGAATTAAAAAAATATATAATTTAGGGCTCTATACCCTATACCAAAAGAGGTAGTATTTCCAAGTGCTAGAGTTATGGGCCATTTGTTGTTGTTGTGTTTCTCTAGTCCAAGTTTACTGCAATGAACATGACTGCTGTAATCATATGGCTTTTTTTTTTTTTTTTTTTTTTTTTTGGTTTTGCAAGGTAGGGTCTCACTCTGGTCCAGGCTGACCTGGAATTCACTATGTAGTCTCAGGGTAGCCTCGAACTCTTGGTGATCCTCCTACCTCTGCCTCCCGAGTGCTGGGATTAAAGGTGTGCGCCACCACGCCCGGCAATCATATGGCTTTTTCTTCAGTTTCATTTTGGTTTTTAACGTAACTAAAGATGTATTAACAGAGCTCACCACCAGGTACACTCTAGGTCTTGATCCTGTGGCAGAATTGAGAAATGTCACATTAGATGGTTTGGCATCAGCAATCTCCATGTCACATGAAGAAAAGTGTCCCAGAAGAAAAGAGCAGCCAGCTGTCCTTTATAAGACATGGTGGCACTGCCTCTTGGAAGTATACCCAGTGAGAACTTGTTTTGACGATGTCTGACTTTGAATGTGAGCCATTTCCACACTTCACATACTGCAGAGTAAGTTTCTCAGAACTTTCTCATTGTACTCAGTGCTGTCTCTGCAGTTAATTTAGGCATCAAAAAACTCAGTTGTTAATTTTCTGACTTGCCTCTGGACTCTTAAATGCTATTGCTCCAATCATAACACGTCGGAACACTTACACAGATTTCAACAATAATATCCACAGCTGGGAATAAATCAAAGCAGTTTTATCACTGATTAAGTGCTATTGAAATATAGTTACAAGACAACATGAAGCAAAGGACAGATTTCACATGGGAAGATTAAGACAGAGCCTGGAGGAGAAAAGAGGGTAATCCAAACAAAGTCTATGTGACATTTAAAAAAGTATAATTCAGAGTCAGAATGCAGATTGCATTTTTTGAGTTATGTAAATTCTCAGGATTGAGCGTGTATGTGTGTGCGTGTATGTATTTACGTATTCATGCTATAGAGCAGTTAAACCACATAAATTGAATTCAGGCCAGCTGTTTTTAAGCTAAAGTGCCTTCAGAAACAACAGAGGTCAAAGCCTATTTTCTGTCAAAGGCCAGGGAGTAAGCATTTTAGGCTTTGTAGGCCATATATTTCCCATCACAACTACTCACTGTACTGTTACAGTACAAAAGCAGTCATGACAATATTCAAGGAGTGTGGCTGTATGCCAGCAAAAATGTACTTGTAAAAACAGGCAAGGGGGGCTGGAGAGGTGGCTTAGTGGTTAAGGAGCCTGCCTGAAGCCTAAGAATGCTTGTTCAAATCTCCAGGTCCCACATATAGCCAGATGCAAAAGTGACACATGCACACGAGGGGGCACACACGTCTGGAGTTCGTTCACAGCAGCTGAAAGGCCCTGGTGCACCCATTCTCTCTCTGCCTCTTCCTCTCCCTCTCTCTCCAAAAGAAAAAGAAAGAAAGAAAGAAAAACAGCAAAGGGCTGAATTGAGACCCTGGCATAGTTTGCTGATGTTTCACTGTTTCAGGTTATTCCATAAACTCACATGACATGGCTAAACACGTGTGAAACTAAGCCCTGTGATGCTAAGCCTCAGTCTTCCTTAGGATGAATCTGTCACCAGTGAGCTGTCCCAGTCTCTTTCTGCACAATAATGCACAGGGCACCACCTCTATTTGCTCCTACATTTCTTCTTCTTTTAAAAAATATTTTATTTATATTATTTATTTGAGGGGGGAGAGAGAGAGAGAAAGGTAGAGAATAGGCATTCCAGGGCCTCTAGCCACTGCAAACAAATTTCAGGTCCATGCACCCCCTTGTGCATCCTTACATGGGTACTCAGGAACTGAACCTGGGTCCTTGGCTTAGCAGTTAAGGAGTTTGCCTGTGAAGCCTATCTCTCCAGCCCTGCTTCTTCATTTCTGAGTAAGGCTGAGGTGGTCAACTCATTTTCCTACTGCACTCAAGAATTCTTTTCATTTTTTTCTCTCTTCCTCCCCCTTTTATATGTCCTTTCATTTCCATCTCTAATTATTTGGGCCATAAATATGTCAGGGTTTCAGCTTTCCAATGATCATCTCAAGCTTCTCTGGGACCAGACTGGCATCTGCTACTAACAGGTTTTGGCCTGTTACTCGGAGGCTGTGCTGACCAAGCCAGGCCAGCTGCTTACATACTGCTTGTTTTCCATTCACAGGCGTGCAGAGGTTTGAAGGTAGCACAGAAGTTTTCAGTGATGTCTGATCCTAGTCCTGGGGCTCTTTGACATTTTCATCGTGGATTCAGATGATGACAAAGAAATATTCTTCATTAGGATGGCAGGTCACCTGATTCTTGGTGTCAATGGAATTCCTTCCTTGTAAGAGAATCTCAAAATTTAGGATGATCTTGCCACATGAAAGCAGATGCAATCAGGAATTTAATTCAGTTCGTTGAGTCAATGACACCTACATATCCAGAAAAATTCACTGCACAAGGTGGTATACCAAAATGTATGCCAACAACATCAACATGTGTTCTCAATGCCAGTTTTGCTCTCAGCATCTTTTGACATGGGCCATGTGAGCTTCTTTTCTATGTGTCATTACATATCTTCATTACCCTCTTCAAGATGCCCATTCCATCCTTGCCCCACCTCCTACAGAAATCAAACATGTTCCTTATAAATGATGGAATGCCCTAGGTGTCTAGACTTTTGATTAATATAGATATCTTAAAACTTTAGGTTTTTCTTGGATGATATTCAGTCAGGCCCATGGTTTCATTACAACCTACACACATACCATTGGTGTTCATATCTGTATCTCTAACTCCTCTTAGTTCAGACCCTAGTCATTGTCTTCTGGCCTACAGGTTTTAGCAGCACTATAAATTCTTTATCTCCCTAGTTAAATTAATCATCTACCTAGCTCTCCTCTCATTCGGCCTTCCTCCTAACATGATGCACATTTATCTTCATCACTGTCTACTTAATGACTTTGGCTGGATGTGCTGGAGTTGGACCGCTCCCTCTCTACCTCTGCTCAACTCCTACTCCAGTCGCTTCTATTCTCCACCCCATCAGTTGAACCCATCTTTTCCCTAACATTACATGAATTTCGTGCCCTCAGTATTTCTCTTTCCTCCAGAGTGGTCATTCTACTTTCATTTACAAAGTCCTTCTTCATGTATAATTACATTTCTAAATTGAAAAAAAAATACTGTTTGAAATAAAAACTTCAAATGACATACTGTATGAGGTCCAATAAAATTAAGGTATGTCAACACTTTTCCCTTAAATCTTATATACACACCACCAATACTCAAGCTAGACTCTACCAGCTTATTAAATCGAACAACTCTCACAATACAGTGTGCTTCTTTTGCATTTTGCTAACCTTCCTGATTTCTTGCAATTGGAAATCTCCTGTTTGACATTTTATCTACCCATTCAATTTTAACTTAACCTGTTCCCTTCTCCAGACTTTTCTAGCATCTGCTATTAAGCTTCAGGCCTTGACTACTCTTCAGATTTCCTCATATTATAGCACTGAGCACATTAGGCTACCATTATATAGGCCTACCTTTTCCCCAATAGACCATGAGTGTCTTTAAACTAAGAGAATTGTTTTTCTTATAACTCTACCTTATTCAGAATAGCGTCTGGTATATACTGCTCTACAGTAAACAATCACAAGATTCATCACACAATAAGGGCCTATATGCATGCAGTTATAAGCCTCAAACATAGTATTTTACTTTGCTAACATAATACTGAAGACCATTAGGAGAATATTAAGTGTCTTATTTTTCAGCATTGCTCAGAACATACATAAATAAGCCTATAAATATTGTCTTTGCTAATTAAAGTCATAGAAAACATGAAGAGAATCTATACAAAACCATAAGAATTTTAGATAATAAAAATTTTAATGTAAGCAATAAATTAAGGATACACAGATAAAAAAAGGAAAAAGATCAAGTGACTTAATAAGAAGTATTAGATCTAATAAAAATTTTTTTTCTGTTGGGACTGGTAATGTTTCCTCCATCTTCTCTGAGGGAAGAATGGAGAAAATTGTCTAGTAAAGAATGTGAAAGAGATTGAGAAATATCTATGTATCCTCTGGCTTATTAGAAAGGATGAAGTGTTCCTAGAGAAGATGGAAAAAATAATCCAAGATGAAAACTGGAAGAAAAAGATTTCAGTGGGGTTTGATGTTGAATGAAATGGAACAGAAGATTAGAGAGTTGAAGCTATCATCAAGGAAAAAGAGAAGAGAAAACGAAATTCCACTAAAGCCATCAAATCTATAAATAGCATTGCCCATTGCAGCTGAATTCAGATCCTTTCAAGAAACGGCCATACTCCTTGCTCTAAGAGGAGGAACAGGCCTCATTAGGCCCAACGGGGGTCCCTGTGCAGTGTCTGGAGATTCAAGGCTGGTGGGTCAGTTGGTGACTCTTTAGAGGCTGTTGAAGTGGTGATTCAACAGGGCTAATCAAGTTCATTGTTTCTGAAAAGGATATCCATTGAATCTGCAAACTCCTACCCACTACTGTTGATTGAAGAGAGAATAAATGGTAGTTACATAAAGTGCTTCAAATTGCCTCTAGAAGCTCTAAAGCTTAGGGCCTGAAACTGGAGGTCTTGAGGTGAATATTTTTATCTTTGAGGTTACAACTTCATGTGAGAACAGTAGCTGGGAGAATAGTGTCAACAGATTTTATTGAATTAAATCTTCCCCATGTTGTAACTGGCCATCAAGCATAAACAACATATCTCGGTGAGTTAACAGCTTTTCTTCATCTAATCGAGTTATTTGGGTTTATAGCCAAACAATTCCATTAACTTACAATATTATTTATATAATCTTATTTGATGGACTTGAAATTTAGGAATATTTGGTAGACAAAATATATTTAAGTCAAGCAATAACTAGGAGAAAAGTGAATTTGTTGCTGATGAATATATACTGTGAAATTTTTTCTTCTACTGGATTGTCCTGTAATTATCCTGAATTATTTTATATTGTTATTGATTTCTTCATAAAGGCTTTCCAACATACAAATAAATTTTATTTTAAAGGGAGGCCTTGGTTCAAAGTTAAAGCATCAAGATTCAAAATTATCTCCAAGTTAAAATAAGGTTGAAAAAAGACTGAATTGAAAGACATCAGAAATGTTAAGTCTTAAACAAGTCACTTTCTTAGCTGTCATGTGGAAAACTTGGCCTCCTTGCTATTCCTGTGTCAGGTCTGGAGCTCTCTGTTGTCTAAATGGTAGAAACAATCCACAGTGAAGTAAGTGGCTGCTACATAGCTGGCATGATTGTAGAGCCACGTAAGCAGAAGGAGGACTCCTGTTAAGGATTTTCTCCTCGCATAGTCCCTACCCCATCGTGACACGTGAGTGTGACAGTACTGGGCCAGCTTGCAGACTATGACCTGGCATACTGAGAATCTATAAGTACTGTCCCACAAAAGAAATAAAGTTGTAACTTAGGATAAAAAAAATATTGGCTAGGAAGGCAAAGCTAGAACTAAAAAGTGAAAGATAAGAAGATCATGTAGAGTGAGAACTCCACAAAACTGGATGGGCTGCCTTGGAAAGGAGCAAGCTTTTTGTCCTTGGAAAAATTTGAACAGTGATTAGGTGATTTTTAGTAACATCATTTGATATGAGATTCTTATATCAGAAGATAATGATATCTGGAGATGTTCCATACAATACCAGAATTTCAAATGTTTCTTTTCTATTTTAGGTGATAGCTCTGACATCAGAATATATGTTAAGCATTGGCCACAATTTTGATCTAATAAAGAATATTGAAGAAATACCTCTATAAAGTTTTATAATAGGAAATGTGATATATTTAACAATTCTAATTTGTATTTGTATAAAATTATAGAAAATATTCACATAAGTCTATTTTTCTAATACTTTCTTAAAAAAAAAAATAACAATGCCAGGAGTAAAATCTCTGGAAATTGAGTAAGTCTACAACTATGCAACATCATTCCACACTCTTTTGGTGCAGAGGTTGGTCACAAAATCTTAGCGCTGAGATGCATTTGAACTTGTGCTAGTACAATGGTATAACTTTAGCAATGAGAAATCTAAAAGCAGAGGGAATCATGTTATTTGCCAAATTAGTTATTACCATGGGAGAGTAGAAAAAATATCATCAACAAATAAAAAATGATGTGTTTGCAAGAAAACTAGCTCTTGGTGATTTTTGGATAAGTTTCTATATTTCTTACATCCCAGAGTGGGGAAAACATAATAACAAATTCTACCAGTAAAAGTTGGGATATCTGAAGCTAATTATTAAGTTTAAAAAACTGGAATAAAGACAATCATTTGGCATTATATTAAATCAAACATAGTCAATAACCTCTGTGGCATGAGATGCTGTATAGAGCAGCCAACACTCTCAAGAGAGGATGTGGTGAATTGCACCCTAGAATTTTCTCCAGCAACTCTCTCACTGGGCCTGACAATGATGAGCAGTCCCAAAGGAGCCCCTGCATCTCAACATTCTCCATGACCACCAATAAGGGCCCAGGACTGGAATTAGTATTCTTAATTATCACATAAGATGCTGGGCCATTTCCCAGGTACCACCTGGCTTAAGCATCCATCAACTCTCCAAGCATAGGTTTTAGTCCATTGTCATTTGCAGGTCACTGGCAGCACTGAGTCTGGCTGAGCACCTCTGCAAATGACCACTTGAGCCTCAATAAGCTCAAGTGTGAAAGCATCTTTTAGCAGAGGAATTCTTAAGTGCAGCAGCACTAAATTAACATTCCATTTTTGATGTCTTTTCTAACTGTGACAAATGGGAGAAATTTTATAGTTGGATCAATTTGTGACCTCTTTCAACTAACTAGCAAATTTAACTTCCATTAGAATATACTTGCTTTGTATTTATCAATGAGTATTTGGGAATTGTTCATTTTTGGAAATAGTTTAATCTAAAATTGCCAGGCACATTTAAAATGTTCCTATTATACTTACTTATTTTTAAATTTTTTTATGAGACAGTAAGGGGAGAAGAGAGAATGAGAGAGAGAGAGAGAGAGAGAGACAGAGAGAGAGTTTATGTTTCAGCCATAGCAACTGAACTCCAGACACATGTACCACCTAGTATGCATGTGCAGCTTTGTGCACTTGCATCACCTTGTACATCTGGCTTACGTGGGACCTGGAGAGTCGAACATGGATCCTTGGGCTCTGTAGGCAAGTGCCTTAACTGCTAATTCATCTCTCTAGCCTCTATTACAGTTGTTATTTCTCATTTCTCAGATTCTTCTTAATAGTGCATGGACATGGTCACAATTCAAGTAGGAAATTCTCCCTGAGGATCCTTATCAACTTCCTGTTTTATAACATGGCCATGGGAGAGCCCACAGAAACAGAAGTTATGTCTTTTTCTTCTGTGTTCATCACAATGAACCTTAAGATTAATCATTCATGGATCTATTTTTTTTCTTTAAATCTATTTCCTTTATAGCAGTCTGAGATATCTTACTGTCCATTTAAGAGAACATTCTCTTTCTTTTTACAGCATAGGTAGGTACAGTCATGGTGTCTCTACAGAACTTTTAAATTTTCCATGTAAAACAAATGCCCTTTTACTTCATAAAGACTATGGTGAAATGTGTTAGATAAACAGGTTTCTCTAAAATCTTTAGATTTGTTTGAAGGAACAGTACTGATTTTGCTAAGCTAACTAATTTTGTTAAAAAATATTATTTGTTGCTTTGTTACGGTGAGTACCATTGGAAATTAAACAACTACAGAAATTTGACTCATGGATACAGTTCACTTATCTAAGCTTATTACCACATCTACATAGTGACGATGGATTTCATACAGGTAGATATATTACCGACAGTCAACAACAACAAGCTAAGTATGACCAACTGGAGCAAACAGAAACAAAAATCAGAGCATTTATTTCAGGTATGACTACTCCTTTTACTTTGTCACCTATTAACCTATGTGGAAAAAGTTCTACACCTTGTAGGAATGAGTTTCTTGCACTTTGTCCAAAAGGTAAAATGATATTGAAAGACTGTACCACAAGGGGCTGATGATAAGAGGCAGGGTGGCTTAGTGAGTCTCTGTATGGACTCTGAGCTCCTGTCTGAGCTAGTGAAATCACTGTTAATATAATATTCCAGCTGAGTTATTAATAACACAACAGTACAAATAAGCATGGGTCCATTCATCATGCAGGACATTATTTTTCCTTTCTGAGCAACTGTTCTAACCCTCTTGTCCCTGTTTCAGCCCTTTGTGTGGCTTCTATTTAATACATCATTGTATAAATATTGAAAATTCCTGCCATGATACATTTTTCCCCAGTGCTTCCCCCTCTACCAGCAGCAGGTTCTCCTTTAGTTACATTGCCTGCCACTTGGAGTGTTCTTTTTCTTCACTGTGAAGACACTGCTTACATAGCTTGCTTTATTTCCCTAACATATAAAAATGGAGCAAGAATATGATCTACCTCACAGTAGGACATGCAGTCTTCCTTATGCTCAATAACCATCAGAAATTCCATATTTAATCACATCATAATTGATGTTTTGATGTTTGGTATACATTAAGGAATTTCACATGAAGTCACATATCATTTATGTTTTCATAAATATGAAGAGAATTTCTATCTTCATTTGAGAGGCTTACATATACTATTTCCCAAATGCACCACCAAGTATTTTCAGCACTTCAGTTCCTTTTAGTTTAACCCTTCTCCACTTTATGTCTTCCTTATAAAATTCTTGGAAAACATTATTCCACACTTTAACAACAATTATAAAACAATAATGCTAGAAAAGTTGTGGGAGTGGCTTAGGCTTTAATGAGGCACATAGAGTTCTTGGTCAATATCTGACACCTTCTCCTGGGTCCTAAAAACAGCTCCCTCTTGCCATACTTGTAACAGAGCCAGGGAAGTCTTGGGTCCTAGTCATAACTTCTGCCTGGCTATGTGAATGTCCTGGGGCTTGATGTAAATTTGTTTTTGTCTGTGGGTTATAAACATAAATAATTGGATCATTGGATAGACTGAAAGTCAAATTATGTCACTCACTCTTCCATTCTTCAACCCAGCTCTATCCCAAAGTAGTTGTCCTTTCAAAAGGAAAGGCTATTTATTCTAGTACAGTAAGGGGCTCTTGGTCTCTTTATCAATCTTGTGGGAAGATTAAAGGCCACTCTATTTGGGACAGTCAATTGGATTCGTTGAATACTCTACTGTGGATTCCAGATGGTAGAAAACTATTAAGTGGATAAAAGCTTAGGGTCTAAGGGTTTCAATTATAAGCCATGTCCTTCTTAACCTGGCTCTCTCTGGCTACAGATATATCAGGTAACTTCTCAGCACTGTTTTTTTTTTTTTTTTTTTTCTTCCTTAAGCAAGAAAGCTTAGAAAATGGGTCCTACACTACTTAACAGTCTGCATTAGGAATCACAGAATCTGTGATTATTAAAAAAATTCTCTCACTAGATTATTGATAAGCTTGACTAATTAGAAGGCATTATACATAAAAACTACAAATTAATCAGAACATCTGATATAGATTTGCTCAAGAAAGGCATTAGCCATCTGATTCCTGGGCTACCTTTGTGCAGGTGAGATATAACTAACTCTAGGATTCTGAGCTGTGATCACCCTCAGAGGCTAATGTTGGTAAATGTTTTCCTTCTCAAAGGTTGACTTTTTAAACCAGTGTTTGAGAAGAAGAAAAAAGAAGCAGGGGTAGGTAGTATGGGCCAGAACTAATGTCAAAATGAAAAATACCTGGGTAGAAAACAAATGGCTAGAATTTACATAAGGAAGAACTATTTTTCCTAATTAAAAAAGACCCCATTCTCAGTCTCTCTCCCTCTCTATATCTCTAATAAATAAGTAACTAAATAAAAATGAAATCTTTTTTTTTTTTTTTTTTTTTTTGGAGAGAGACACAGAGACAGAGAGAGAGAGAGAGGGAGGGATAGAGATGGGTGCGCCAGCAGCCTCTCAGCCACTGTGAACGAAATCCAGATGCATGCGCCTCCTTGTGGTCAAGTGTGGCATTGTGCCCTTGTGTCACTTTGCATCTGGCTAAATGTGGGACCTGCAGATTAGAACCACCATTCTTAGGCTTAGGAGGCAGGTGCCTTAACCACTAAGCCATCTCTCCAGCCCTTTTTAAATTTTTTTTTTAAGATTTCAGTTTTATTGGGCTGGAGAGATGGCTTAGTGGTTAAGGCACATGCCTATGAAGCCTAAAGACCCTGGTTTGATTCTTCAGGTCCCACATAAGCCAGATGCACATGGTGGTGCATGCATCTGGAGTTCATCTGCAGTGGCTAGAGGCCCTGGCACATCCATTCTCACTGTCTCTCTCTGTCTCAGATAAATAAATAAAAATAAAATCTTTAAAAAAATTCCAAGTCCTTGGTTCTTAGGTATCTAACTAGCTGTAAGTAAGGTGAAAAGTTTCTATGTATGTATTTGCATTAAGCCCCCAAAGCCTGAGGGTATCTCAACCAAATATACATATTTATTCAGGAAAACTAATTGTTTATACTAATGAAAAATGCTGCATATTGGATGAAAATATGCAGCAATCCTTGGTGATGTGGGAGAAGTGTAAATCCATGCACTGACCTTTGAGGGACATAATAGAGAAGGCTAGGCAGCACTTGAAACACTGCTTCACAAAGAGCTGTTTTTCTTTCAGGATGTTAAACACAGGAAGGAAAATGAATAGGGTAGATTCTGGGAGGAATTCAGGGAGCAGCTTCTTGTAGTTTAGTGTTTCTGTGATTCTACACAGGGATGTGCACATGTCATTTCCCTCCAATATCCAACCACTATGTTCAAGATACTAATTTCAGAAGGTTCAGAGGTATACTGAAATATGCCACATTTGCCCCCATTTGATCTCCTTAACTGGATATTGAGTTTTTAATTTCAATCCACATGCCTATTGAAGTTCTTTCTGAAGTTCATGTCCAGGATTAATTAGTCTTGCTTAGAGACAGCAGTTGCACACATCCTCTGGTTAGCATAAGACTGGATGGCATTATGGATAATAGTGTGTACAGAAGGAACACTGAATAGACTAAAAGTCATATTATGCCACTCTCTGTAATTACTTATCCTTCACACTTTGTTTCCACTCTTTCACTTCTCTGACTGAAGAGACTCAGCACCAGGTATGTCACATTTGTGCATTTGTAGAGATATTAATCAAATTATATTTGATTCTGACAAAAGTTATCTTCTGAGGTTTGGTCTATTGTTGAATTACTGTTGTGTGGTACCAGCGGCTTCTCTGAGACACAATGGTAGCTTATTTCACCTTTATGCTATGTCTATAAAGCATTAGAGATCATTTCTTGTGTGGTAAACAGGAAGGGGACCATGGTTTGTTCTTTCTTCACTGTTCATGGAAGTGAATGACAATGACAAAGATAATCATGGCACTTGTAACACAGTACTTACTCTAAGCTGTGTGTGGTAGCACACACCTGGAATCATACCATTTGGGAGGCTGAGGTAGGAGGATCTTGTGGCTACATAGACAGAATCTGGTTTAAAAAATAAAAAATATAAAAATTTAATCCCAGCATGGAAAGGTGGGAGGTCGCCGTGAGTTCAAGGCCACCCTGAGACTACATAGTTAATTCCAGGTCAGCCTGGGCCAGAGTGAGACCCTACCTCGAAAAACCAAAAATAAATAAATAAATAAATAAAAAATAAAAAATATAAAAAATTAAAAAGCCATATGGAAATGTCTTTACTTGGTAAGCCAATGTATGTATGTGTGTGTGTCTACTTGAACAGAGGTCTCCCATGTGAGTGGCTAAAACTGCTCTCAAAAGCCATAGGTTATTAGTAGTAAATTTCAGTGTTAGGAATGAGATACTTTTCAATGAGTTGTTGGTCAGGGAGGCAACCAATGTCCCTAAAACAAATAGGCTACTGTCATTACTCTTAGTTGCTCACCAAAACCTGATGGTAAGTTCCTGTTGCTGTATTGATGGAGATAGCACACATTTTGGTGGAAGAATAGAGAAACTGAGCTGGAAGCTCCTCTAAGATGGCTAACTTTCTTCCTACCAGAAGGTACTATTCAAGCTGCTTGGAAAGAAAAGTCATCAAGAGTCCTATCCAACTGTGGACCTTGTATATTCCACAACTGACCTGCAAGGCAAGATATACCCTCTGGTGCAACAGTGGCAAACGTGTTAAGGAAGTAACTGACTGTTTTCTGATTGTATTTGAGCCCCGCTTCACAGTAACATGTCTCTCACTATAAACCTATGGCTAGGGATATAGGGCTTAGAGGGGAATGTCCTTTCTTACTGTGGTTATGCTAAACAGATAGCATGCCAAACTGCCTTATAAATACACATTTGTTCTCATAGATTTAGCACAGCTTGAAGCCCCAATCACCAAAGGTTTTCTTTTCCTAAAATAGGTAGTGGTTAATGCAGAGATGCAGAGCTGCCAAAATTTCTCCAAGAATAAATGACTATGTGCTCAGCTTCAAACAGGACATCTAAACCACCCCTTCCAAGGCTCAGGAAAATGCTAGGAAGAGGCCACAGTCTCCTGAGTAGCTGGGATTATAGATATGTGCAAAATCCCAATTTTTTAAAATTTATTTTTTAATTATTTATTTGCAAGGAGAGAGGGAAAAAACAGCAAGAGAGAGAAAGAGAGAGAGAGAGAGAGAGAGAGAGAGAATATGAATGAATGAATATGGGAATGCCAGGGTCTCCAGCCACTACAAATGAACTCCAGATGCATGCACCACTTTTTGCATCTGACCTTATGTGGGTACTGGGTAATTGAACTCGGGTCATTAGTCTTTGCAGACAAGTGCCTAGACTGCTGAGCAATCTCTCTAGCCCCTAAATTTTTAATTTAGAATTTGTAAGTACAAGATGGCCCAGAACACTTGGGAAATAGAAAACTAACGTGATAGTGAGAGTATTTTATTTGTATAGATAATTTCATTAAAATTGAAAAATTCTACAAGATATCCTAAATATTTAATCTAGGACTGATCAAACAAATCCAACCCAAAGCTTCTCACTTGATCATACCTGCAGGTTTTGTCTTTAGATTTCAGCTCATACCTGTGCTTTCTAGCCCTCTGTGGATAGCTGGTATGTTATAAACTGGCACAATTCACAAGTGGACACACATTTTAAGGTACTAAATACAATCATCTGTAAACATTATATGCCCTCTATATCCCTAATGTTTAGATTTCCAGAGCCAATAAAGATGTACACCTTCCATGAAAGCTCCTAGGCTGACAGCATCTCACAATGCTCTGACCCACATCACCTGGGACTAAGCATGGTTATTTATATTTGGCCCTAATTACACTACAAGCTCCTTAAAGGCAAACACAGAATCCTATTCTTCATTCTATCCCTCAGAGCATGCACCAGAGCACTAGTTAAATAATTGGATACTTAATACATAAAAATGTTTTTGCTCATATTAGACTCAAATATTGAAGAAGTCAGGTATCAGAATCACCAAATTAAACATTTTCAATTCGTAGGTGAACATATTTCCTCTCAAAATGTTTCTACCATGAAAACATTCTGACCGTATAGGTGCCCATCTCTCTCATACCTATCTCCCTCATCCCCATGAAACTATGTGAGTCAATGGCTCTGTACTGACAGTTCTCCTCCCAGAGAGAGCCTGGCTTGCTTCATTTACTGAAGAATATTTAAAAGGCTGTCACTAGAACAATGAATGATCTGTTTGTTCATTCTTTGGTTTATTCAAAGAAAATCCATTCAACTCATACTATATTCTAGATAATTGTTTGCAATTTCCATAAAAACTACACCTACATATACAAGCTACTGCAAAATTATATATATGGTATTTTCTTGAATGTATTTAAAAGAAAGAATCAATTTGAATAAATGTGGATTTTAATGAGTGAATAATCTAACAAGTAGGGTGACCTAAAAATATGTTCCTAATTCATGTGATTCCTCATGGTATTTCCTTTGTAAACATGTAAATCATTACTAAACCATTCAGAGACAAGTTCTTTTCTGTTAACTTTAGGAATTTTTTTTAAAGATATGTCTGCATTGAATAAAACTTTCATGCCTTACATTGGTTAGCCCAAAGTTGTTTTTTACGTTCTTCTTTTAGAATTAGATCTAACTCCAAAGATGAAAAGATGAGATCCTATCTAAAACCCCATTCTAGGGCTGGAGGGATGGCTTAGGGGTTAAGGCACCTGCCTCCTAAACCTAAGAACGCTGGTTCCAATCTCCAGCGGTTCCAATCTCCAGGTCCCACGTTTAGCCAGATGCAAAGTGATGCAAGGGCGCAATGCAGCACTTGACTACAAGGGGGCGCTGGCACACCCATCTCTGTCTTCCTCCCCTCTCTCTCTTTCTCAAAAAAATAAATAAATAAATAAATAAAACCCCATTCTACTACCCATTGCTCTGTTTCCCTGTACTTAATTCATTACATATAAATGAGCTCCAGGAATATAGGTTTGTATCTGAGTTGCTATTTGTTAACCAAGTAACATAAACCTGCCTTAAGAAATAAAGCAATTGCTTTCATGACATTCAAAGATTGCTTCCCTGCCTCTTTTTTTAAGGATGAGGTTAAACAGTACACGGTGAAAAAGTTAGGACTTGAACTCTGTCTCTCTGCCTCAAAGATTGTATGTGGTTTCCCTATATAGTCTTATAGCCAATGCTAAATGCAGATACCAGTGTAACTGGAGGGTTATTATTTATCATCTTTTGAATAATAACACTTTTCAGAATATAATCGATGATATGAGCTTACTGATAAATAACTCAGTAAAACATCCATTTCTATAATTTCATGGTCCAAAGTTTTTGTTTGGGGAGGTTTCTTTTTGCCTCATTTTATCACAGCAGTTTTCTGACATCTGCAAGCTTCCTTAAATATACCTAACCTTATACTCTTACAACCTGATGACACTGAACAAATAAACATGAAAAATCTCTTTCATTTGCAAGTATGGTAATGTAAAGATTCCTTACATTTACATATGCCACACAGACAAGTAAAATCAATGACATGGAATACCTATGTAATAAAGTAATTGCTTTAGAAATGTGTGTGATAATTGCATATCAGCTGAATAATTCATTACTAAAATTATTGGTAATGAATGTTAATTTAGTACGATTATCTCATGTGTGGGAATATGCTGATGTACAGTGATTTACAGTAAACTTTAAGGATGAACATTTTATTTTTAGACAATTGAATGTTCATTAAATATGAAAAAATGATGACAAAACAGGTTTCAGTGATGCATTCAATTTGCAATGGGAGAGTTTCAATCACAAATGGCTTTTCCGTTATGTTAGATATGTATATGATTTATAGACCATATGTGTGTGCATGTGATATCATGCAGAGATGTCCAGCAGAGGGCTCCTTTGAAACGAATGTGAAAAATGAGGCCACAGTTCAAAGTGGAGCCAACATGGTACTTTTAATAAAGAACACTCAAGTTTAGCAATAGTTTATTCCTAACTAGTCAGGGGTCTAACAATCCATTTTCCTATAGATTTAAATTTGTGCATTTATAAGTGAACATGTATGACATTTTTGTAAGACTTGTCCTGTGAAATCTAAAGTACTTAATGCCAGATTTTTTTTTTTCATGAGTCTCAAGCAAAGGCAGCTACTAAGGGCCTATAAGCTACATAATGAGTCATATGTTTAATGATGATTATCTATCAACACAAACCAAATATACACAAATATTAAGAGGAAAACATTTTATTTTCAAATGAATATATTGTTTTAAAAAACATAAATTTTCTCCTTTATTGAAAAACTATAGTTGACATTGAAAACTTGTCCACTTCTGTCCAATTGGGGGCATTAGTGACTTCAGCAGTTTTTTTCCCCTCTTATACATTATTTAACTGTATTACATAAGAATGTTTAAAGTATTTTATTTTTATAAGGTGCTTCTTACTCTCTTAGTTTTAAACAACTTTATGTGATCTTATATAAAGTTATGATATATATCACATTACAAAGTGCTTGATATGACAAACAGGGACTAAGTGACATATCATTTCTGAGTGTAGGAACTCAGAAAATTATATTATGCCTATTGGAATGATTAACAGGTGGGGTTTGAGTGGAGAGCCCACAGACATTTTTATGTTCTTAACCTAAGAGTTACTGATACCTGTTAAGTTTTAAAAAAACAATTACCAAAAATGTCTCCTCCTCCTGTTCATGTAAATGTTAGCCTTTACATTTAATTTTAACAAATGGGTCCATCATTGCCACTTGTTGAGAAAAGGTGAATTTTAGATCCCCAAAGAAGATACTGACATTTATAAAACAAAGGTAAGCCAGAACAAATCTTTAAGATAACAACCTGGAATCCTTTGTAATCACTAAGGGGGAAAAGAGTTCATGTCACGCAGTCACAGGCTCAACCCTGGAGGATTAAGACAAGAATTCTTCCTCTGCAGTCCACTGAATTCCAATATTCAAATAGCATGGAAGGAAACCAAAAATATTTACTTGCTTTTAACAAATAAACGGTAGTTTCCTATTTAAATACTTCTGATATTAAGCCACCTGTCTGGATATATATGGCCCTTCTGTCAAATTAGAACTAGTCACTGGTACTTGGGGACACTCAGGATCAGACCCATATTTAACTAGCGAGATGTTATTATGAAGGGCTGGAAAAGCCAGGTATGGATGAATTCAGATAGCAGCGAATCCTAAGTCATGTTAATATATTTACTATCTCAGACAGAAAGTCATCAACCTACACTGTATCATCTCAGAAAATAGTATCACTCTAATGGAACGTGGAAAAACAGTCATGTAATAATATGGCATTTCACATGTGCATTTCAAATGCCATTATTTTTCCCTCTTTTGATCTTTCCTTTGTACTCATAAAAGGAGCTTTCATCTTTGGATATGTGTAAGGGGGGGTGCATTGAAGCCTGCGTCCTCCTATGTTTATAATGCCACCAGCCAGCAAGATTGCAAATGACATAGGCTGTACTAAAGCAGTTGTATGTGTCTGCTGAACCCTTCAGCTCATCTGCGCAGTTCAGGAGTTCCTGCTGTGATGCTTTGTTTGCACACATGCACAGAGAATGGCCACCACTCCTCTCATTAAATAAGGAAGCATGCGGGAAAATTAATAATTTAATTTGCAGGGAGAAGCTGGATGTGGAAATCAAATAGAAGTGTGCAACCTTCCCTGAGCACTCACTTTGGTATCTGAGGAAATCTGATGCCAATTCTATTGCCTGACTCATGTCTTTACAATAATATCAAAGTACCAGCACATCAGTGCCTGCAACCCACTGGGTTAGGAAAGGTTGTCTTGTCACAATGCAGGTTTCCTGCTCTCCCACCCCCCCCCCGCCCACCCAGCAGGAGTGGAAGTGTACTTGGGTGAGAGACAGATAAACCCTACTGAAATTATGTCATAACATGTGTTCTACTAGAAGCTACTGTGTTCTGAAGAAGCTGGACTAACTTTATGAATACCACTCATGGACTACGGAGTGTTTGGGATCACTAGATGCTTATTCTCGACTCCTAGAAAGCATGTTACTCTTTCTTTACAAAAAAGGATGGAAGAAAGGAAAAAAGTATGAAACTAGATCTCCATTTTGTCCTATTGCTCTATCTGAACTTGCTTTTGAGCCTGAATGGTTCTTTTAAAAATATTTTTATTTATTTAAGGGGGGGGCTGATAAAGAGAATGGGCACACCAGGGCCTCTGCAAGTGAACTCCAGATGCATGTGCCCCCTTGTGTATCTGGCTTACACAGGTCCTGGGAAATTGAACAGGGGTCCTTTGGCTTCATAGGCCAATGCCTTAACCGCTAAGCCATTTCCCCAGCCACTTGAATGGTTCTTTGAGCATACAGAAACAATGGCAACACAACTCCCCCTTTTATAATCCTAATCAAGCTCCACATTTTTAAGTATTTATTTATTTGAGAGGGAGAGAGAGAAAGAGAGAATATAAGAGAGAGAATGGGTGTGCCAGGACCTCCTGCCACTGCAAATGAACTCCAGACACATGTACCACTTTGTGCATCTGACTTTATCTAGGTACTAGAGAATCAAACCTGGGTCATCAGGCTTTGCAAGCAAGCACCTTTAACTACTGAACCATCTCTCCAGCCCGAGCTCCATATTTTTGACAAATTTATGTTTGGAGTTTTCAGAATACTCACCCAGACTATGCTGAAAATTTATAAACCAACAGCTCCATAAGTGACACTGACAACTGACAAGGGAATGATGCTCACACTGTACTGACCAGATAAGCCATTTCTCAGTAGAGCTTCCTTTTTCCCCAGACTCTTGGTCCAAAAACCCCAGGGTATCTGAAAGAAGCATGGATGCTAACGTTGACATTTGCAATTTTCTTGTAGATAAAGGAATAATTTAGAGGAATTTCCTTAAAGTAGGAAAATAAGTTGGCATTACAATTCATCATTATCACGATGTTATCAAAATCAAAGTGGTGCCACTTATATGGAACCAAACAAGCAAATAAATTAATAAAGCTGAGTGATCATGAACAAGGGGCTTTCACCCATGAATGTCTGATAATAAGAACAATCATGACTCTACCACAACATTATAGAAAGGCCCTACAGCCTTAAACAACAGCAACAACAAAAATACCTCTGTGAGTCAAGAATACTTGCCCATCAACTGCTATGCAACCATAAATGGACTGACAACACCCTTTGCTATATATCCTTTTTGCTACAGAAAATTGTTCCTATATAGCTTATGTAACCTCCTCATGTATCTTCACAAACCCTGTGTGATGGTTAATCTGCATTGTCAACTTGACTACATTTGGAATCACCTAGGACACACAAACCCCTGGCATGTCTGTGAGGGTGTTTACAGGGATGTTTAACTGAAGAGGAGGGACACACCCTGCATATAAGTGGAACCATCCCATTGGCTGGCATTCAGAACTGAAAAGAGGGAAAAATGTGGAAGCCAGATGAGTACCAGCATTCATCTCTCTCTGCTATGATCTGCTCAGATGTGTGCAAGCAGCCTCCTGCTTCTGTGATACCCTAAAACTGTGAGCCAAAATAAACCTGTGTTTAGTTGCTTCTAGTTGGGTATTTGGTCATAGAAAAGTAACTAATATACCCATTCCCCTTGCCTCCCTGAATACACTTACAGTTTCCTAAGCATGTTTGTAGTTTAGACAATGGGACTTTCAAAATGAATCTTTTCATTTATGTTCTTTAAGTTCATCCCTTTTAACTTATTTATATCAATATGCAGAAATTAGATCACATCCATGAATAGGGTGCTACTGGCAAACTTCACAATTTACTCTAAAATCAGAATGTTATCTTTCTCATTTAAGATGACAACATTGATTTGTGGTCAAAAGGAAATATTCTTTAAACTGTGTTTTTTCAATAATAATGAGAGTTCCAGACAGGCTCTGACCCCTATTTTGATCAACAGCATCAATCAGAAGACAGGAAGCTAAGAATAAAGTGTCAGGGATGGTTGTAGAATTGAAGAAAACAAATTTGTCAAACACTTGGTCTTGTACTGAAACTTGGTCTCAGTAGAACAATTCCCTAAATAGTTGAACTAAACTACACAACATAGAAAGATACACAACATAGGATAGGATGACATAACACCACCATGGATATGAGTCAGAATACGTAAGATTTTACACTTTATTTGTCAAGGTATGCTTCCCCACTTAGGAAGGAGAATCAGCTGCCTCTATCTGAAGAATCATTATGTACTTCATAGATATTGGTTCATTTGACTAATGCCATACTAGGTCATCCTTTTGACCTATTGGTTTTAAATCTTTCTTCTGCAAATACAAAGGTACCATGCTTGTTCTATTCTGTATGAGGATAACTTTCATATTTTGCCCTTTCTAGCTCAAAAATCTATAGTTTTTCTCTAATAGCAAACAATATTATTTCCAATCTTCTTACCAGTTTGGTTTCCTTTCTCAAGTCTCTAGTTGTAGTTACACTCTTTTACAAATATAAGAACTACAAAACAACTACAAAGCTAGTCATCTTTGTACAGTATACTATAGAGTATTATAATATACAGTATTATATACTATATTGTATGAAAACTGATTGACTATGTAATAATATAATATACTGATGTGAGTGATGTTGCCTGGAAAAGAAACTGCTCATTAGTGAGAATCAGAGGGAGTCAAAGCAGCCAGGTGATGTAAAGAAGAGCATTGCTTTTCCCATGCAGAGAACATGGTTTATGTTCACAAATGGCCTTAAAAGTGTAGTTTAAGATCTGGCCTTGTGCTCAATGGTAATAAATGCTTATGATCACCCACTTACAACATAAATGCCTCATTTTCATAAGGGAACTTTTTCTAATCAGTCAGGTTAAATGAGTTGCTGGAGGAGGTACGATTTTCATGTTTTAATCTATAATGAACATTAATGTTCAACATTAGCAACCTTGTAATTTACACTACTTCACTTGAACTTAGCACCAGCAAATACAGTCAGGTATTTAGATACATCTGTAAACAAATTTGTTCACAGATTTTAGGAACTGATTATAGCTATATAGTGCTAACTGAAGTCAGGTACTTTTAAGTGTCTTATAAAATGAAATTTCATTCAACTCAATAATACCATGATATATACATATATTTTCTAGATAATGAACACTAAAGTTTGGAGAAGTTTAAAAAATTGTCCATTCATACAGTTATCAAGTAATGTGACACAAGAAATGAACCACGGTGTGTCTAACATTAGCATCCATCCCTTGATCAGTCATCCAGTGTCTTGCAGCAAGGACCAAATCACCTATAAGATGAATTGCATCCTTGAAAGGCTTCAGACAAATTCTAAGTTATTACACATTGGGTTTGAGTGTATTTTCTTCATCTTACATACTCAACATCTACCAAAGCAAGCAGAGATCCAGAGGCTCTTAAGAGCTCATCACTGAAATAGACTTAAAACACACCCACCATGGCTCAAGAAATTTTGCAGAAGAGGAGGCAGAAAGACTGTAAGAGCCATAGGTTGAGACATAATGCCCAGAGGCATTCCCTCCCACTACCCACCCCTCCAAAACTGACTGCTGCTCCCACAGTGCACAAACCACAACCCTATAGGGAATACCTGCAACCCCACTGAAGAGGGTCCCCAGTGGAATGCGGGCAGGGATGAAGGAAAAGAGGTACCAACACATGATGTATCCATACAAAATATGTTGTTAATAAAAAGAAAAAAATCCAATGAAACCTATCCATGGCCCAAGCTTCAAGCATAACAAAGACTCAAAGAACTCCTGTGTGGAATCTAATGCCTATTTATGCAGAAACATTCAGATCTACGCTCAGGTACAAGTCATGTTGGTGAGTTCCACTAAGGATAAACTTTAAATAAAATTTAATGCAGAGATGTCCAACCTTTGACATTGCAACATAATGTTGTCATCTACAACTGTGTTGGGACATTTTCATAGCTATCCTGGGGTGCAGGTGGCCTTTAGACCACAGGTTGGACATCATGCCTAATTACTATCTTATGCCTTTTCTCATTCCCTGGGAAGGGTGGACTTCATCACCAACATAACTATGAAGATATAATACCCGGGCTGGAGAGATGGCTTAGCGGTTAAACGCTTGCCTATGGAGCCTAAGGACCCCGGTTCGAGGCTCGATTCTCCAGGACCCACGTAAGCCAGATGCACAAGGGGGTGCATGCATCTGGAGTTCGTTTGCAGTGGCTGGAGGCCCTGGCGTACCCATTCTCTCTCTCTCTCTCTGCCTATTTCTGTATCTCTCTCTCTCAAATAAATAAATAAATAAATAAATAAATAAATAAAATATTTGAAAAAAAGATATAATACCTATTTTGTTATTAGATATAAAAATTTATAGAAGGATGTTGATTTTCAAGTCAGTTGTTCAATCAACAAACATTATTTGAACACCTATGGGTGTCAAGTATACTTGAAGTATTAGAAATGAAATCAGCTCAATCATAGTCTGTGAAGCATTCATAGTTGGACAATGTTGCTGGTGGTCGTTCAAAAGGACTTGGTTCCTCAGTGTTCCACTGTGCTCTACTCACATCATGAATGTTCAGATGGTAGCATCTAACTCTTAGTTATGTTCATGCAGGGTTGATGTTTCAGCACTACATTCATGTGGGGGAACATTAAAAAGTTAATGACAGATACCCTAAAACATGACACCGAGTAAAAGTAATGCCTTTATGGCCAAGGGACTAAATGATGTTTGAGGCAGGACACTAAATTATATGCCTGTGAATGTACCATTCATATGATTGTCCAACCAGGGACAATCCAGGGAGGAAAATGTGAGGTGGCAGGAAGACTGGGATGCATAGTGATTACTTAGCAGGCAGATACGAAGAATATATCTTCCCAAGCAATGACCATTATATAGATTTTAGATTATTTTCATAAAAATAAAATATTAATATAATTCCAATTATCAATTATATAAGGAAGTTACAACGATCTTTCTGCAGTGGTATGGAAATGACAGGCATAGCTGGATAAAATGTGCTCTTTGACCTTATGTTATATATAATATAGTCATATTTGTGTAAGGTCTGTAGAACTATGCCCCTTTAAAGTGTTATCCATCAACAAGAAAAATTAAATAGGTAAAAAAGGAGTCAAGGCAAGCCAAATTAAAACCTCTGACTTATTTTCCTGCATAGTGTTTTACGATTGAGTAAAAAGGACGATCTTCTATAATTCCTTACAAATCTCAAACGTCCCTGATGGAGAGGAAGTTGTGATACAAATAAGTCTCTAAATTTCTTAGCCAAGTATGTGAAAGAGTTTCACTTATTTGTCTTTAGAACAGCTCTTATCAAATACACTTTGAACCCACAGTCCAAACCCTGTTACTTCTCTCAGCATGAACTCCTTGGTTTATCATTTCAGTCACTTTTTGACAACAGTCTAGTTAATGCTCATGAACTTCTGTCACTGCATTCTGGACAAAGCCTCAACTCTACAAAGACTCGACATGTTGTCAAGCTCTAAGCTTACAGTCACCTAGAACATACACCAAGAGCAAGTGGTTGTCTATTCTGCTCTTGGGTCTCCCCATTGCAGGTAGGTCCCGTCCCATGTACATGTCTAGGTTTGGGGTGAGTCCATTCTCTGGTTCTCCAGGAGCATTTCAATCCCTTGCTCAGCCTCAGATCTTCCTGGTACCTCCTCCCTCACTATTAGCAGACAGAGTTCTTGCTTTCCCCAGAGACTAGCAGGAAAGATCACCTGTCATTCCTGCTCCCTGATGACCTGCTTCTTTCTCCATGCTGTCTCCATAACTGGGCTGTTCCCTCCTGTGAAGGTGTGATTCTATTCCTCTGTTGTCTTCTTACCCAGTCCCTTTCTTGTCTTCATTCTCCCTCTTTGTTGGTTCATTTCCCTTGAGGGTAAAACAGTTGACAGTTTTGTCAACACCATGCCATATGTTTGGTAAGAGGGCAGTGAACCTTCCCTTGAAAATATACTGGAATTGGCCAGAATGTGCCCTAAATAGATTGTGGAAACTCCAGAGCTTCTGATTCATGATGACTTGAATGGAGACCAAGAATTTCACTCCTATTGGTACTGATGTAGCCAGTTGGGGAAACCCCCTTTTGAGATCCCCTGAGCTAAGCAAACTGTCCTTGATAAATGCTTTTTCCTTTGGTGATGGCTCATGTAGAACAAAATAGAAGTCTGAAGGACTAGAAGCCTGCCTAAGAATTCCATTCCTTTATTTTTAAAAAAAGGTCAGGGAGTAAAGACTGGGTTCCATGCTTTTACTGAGACTTGGGTGAGATGGATCTGCAGAAGCCTATTGTGTCCCCACACACCAATGTGCTTAGAAAGGTGGAATGGAAGCACTGTAAGAATCTGGCTTGAAAAAAATATATTTTAATTTTTTATTTATTTTCATTTATTTGAGAGTGACAGAGAAAGAGGCAGAGAGAGAGAGAGAGAGAGAGAGAGACTCCAGCCACTGCAAACGAACTCCAGATGCACGTGCCACCTTGTGCATCTGGCTTACGTGGGTACTAGGGAATTGAGGCTCGAACCTGGATCCTTAGGCTTCACAGGCAATAACTTAACTGCTAAGCCATCTCTCCAGCCCCTTGAGTCTATTTTTTGAGCTACTAAAGCCATCTTGTATTATTTCAAGATCTCCAGTTGCCTTTTTATGTGAAATGGTGAAAATCTGAAAATTCCATTCCTGTAGCCAAATACAACCAACTAATTCATCAACCCCTAGCGATCTAAAAACATTTCGTTTTGGTACCATATCTTTCTATAGGTAGACACTCCTATCTCTCTCATTCATTTAAATCAAGCCCATTGATTGACAAGTACCTTCCATGCCCTTACCTCCTACTAGACCTTCAGTTAATTCTAATATGTCTTGCATACTATTTACTCCATCAAAAACATCCCTGCCATGATATCACCATAATTGTCTTGATTATAATAGATATTTTCAGCTCTAGTTCTACTTGACTAACCACAGCATTTGACATTGTTTATCCTCTCATTTTCTGGAAATACATTTTTCTCTTGGCTTCCATAGCAAAAGCATTATTCTTTCCTGGCCTTCTTCCTATTTTCTGTTACTTCTAAGTCTTCCCCTTACACAGCATTAGGTATAAGCATTAAACTCAAGTCTGATCTCTTCACCTTTTATATGTTTATATCCATCTCAATCAGACCCAGAATGGCTTTAATAACATCCATATTTACATGGTTCCCATGACTTTCTCTCTTAACAACTCTCCATGTGAATTCCAGGTCTTGTGTCCATACCTTCTGTTCATTTGATGTGTCAAACATGTCAGAACCAACAGGACATAAATTCTCCATTACTATCACTTCTCACACCTCCTTTTTCCATATTCCCTCTTGCATCCTTAGTTGTCTTAGTAAGAATGTGTGTACCATCCATGACTCTTTTCTCTCTTTTATTTTTGCCCTTGTTTTCAACCAATCATAAAACGTATTTCTGAACTATCTCTTGAGCCAATTCTCCGTCATCTCAAGTGCATGAGAATTACCATGCTTTGCCTATATAACTTCCAAGTCTTTCCTCCAGAGCCCCAACTTTCGGGCTTACCTCCATCTAATTCCTTTTCTGATTGTAATCAAAGTGGATGCAATTGATCACCATGTCTGCCCCAAACTTTTCAAGGACATTCTTTGCCCTTGCCTGGAGTCTGACCCTAGCCTTTAAATTTCTATCGGATCTCAGATCTTACCTATAGTATACCTCCTCCCTTCACTCTTTCTCTCCCTTTTCTAAGCCTCTGTCTTCATCCCTTTCATCAGCTTAAGCTGCCTTTGCTTTCTTTCAAGCCCTATATTCTTGCTTTTTACTGTCACTGGACACATACTATTTTCCTCACTTAAGATGTTCTATTCTTTGTGAACTTCTGTTTAACTCCATTTTATCCTTTATATTGCAGCTCACATGTCATCCCTGAAGGAAACCTCACCTTCCAAAACCAGGCATGTCAGTCCATCCTACAGGGCACCACTTGTCTCTCCCTGGAGCACTTGTAAAGAATTTTGACTTTATTTTCATGTGAGATCCATTACATTGTCTCCTTTCTAAAAACTATTCTTATTGTTTACTTTTGCTTGCTGGAGTTGAAAACTTTTATGAACAATTAATATTTGATCAATATTTACTGAATATACAATTACAGAAAGTGGAGGGTAAACTGGTTGTGGTGGCATATGCCTTTAATCCCAGCACTTGGGAGGCAGAGTTAGGAGGACTGCATGAGTTTGAGGCCAGCCTGAGACTATATAGTGAATTCTAGATCAGCCTGGGCTAGAGTGAGACCCTACTTTGAAAAAACAAAACAAACAAACAAAGAAAGAAAGTGGAGGGTAATTATCTTCTTTTCAAGTCATTCATTCTATCAGTAAATTATAACTTTAAGCTTTTTTTATTTTATTTTATATTTTGAGAGAGAGAGAGAGAGAGGGCAGAAACAGAAAAAGAGAGAAAATTGACATGCCAGGCCTCTGCCACTGCAATCAAACTCCAGACACTTGCTCCACCTAGTGGGCATGTGCTACCTTGTGCTTGGTTCACCTTTTGTGTGTCTGGCTAAGGTGGGATCTGGAGAGTAGAACATGACTCCTTTGGCTTTGCAGGCAAGCACCTTAACTGCTAAGCCATCTCTCCAGCCCAGTTTAAGCTATTTTTTGAGTTTTTTTTTATGAGAGAGAGAGAGAGAGAGAGAGAATTGGCATGCCAGGCCCTCCAGTCACTGTAATTGAACTCCAGATGCGCGCACCATCTTATGTGCATGTGTGACTTGTGCGCTTGCGTCGTCTTGCGTGTATGGTCTATGTGGGACCTGGAGAATTGAACATGGATTCTTAGGCTTTGCAGGCCAGTGTTTTAACTGCTAAGCCATCTCTCCAGCCTAGTTTAAGCTTTTATAATTGACACAATATTCACACATATTTATGGAGTATAGTACTACAAGTCAATACATGTAAGCAATGTATAATAACCAAATTAGGGCAATCAGTACTCCATCTTTTCAAACACCTGTCTTTCTGTAATGGGAACATTCAAATTCCTCTCTTATATTTACTTTTAAAATAAAATTATTATAGATCATAGTTATCCTGCTATGCTTAGAATATTTTAGTACCCATTATCTAGCCTCTGTCTGTATCTTAAGTTCCCATCCAGCCTTTTCCATGATGACCTATAATATCCTGAATATCCATGGGAACAAATTTTTAGCTTTCACCAGGGCAAGAACATGTAATGTTATAATTATCTTGAACCTGTCATCCTCTTTGAATGGCTTTTGACCTAAGTTAATTTACTTTGCTATATACTTCTATGGTACCATACTCTTAACACTCGTTAATTACATTTGTAATTATTTGTTTAAAGTCTGTCTTTTTCATTTAAAAAGAACCTTTGCTAATACCCACTGAATCTCTCTGTACCTGGCATATAATTGGTGCTCAAAATATGTTTGTTGAGTTGAAGTACATGTGCTTCCTTCTCAATATTTCCTTAAAATACAACATACACATTTATGGTTTTGGTTAGCATCAATGTATAATGTGTGCATTTATATGCATATTTCTTACTTTGATATTAGTCAAAATATAATCCCAATAAAATTTTTTTTTCATGATGTAGATTCTACTTTGGGTCACTCTGTAAGGTATTTCTGGTTAAACTTGCAGTGGAAGATGACAATGTCAAATGCAGCCAATTAGATCTCATTCCTCCCTGGAGTGAACCCAGTAATGGTGCATAAATTAAGCAAAATTAAATTAAATAATTTGAATACCATATACAAGCAAAAAGGCTATGGTCAGCAGGGATAATCAATTCAAACAGTCTTAACAGTCAATAAGTTATTCCTGCCCCTCTTGATCTCTGGTTATCTAAGTCTGAAACTTTAGCTCCTGACTTATTTAGGCAGCCCCTCATGCTCACCAAACTTCTAGTACAAAATTCTCTATCTTGTCTAAAAATGTCCTGTGGTTCTGCTCAGCATGCTAGTCAAACATGCAAGACAGGGAATGCCAAGGGTTAGTTTCAGTTTAGAATAACACTAAGAAAGTCTCATTCAAATGCTTATTGTTATGTGGTCTCCCCACCCAAGTATGCATTCTATACAAAATGAATCAAGTGTTCTAACCAGTACTGAGTCTTCCATCAGAGAGGAAAAAAAGATGAATTTACTGAACTAAATTTAAAAATTACCTATTCCATTTGTCTTCATCCACCTCCGGTTGGCACATCTCTATTTAAAAATGTATTCCTGGGCTGGAGAGATGGCCTAGTGGTTAAGGCGCCTACCTCCTAAGCCTAAGAACGCTGGTTCCAATCTGCAGGTTGCACATTTAGCCAGATGCAAAGTGACACAAGGACGCAATGCCACACTTGACCACAAGGGGGGACGCACGCATCTGGATTTCATTTGCAGCAGCTGAGAGGCTGCTGGTGCGCCCATTTCTATCTGTCTTACTCTCCCTCTCTGTTTCTCTCAAAAAAAAAAAAAAAAAAAAAGTATTCCTTTGCAGCAATCTTTGTTGATAAGTATTAACTGAGTATCACCTTTAAAGATAGGCCAAAAGATGAATAATTTCTTAGAAAATATTGGCAAAATGAGCAAAAATATCTTCTTCTGAATTATCTGCTTTTTGAACAAATACATATTGAGTGCCTGTTGACAGGTACTCTTAAAATACTTGGGATAGATATGGCAGTGAATTAAAAGGGGCCATGTTCTCATGAAGTTTCCATATTAACTAGGGAAAATAAATCCACTTATACACACTCTGATATAGTTGACATTTTGCATATATTAGACCCTCTATAAAAGAAGAGACATAATCATCAAGAAAGGAGTATTTTTTTTTCTCTTTATACCTGCAACGTTTACTTTTTCCTATTTTCTCTCTGCCTTTTTTTCTTTTGTTTATAATATTTATTAGTTTTCTATGTTAGATCTTCTAAGTACATCTCTGTTTTATTAAAAGAAGATGAAGGTCTGTCATCTTTACCACCCTCTACAACATAGTTTTGACTCTGGCTGAAGTTAGCTGGCAAATCCTATATATACTATTTGATGGGGATCTCAAAATGTTATCATATGACACTTACTACGAACTGACAATGTGTGAAATGTCACACAGAGTTGAGAATTAATCTTGGCTGGCTGATCAGTGGGTTCACTAATGCAAACTTTAATTCACTAAGGACGCCAAAAACTGCTTGAAAGAGGCATTAGGACAACTATCAGAAAGTTCAATTGCTGTCTCAAGGTCCCAGCAGTGGCATTAGTAACAAAAATGAAAAGCCCACTACAAAACATGTTCTTATTTTGTTATGTATAGAAAAAAAACCCTCAAATTAAAAGCTAGATCAATTCAATAAGTGATCTCAAATACTTTCTATTCATACTGACTATTTCCTATATAATATCTTTCTCCTATTATCAAATAATAATCTGGATGTTTAAATAATGTTAAGCTAAATAATAGTTAAGCTATAAAGGAGCTGTCACCAAAAATCTCATTAACTATTAAAAAAAAAAAAGTAAATTTGAAGGGTGGAGAGATGGTGTAGCAGTTAAGGCACTTGCCTGAAAAGTCAAAAAACTCATGTTCAACTCCCTAGTATCCACATAAGCCAGATTCACATGGTGGTGCATGCATCTGGAGTTTGTTTTCAGTGGCTAGAGGCCCTGACATGCTTATTCTCTCTCTTTGTCTCTGTATATGCACTCCCCTCTCTCAAATAAATAAATAAATAAAAATAAAATATTTTTTATAAAAGTAAATTTTATACAACAGATCTACCCAGCATCTAAGAATTTAAAGTATCTATCTGGCATCACTTTGAATATCACCTAAACATTTATACCAAGAATAGTATATTCATCAAGATGTCCAAATTCTACATGACCAACATCACAGTAGAAAGTTCTAAATCAAAATGTTTCGAATGATCTTTTCAACAGCAGCTTTAATTTAGAAGGTACGTTCAAGATAATTAGAGCTTCAGATAAATAGATCATTTTGGGGGGCTTTTTGTTTTATCCCTGTAGTACTTTGAATGTTATAGCTTAAATGTATGGCCCCATAGACTCGGGTGTTTTATTAAAACTGAGCTTACAACTTGAGCCCATAACAGGCAAATCTCTGATAAAGGGGCAGAACTGAGTCCAGCTCTAAGGTATGTGGAGCGCAATTTGGAGCTCTGGTTGTTCATGTTTTGTGGTGCTGGCTGTTGATGGTGTCTGTTATGGATCTATAAAAGTGAGCCAGCTTCTTCCATCAGTGATGGTGTGCCCCTGGAATCTGTAAATCTGAAATAAACCCTTTCCTCCCCTAAGCTGCCCTTGGTCGGGTGTTTGTCCAGCAGTGAGAAGCTGACTACAACAGAGAACTGGTACCAGGTCACTACTGCAATGAATCTGACCATGTGGATTTTGGTTCTTGGAACTTGTGTGCTGGAGGAATGTGGAAGGACTTGATACTTGGGACTAGAGAAATCTTACAGTGCAGTAAGAAAAGTTGTTTGGGGTATTCTGGTGAGTTTGAAAATGCTAAATACAGAGAAATTATAGACTGTGTAGGCTTGGCTTATAAACATTTAAAGGGGGAGCAGAGAACCTTACTGGAACTTGGATACTGGTATAAAGGCTGGTTGAATCATGCCCACACCCTGAGAATTTGAGTAAGGTTAAATTTAAAAGTAATGTACTGGTATGCTTGGCAGAAGATATAAAACAAAGGGATATGAAGGATGTACAGTTTATCACAGAAAAAATTCAAGCCAGTGTAAAGTTACTGGCACAGAGACTGGTTTTAAGTTACTGAAGCTACAATTGTTGATTACTACCAGTAAGAGTGGGCCAGTTGTTTTGCACTGGGACAATGGAAATAGATGCCTGAGGATAAAATGTACCTATCCAAGGCTCAAATGAGTAAGGATTTTTTTTTTTTTTTTTTTTTTTTTTTTTGTCAAGGAGGTAGCTTAAAAATAGAATTATAGAGGCTTATGCTAATCTTCAATGTCAAGGTTCATTCCCTCTGGATTTACAAATTTGGCTATGCTGCACACCTGGTAATGGTTTTGGAAACATGAAAAGTACATGGAAGTGGGTCATGAAGTACACATGGTTCTAGGAGACAGAACTACATGGGAAGCAGGGTATAAATCCCTGTATTAGAGCCTAAATAAGGCCACTATATAAAGCTGGGGTCTACAATGTAGACCTGAAGATATTTTTTTTATTGACAACTTCTATACTTACATACAAAAAACACATATTTCCCTCCCTTCCCCCCATTCCCCTTTAGAACTCCGATCTCTATCGTATCCCTTCCCTCTCTCCATTAGTCTCTCTTTTAATTTAATGTCATCATCTTTTTTGGATATACCAGGACTATGAAACAGCTGCCAAATGGAGGATGGAATTGAAATCCAGAGACTTTTGTTACTGGTCATGGATGTCAGACTGAAACAAAGATATTTGATGTTATTGGTTATTGATTTTCTATTGGTCCAGTCTGTCCATGTTATGCCTATTTGCAATGGAAATGTTTACTCTGTGCTAATATATGTTGGAAGTATATAACTTATTTTGATTTTATAAGACTCACAGTTAAGAGACAGTTTTAAACTTGGTAAATCTTATAGGGACCTTTAAAGTTAGACTGAATGAAATTTGTATTGCGAGATGGTCTTGAGTCTATAGGGGGCTGGGGTGAGATATGGTAGTTTGAATGTGAAAGTTTAAATGTATGGTCTCATAGACTTGTGCTTTATTTAAATTGAACTTACAGATCCTTGCTAAGGGGGTGTGTCATTGGGGGCAAATCTGAATCCATCCCTAAGGTGTTTGGAGTGAAATTTGGAGCTCTGATTATTCATGTTTTGTGGTGCTGGATCTACTTGGATCTATGAAAGTGAGCCAGCTTTTTCTAGTATTGATGGTGTGTCCCTGGAATCTGTAAGCCTGAAACAAACCTTTCTTCCCATAAGCTGCTATTGTCAGGTCCAGCAATGAGAAACTGATTGCAGAAATCTCTTACCCCATTCCAATGGAAACTTGGCACCAAATAATTTCACAAAGTCAAAATTCCTTTATTTAGGAATGCCTCTTAAAGAAATTTTATGAAGGAGATTGGGTGTGTGTGTGTGTGTGTGTGTGTGTGTGTGTGTATTACTGGGTTGGCCTCGGATACATGGAACATAGCTGTTTTACGCCTAAGAAAAGACAACAATGGTGAGTCACAGTGACAATGTCTAAAAACAAGTATTTCCAACTTTGAAAGTATATCTTGATCATATATGTATTCACTGTCTCCTTGAGCCTTCAGATTTGGCTAAAAGTAAAATGTAAAGGAGGGGGAAATGATTTTCCAATTTGCTGCTCAGAACTCAATTTTAACAACAAAGTAATACAGCATGAAAACCTGGTTATTCGACAGCATTTGGCTACACAGAGGACGGCTCAATGAGCTCCTCTGCCTGGCTTGTCACAATGACTGACAGCTTCTAATATTGAGCTGGAAATAATATGGATATTTAATACTGCAGCGTTTACATCAAATAGAAGCAGAGCACTATTGTTTATCAGCAATCTACTTCTGATGGCATGAATCTATATAGACATAATTATTGTTGAATGATGAGCTCTGATTTTCACATTATGGCATAAACAAATCTGTGGAATATTCACAATGTTTCATCTTGTGTGATTTGAAAAACCTCATAAAGCCAAATTCTTGAGTATTTCCTATGTTTTCCACTTGAATTTTGACTAAAATTTACCTTTTAGATCCGTTATGCCACTCATGAATTTTTTACAGTACCCATCTGTGCTTTGCAGTCTCTATTCTCCATGGTTCCACATTGTTTTGGCTAACTAACAGGCCCATATGTTGCCTTAATGTATTTCTGCACAATGTTTGTGCTTAAAAAAAAAAAACCACAGGGAAAAACCACAGGTCTAAATAAGCTATAAAGAGCATCCACATACAGTTAGACTGTCTTTACTGAGTCCGAGGACATTATGATTCTGCTGCGACAAGCAGCATTTGTCTTCATTTTGTCTGACTGTCCTCATGTGTTATTATTAGTGGCTGTCAGGCTGAGGCAGAAAAAAATAGCATCACTTGAGTAAGAAGTTGAATGCATAAATGCAATACTACACATGGTGGCTGAGGGCGAAGAGAGGCTTGAAATGCTCAAATGCAAATACCAGGATGAAGAAATTTCAAAGTGAAAATCCATCCTTGGCAAAATTTGAAGAAAAAAAGTGACTTCGTTGTCTATAAAACAACATGAAGACAAACTATTGACAAAAGTTTAGCAGCCTCTGAATATCTTTGAAGGCCATCTTTTCAACATGTCAGCTTTAGCTTTACTTGTAAGAAAACAAATATGGTGGAACATTTGTCTCTAGTCCGGTGATCAGATAATGTTGACAAATACCTTGCTTTTTAAAGTTAAGCTTTCAATGTTCATAAAAAGCAGCTTGAAATTATAATTTTCATCAAAACTCCTGAGTATGTTCTCCCATTTGGGTATAGTGAGTCTCATTGTAACTACTTATTTCAGAGTTCTCTGCTTTGAAGGCTCTCATGACTTCAGCAGCTAGTTCATTTCATTCCCCCTTTTCATCATTAACATAAGACAAAGCAGATTATCATAAGACCCAGAAATTGTTACATTCAGCGTCTTATCAGATAGTAGCATTTTAATTACCCAGAAAGTAGTTCCTCCCCGAAAATACATTTATCTTTATCTTCTTATTTTCCTATCTGAAAAAGATTATCATTTCCTCTAGTCTCAATCATGGGTACTAAACAAGAATTTTTCTATCAGGAGCTCCAAAAGCACTTTTTAAAAAACAACTCCTATGTATACAAGCAAGTAAGGATTTACCTTTTCCATCATAGTAGTTCATGAAGACACACATAAAAGTGCTTCCGGAGGTCAATCTCCTTTGAATTTGTCACCCATCACACACCAAAATCTATAAAGTTTTGAAATATAAAGCATGCCTCTCTATCATATATGCATAATTTTCAAGTATGGAATGAGAATACTGGTTGATGTTATACTAACATATTATAACTAAATAATGGTGCTATTCTTTCTTACCTTGATTCCCTTCTCTAGTGCTATTACAAACCACTCTGTCTCCATAGTCATGTTAGCCTTAATCTACCTACAGGCCTAACCTGAGTGAACCAATCATATTGACTTTCTTCTTGAAGACATTCTATTTTCTGATGACCATTATCAGATAGTAGAGTCTCATCTTGATTTCCTATAATGTGCACTAAAGTGCCTTACAATGTCAACCTTAATATAACACTATTTGTAATTTTTTTGTGTGTATATGATTTGTCTTTCCACCTATGTTGTAAGTACTTTGTGGGTGGTGAGATTTTATCTCTTTCTTTAATTCACAGTACCTGACCCAGGGTAGACACTGATAAAAATCACTGATAACAGATGGACAAAGGAGAGTTCATGCTAAAATAACTGATTTGCATACACTAGGACAGGGCCCTGGTAACATATTAAGAAACAGAACCAAGAGCAGAGCTGTCTAAAGTGATAAATGGGGCTCTGCATGGAAGATCAATGATCACGGAAATATTCAAATCAAAGTGTTTCAACTCCAAAAGGATTCTCCCTAAGCATCAATCCCATCTGCATCTCAATAAATAAATAAATAAGTTGAAATTTTTAAAGGAGGAAAAATAAATAGGGAAACAAGTTGCAACTGTATTAACATATTCTCTTAAAAGTTTTCAACAGAGAAATATATTTCATAGAAAGGAATGTAGAATAGGGAAAGCAAAGAGTCTGTGGAACTGCTTGTAAAACAGTATCTCACTGCTCCCTAAGAATAAACATTAGTTTATTTTCAGTGTCTCAGGAAATATCTCTGTGGAAATTCTCTAGCTTGGTTATTAAGACCCTGTCTTACTACCAGCAACTGACAAGTCTGTTTCCCAAGTTGTCTATTTCCATTTTTTATGGCCAGTTCTGGATTCTTACTATATCACGTGTCCAGATGAAAGCAATTCTACTTTTGCTCCTTTTTCCTTTGTTTCCTTATAAATTCGTGGGTTCTTAGTCACTTCCCTGAGAGAGCTCAATTACTTTACAGGTTATGTGAGGCCCCAGCATGACTTAAGTGGGGTGATGCTTTTGGAGAACATAAACTTTAAAATTGTAGGTAAATATCAGGCATTTGGATTTATTTTTTTTCGAGGTAGGGTCTTACTCTAGCTCATGCTGACCTGGAATTCACTATATAGTCTCAGGGTGGACTCAAACTCATGCTGATCCTCCTACCTCTGCCTCCCCAGTGCTGGAATTAAAGGCATGTGCCACTATTTCTGGCTAGGCCTTTGGATTTTTACGTGTGATTTGATGATTTGATCTTGTAATATATAATGATATATGTCTTTATAAAATTTTAGCATTAGTAAAGTTTGTGTGTTCAGATAACCAAAACCATTTTTAGGAAGGCAACCCATCTGTAGAAAGACACAAGGAAGTCCTCTGACAATAGAAATTTAAAATGATTTTGATATTCAGCAAAAATATGTTCAGATATAATTATAGCTATTCATTAGTGTCCCTTCTTTGTCTATTCCTCTTCACTTCATGCAAATTTCCACACTATTTTCTTTTTCAGAAAGGCATGCATACTTGCCAGGCTAATTTATCACTTATATAAGTTGTCCTGAGTAAGGTATATCATATTTTAGATAATGACCACATCAGTGACCTTGTGTCACATCAAGGATAGAGTTAATGTCTAATGTGGTGACATAGTTCAAAAAACAAGAGTCTTATGTATTTATCCCTTGGGATAATTAGGAAGATTTAGTAACATACCTCTAAAAATACATCTTCCTTTGAACAATTCAATAGGGTATTTTATTTGGACCTCATAATTGTTTATTTTCCTCATATAAAGTAATCACAGAGTTGAACAGCATATTCACCATGAGCACACCCTGAGCCATGTAAAATCAACACCACATGCTAAGAGATTAGGAAAACATTCATATCTGATTAGAATGTTATCACACAAGAGTTATACTTTAGGGACATCATTTCCTCTACAACATCTTTATCAGTAAGGGGACAATTTCTACTACAAAAGAGTTCATAAGGGCTATTGATTCAAAACTCTAACTTTATACATAAGTTATAAATAAGATTTTCTAGTGATATCTATTTAATATTTCTAGTGACCAGACCATGACATAAGATAATAACAATTAATATATTAAAGCTTATAAAGTCTGCATCTATCACACTGAATAGGATTCTTAGTTATATAATCTTTATGCATACTTGCATACAAGTCTGAAATATGAACTTTTAGCACCATTTCAGTAATAAGTATCATAGAAAACTAATAGCTATCTGGTAAAACAAAGCAACATAGTCTCATCTCATTGCCAGTTAATTTTTTTTTCTTCACAGAAACTCCATTTCTGTATTTGGAAACTGTATTAAAACAACAGAAATAAATGAAGTAGAAAGTAAAAAAAAAAAAACAAAAACAAGAAATATGCAAGTAGACACAAATACCAGCAACCATAAGCAGAAGGTAGAAGTTGTAGGAAGAAACTATTGGATACATGTTTCAGCTTTTCTCATTTCTATACAATGAGAAACTTAATTGTTGTGATAGAATAAGAAGGAATGTATTGTCTCTGATATAATTACTGTCATTTGCTTGGCAGGAAAATGAATATTTTAAATTTTATTTTTCTTGGATATTTGAGGAAGGCAAGCAAATAAAACAAATTCCATTCAATAGTACTAGACCAAAAGCTATCACCAGAAACTGAACCTCCATGTTTTAATTACTCAAAATGTATGTTTCATTACAAAAATATTTTATGCTTTCCTATGTTATTTTTACTTGCTATTCTTAAAAGAAATACATTTAAGTAGAAAGCCCTTACTATAAACATGTTATGAAAGTGGTGTTATCATTGAGGATTTTAATAAAATCCATCAGATAAAATCTTAGTACATCTTCTACTACAGAGGACTAGAAGACAAATTATTTTTTACCCCTTAGATCTCTAGGGAATAGAGTTCTTATTGTTCTTCAATACTTTGTTCTTACCTAACTTATTTTTATTAGCAGGGAATTTATCTGTTATGTTTGGTTTAATTTGTGCATGCTGAAACTTAAGCCATCTTCTATAGGTTCATACCTGTGAAGTGAAGCTGGTTTAGAAACTTGTTGTATGATGCGTATACAGAACTTGACTTAAAACAGATTAACCTCTCTCTTCCTCCATCTGTCTCTTTCTCTCTCTCTATCAAATAAATAAAAATAAAAATATTTTTTAAAAACACAGTAAGATGTCTTTGGAGTATTCCTATATAGCCAGGAACAGTGGCATTCTAAGATCTTTAAGGAATTTAAGAGTTGAAGGAAACTTGGCTATTTTACAATCCAAAGGAGCATTTAAATTTAACATTTCAATTCACGCATGTACTATACCATAGATAGCAACAAAAAGGATGAAGGAAACCAAATAAAATTTTTTGAAAGAAAATTCATACTGGAGAGAAACCCTACAAATGTGACAAATGTGAAAACATTTCCTCCCTCATCATGTCTTATACATAAAAGAATTCATAAAGGACAGAAATGCTACAAATGTAAAGAATGTGTTAAATCCTTCACCCAGTGTTCAAATCTTAGAACACATCAGGAAATTCATACTGAAGGGAAACCAAAAGCAAAATTTTAATAAAAACTCATCTTTTGTTCACTATCATAGAATTCAAACCAGAAAGTAATGTTAAAAATATCAAGAGTATGACAAATCTTTGACTAGAGAAATCATACATAAATTTGGAAATAGCTTCATGTAAGTATATAGCTTAGATACCACAGATTATGTAGGGTAAGTATCTTCATGTAGCTGAGCCAGAGTGTTATAAAGAACAAAATCACAAGTAGTGCTAATTATTTGTATATTTCAGTGCAAGATTCTGCTGTTTTGGTAGACATAATTATATTCTTTGGAAGTAGGTTTTTCAAGGGAAAACACTATAGAATGATGACCTCTAGGATTTCCATATAAAAGAAAAATATTGTTTCTTCAATGCTTTTAATCTGCATTTTGACTTAGACGCATATTGTATTTTAAAATGTTTTTATGCTGTAAGTTTATTTTATTTTTCTTAAATAAATCTGATGTCTTTATGATTAAAAAAACAGTATTTATCGGGGAAAGTATCATTCAAAAGATAAATTTGCAAAGGATGCATGCTCCTACAGGAGATAAAAGAATGGACAGAATTGGATGCAAGAAGAATCAAAACACAACTGGCAGAATTTCTACAAGAAGAACCATGGTTACCTGGAATTTTAAACATGAAAAACCACAGTGAAGATAAGCATTTCACACAATCAATGTGATGTGGTATTCTATATCTGCAAATATACCTTGGTGCAATGTGGTACATGTGATTTACATACAGGGTAATTTACATATAGAATACTACTGGGAAAAGACTGGATCACATGCTTAAATGGTGTAGAATTAACAATATGAGAAACAGTTCCAGGAAGGTAAAACAAACTTTGAAGTGGACTTTGAAGAAGTTAAAACATGGATTTAAAGGAAAGTACAGAGGACAATGAATAAATAAAAGGTTGTCCCTGAGGCAAGCACATGGTTAAGCCAAAAGGCTAGAAGATGTCCAGTCCAGAAATAGCAGGAAGGAAAAACAGGTTTTGTTCTTGTTAAATACCAAATGGAAATGACTTTTAAGACTATACCGTCCTTACCTTCCTCCTCCTCCTCCTCCTTTTTTTTTTTTTTTTTTTTTGGGGGGGGGGTTGGAGGTAGGGTCTCACTCTAGCTCAGGCTGACCTGGAATTCACTATATAGTCTCAGGGTGGCCTTGAACACAGGACGATCTCCTACCTCTGCCTCCCAAGTGCTGGGATTAAAAGCATGTTTCACCATGCCTGGCTTACCTTCCTCTTTTTGTTCTCTGCTTGTACAGAATGAAGAGATTTTTCAATAAGGCCAGTGTGAGTTTAAAAAAAAAAACTGTGGAAAAACATAAAAAGATCTGCAATTTGAGTCTGTAATCTATTCACATGGTGAATAGGTTGTGAATGAGAAAACTTCCACATAAAGTTGAAAATCATTTTCAAGCTCTAAGTGGGACAGGTAGAGAGAAGTTGGACCTCTAAGTACAACTTTAAGATGCATAAAGTGTGACCCATATATACAACCTTAAGTATAGTCTTATGCATGCATCTTTACTGCAAAGTAGATCTGTATTTGGATTGTAGGGTTTTCACATCCTCAGCACAACCTAAAACCCTGGAGTCATCCTTTTCTGATGCTATACAGACTCACCTGAGGGGGTAGCATTCTAGCTGAGAGTGAAGTTTTGCAGTAACACTTGTCACAAATCAATAATTAGATTTTCAAAAAGAAATTTAAAGAGAGGCATTACACCATCTCACCAGTTGGCAAATGAACATGATACAAGCCTCAAACATTTCTTGGATATTAAGTAAAGACTGAACCATGGGTAAAGACAGGTAGGGGGTGGGGTGGGATGAAGCACAGTGCTGGGTATAGGTGTAAAAAGAATTTCTCATACTGGTTGAATTCTGCCTTCTTTTCCCCCTTTAAGCCATTCATGGTATAATGGAATGGACCTACTAATTGATGCACCTTCACTGAGGTATCACAGGAATAGTCTATAATTTAATGTCATATTGAAAATATAAAAATAAGAAAAAAAAGAGATTGAAAAAAAATGTGTATTTTCACCAGTGTAACTTTTGGTTCTTTTTATTGTTTTTCATTCAGAGTCACTGAAGAGCAAATGCTCCCTGCTGAGTTGAAGTGAATGGTGGGAGGTAGGAGGGTCTTAGATCTGATTTCAGCTACTTCCCATTTACCTGCAACTGTGTCAGCTCATCTATCTCTTTTTATTTACAAGCATAAGGAAAATGCCTGCATTTCTAAGGAATCATCTGTTTTACCTGGAGATGAAGGAAAGAGGAAATAAGTGCCAAAAGAAAATGGTTGACTTTCATTCATGGCTTAATATGAAAAGAGAATGAACCAGGAATTATAGTTGCATTTTAACAGCAAAAATGGGGAAATGGCTGGGATGTGAAGAACTTCATTGCAGAGCTCAACCTAGAAAGACAGATTTTTTTTTGTCCTAAAATCCTAAAGATCCTAGTGATTAGGGTAATCAAGTAGCCCAGGGCAGAATTTAGATCAGGCAGGACATTTTGCATTCCACCAGTTTGAAGCCTTTTCAGGAGCACATACAAAGTAGTATTTTTTTAAGCCTATTTTTCCAGATAAACTATCCTTCACCATAGTCAAGTTATTTGTGGGGCTTGCAGTCCCGACACAAGGATTTCTGTTGCATGGCACTGCCTGCGCACACCAGAGTTCCTGATGCGGCTGGATCTGATGGATTTTCCGGAAGTTACTTCCCTATCCTCAGCTTCTAATGCCTAGTATGCTCAGAGATGAGGAACTAAAGGGCTCACTCTGAGCCTTTACATTCAAAGGCAGGAAAATCAATATCTATCTCCAAAAGATAGATCTAAGGATGCTGGAGTTCCTAAATACTCCCAGTGGCTGTGAAGAAAAGCTGTCGGATGGGAGAGTCACACAACAGACACAAGTGGGCTATGCCCTCATGTGCCTTCCAGAAACCTGTGGCTCAGAAAACGATAAAAAATGACATCTGTAGAAAATGCAATTTTTAAATGCCTTGAATTTTTCTATAAAAAGAAATGAGGGAGACAAATTCATATCTGTGCATAGCAGCAACAAATAACATGTGTGAGAGAAAAAAGACTCAGTAGGTAAAACTATTCCACTGAGGCAGTGCAATTGAGATACAGGCTTGGGACAAATTAAATGTTTAAATTTAATTTAATTAAATGTTTTCACCCGTATTTACTGTCATAGAAAAGTACCTTTGTTTTCAATCCCTTATATTTAAAAGAAAAATCTCTCCTCAATCTTGTGACTAAAATATTTCAGTAATAACATAACATTAGATAACAGATTCCTTAAAGCCAAGACTACATTCTTCTCTGTATTCTAACCCTTAGTACAGGATTAACATGTAGTATTTTTGGATAAATATTTACTGAATGAACATTGACAAATTCATGGTTTATAAGCTACACTAAAAATACTATATGATATATTGCCTGCAACTCTATGATACAGATTTATTATGCCTATTCTATAGGCAAGAAAACCTAATCAAGCAGATTGTTTTTTCTAAAAGCAAACACTGAATGAGGAGCAGAAGAGTTACTTGAACTTTTATTATACCTCTTATTCTTTCAAGAACTGCTTATTTTTTTAATTTATGTACTCATGTATGTGTGTGTGTGTGTGTGTGTGTGTGTGTGTGTGTGTGTGTGTGTGTGTGTAGGAGCACACTAGGATCTCTTCCCACTGTAAACAAATGCCCATCCAACTCTATGATGGCAGCCAGGAAATTGAATCCCAGGCTAGCAGGCTTTGCAAACAAGTACCTTTAACCACTTGAACCATCTCTCCAACCCCAACACTGGCTATTTAAAATGGAAAATAATTTTGGAATATATTTGATAGTATATATCAATAGCAGGCATCTTAAAAATCATTTGGGAAATTCCTTAGGATCTGTTCAAAGGGATTATTGCAGATGTGGGAGAAAAAGAATCTATATAGTCAATATATATAACTTGATGTCACTTATTTTGTCAAAAAATAAACTTTAAACTTTAAAATGAGAGGTATTTAGGTAAGTAAATTAGAGCATATAGATTTTACTGAATTTATATAGCTAAAAACCAGTTCTGGAGACAATTTTAGGTGAGAAAATTCTAAGCTGGGCCTCCACTATGATAAGTCTTCAGGCACCATGTTGTTTAGCTTTACTGTGTACAATGAATTATATGATATATATGTCTATCAATATATCTATATACATATATTGAGAGAAAGATATCTAAAATGGGAAGTAAGGCACAGATAACAACCCTACAAAAGAGCTGGTCATCAACCTTCTAGAACACAAGTGAAAGCCAGCCAGTATAGAAATGCAGAACGGGGAACATCCACTGTGAGATAGAATGACCAGGGAAGGATGTTTCAGGAACATATCTATGGTGAGTTTGGAAGAATGATTGCAATTTTTGTGTGTTTGATGTAGATAGTTGGAAAGATATTTCAAGCAGAGAAAATATAGCAGGAGCTAAGGCAGAGGAAAGAGGAAGCAATGCATTTCAAAATATGCTGTGACCAAGATGGAAGAGCTGGTCTGAGATGAAGAGAAACTGTTGTGAACTACAGGACGATAGTGTTGCTACCCATGAGCACCATTATCATTTTGAGCTGGTACGAGTGCTTTGCCTCAACTGAACACTGCTCCATGTAATGTAGGATAGTCCTGCAGCATCTGGCCAATGCCAGGTGCAATTCTTTAGTCACAGCAAGCAGAATGCTTCTAGATAATGCCAAATGTCTTCTCCTGGGAAAACTGTGCCCTATCCCCACATTTGAGAAACTGAGTTAGAACCTCAACTGGAAACTTGGTTTCAGTCAAAATGTGACCTCCACTCGACATGGACTGTTAACCTAGAGTTCTGAGGTCTGAAACAGGCTTGCATTACTGAAATCACACGAGATCCAGGATACTGGCTTGAGCAGAAATGCTATCAATCTGCTAATTCAGAACCAATAGGTAGGTTTGGATCCATCTTTGTGATGACCTTATGGAAGGAACACTGGATACCTGTAAAGTCTGGACTGCAATGAGAAGCAACAATGATTTTGTTTTCTAGGCAAAGAGACTGATTGAAAATAGTATGAGTGTTCTGGCTATTCATTTCAGGACTGAGAAGTGGATGGGTAAGTCAGCCAGCTAAAGGCGGGAAGACAGGACAATTTAGGGGTAAGGAGCAATCATTACAGTGTGAGGAGAAAGAGCCTGACATGCTATGGCAGACATGGAAAGGACAGATGAATGGTGTCAAAATCGAAGAGTACAGTCGAGAGGTTAATTTAGCTAAACTCATTGCACTCAGTCTAAGCCTCTGGAAGTTTTAACCATCATTACATTTAACTATGGCAGAAACTGTGAACATAGTCACATTTGGTAAGTTTTAGTACCACAGAAATACTGTCGAGTCTTTTATTTATTATTTTTAATTCCTTAGACTTTTGCAGCTTCATGACAACCAACCAGAAAAGGATTAATGAAATAAGTTTATAAATATTTATAAATTGATTTTATTTATACTGCAATTTTGAAAAAATACCAGCTCAACTTGGAACTGTCAATGTTAGAGCTACAAAGAGAGCAATAAAATACCCCAGTCATTCATTTATTTATGATTTGATACATTCCTCAATTCAATTAACATATCAGCTTCTTGAAAACTACCAAATATGTACAGCAGTAATCTCTCTCTCTCTCTCTCTCTCTCTCGACATTCCTTGTTAGTTTCCTGTTCTGCTGAGCTTTAGGGAGAAGTCCTTAGGACAGGGAACAATGCAATTCCATATTCCAATAGTCTCCATGTTTCTTAGCCCCTTCTGTGGTATTTAGTTGGGGTAAAGCTTAATAGCCCATGGTCCAATTGTTCTGGAATCATAGTTAATGAATGAATCTCACTGATCTTCCATACTGTCTATCCACTTTCAAATTAAGCTGGTGAACTAATTTAAACCCTGCTTTCCCACATTTCAAAATACACAGTTCAAGATGTTTATACATGTTTTTTTTTAATTACTAAGTTAGTTCTTTGCTAAATGCTCAGAAATTACAGTGATATTTGTGATTTGTCATTTTTTAAAAGGGTAAAGCTGGGCTGGAGAGATAGCTTAGAGGTTAAGGTGCTTGCCTGCAAAGCCAAAGGACCCAGCTTCGATTCTTCAATACCCACATAAGCCAGATGCACAAGGGTGAGCATATATCTGGAGTTCATTTGCAGTGGCTGGAGGCCCTGGTGTTCCCATTCTCTCTATATCTCCTCTCTATTTCTCTTTCTCTCTCTGCTTGTAAATAAATAAATTAATTAAATTAAAGGGTAAAGCTAATACTACAAGTAGTTAGTTTCATTTTTTTTTGTGTCAATGAGGGGGCAGGTCTAACATAAAGAACACTAGAAAAAGAAACCATTTATCCTTCCTGGATAATTCTTATTACAAACAATAAAATTTTTGTCTATGTTTGTGACCTTCTAATTGGCTGCTATACTTCTGTCCCATCTCAGAATCTCCACATGATACTTCTTAATCACAAATTTATAAATTGCTACACCTTTTTTAAAAACAATATAATCATATGGAACTTTGGGTATGGACCCTACACCTGACATGATTCTGTAGATAAAATAATCTGAGATTTAACTGAAATGTGGCAGCATTAAAATGATTTCATCAGTATGAAAATTTAGAAGCCTTTCAATATCCTGTTGTGCCAATTCTTTGGCAATTATGTCAAAATAGAAAGGTGTATATCAAAAATAATTGATAGTCATTTCTTTTCCCTCAAGATAGTCCATAGATTTTACTTTTCTTCTAATAACTTCTTTATGGAAATTTGCAAAAGTTTTGTGATGGCATCAGGGTCAGTACCACACTTGGTCACATGACATTCCCTATACCTCACCCCTGCCTTTCCAAAATAAAGAGTTACTCATATCCTTAGCTTCTTTGTTTTTGGTGTCTTCATTCACAAAAGACAAAGGACAGCATCTCCTGCAGGACAGTGGCCAGAAAACTGGCACCTCCTAAGCAGTTATTATCAGCAACAAGAACATGAGTTTATAATCAAAGGAAACAGGACTAGATCCCTGTTCCGGTTTAATAAGATAATTGAAAATTACCTCATGCAAGGTGTTCAATGACCAATAAATGTTTGGATGGTGGCCAATGGCCTCTGGATACACAGACATTTGATTATGAAAGGATGTTTGGCTGTTTCCCAAAAGGATAGAAGAAAAGGGCAAAGCTATCCCCACCCGCTTCCCCTCTGATGGCATGAAGGAGGGATAGCATGAGTTAGGACAAGGTTGAATCAGGGACAGTCTGTGACCATTTGGACAGTGATAAGACAGCCTACTTGGGATGTTTTGCCAAAATACCTTAATCCAGGGCAAACTGCCTGGAAAGGACCCAACTCCCAGTAGGGAGAACTAAAAGTAGAGCTGTGAAGATGCAGAGTGTGAACTCGGGAACCACACCAGGTCTAATATTTTGATTTAACAAAGGCACATGCTAGGGGTGAAGCATCTGGGCACTGTAGGAAGGAATGCTCCCATGCAGTGCTTTGCCTGAAAGAAGTCATGGATATTTATAACATTTTCATTTAGCAATTTTCTTTCAAGCCTGTGTTAAGAATTGTGTTTTATAGTGATTAATAAAGACAGATATAAGTATATAATGTACAGGAACTATCATGTTAGAATTTCATATTTTCTGTCTACATAATCAAGGGAGCAAGGTTCAAAAATTCATTTATTTTGCTGAATCACAATGTTTCTGCTTTCAAGTTTTGTTTTTTCCATTTTAGCCACTTCAAGAGAGAATTGTTGGAGGCTGTAAAGCTTCCTATTGATCTATCTATGTTGTATGTGTTTCCTGAATATATCCTGAACCCCCCAAAGTGGTACAGTGTTCATGGCTGTGGTATTGGGCTACTTTCCTCCCATAGCTTCTCCAGTTATTTGTTCTAATATATCCATTTCAAGTAAAATCTGAAAGAGAGGGAAAGCTGGGAAATGTAGGGGAAATGGAAAGTAGAAAAAAATAAATGCACTGAAATTCAAAGAATAGAGTAAGCAGTAGTAGATCAGTTTGTAGTTCCTCAAGAGACTGATGGCTTGGGAACAAGCTGGTCTCTGTTCCTATTAAAATCATATATCACTGTTAATATTTTTATTTAAAAATGACAAGTCATGTGCATCTATGTAATGCTAAACATTTGAAGAGATTTATTGTAAAAGCACAGTAGCAAGAAGAAAATGACATACAAGTTCCACAGTTATGGTAAGCTTTTTCTCTGAGAAGCATTGTAAGAAGTGTCCTACAACCTAGAGGCCAGGAAGTAGTTCCCACAGGACTGGACAGAACACCTTCAAGAATAATGCTCCCCCAAGTCTGTTGCAGACTCTAAACTATGTTAGAACTGTAAAAGGTGTCCTGGCCTTTAGGCCAGGACATAGTCGTCCAGTGGCAGGGCAAAAAGAACCAGAGGTGAAGTTTCAGTGAGAAGAAATGGAGCTGTTAGTGACCACAGATCCTGTGTAAGTCTTGAGCTGAGTTTACAGGGAATGAAGCTGTACTTCCCCTTACATTCTTAATCTTCTGAGCCTCAGCAGGGGTTGAAACAGTTCCTTATGAAAGAACAGGGCAATTATTAGCCCTTTGAACTGTACTGTGTAGGGCAATTCCAGGGGGATCATGTGTTTATAGGCAAATTAGTGGCTTCAATGGTTTACTGTTAAGCTAACAAGTCATTAGAAAGGTCTGCTCTTCCAAGCAGACTCTCTGAAGGTATTCATACATTTTGATTCTAGGTTAGAGAAATGCAGTCCTTGGCTGAAAGCAGGGCTCCAACCCTTTGTTCTCCTGGCCCAAAATGTAAACATAGAGTACTAGCGAGCGTCAGGAATAGCTTGGCGAGCTTCCCACTGCGGGGCTGATTTGATGCGCTTTATTTTCACTTCTGGTCGACACATAATAATTGCACATATTGAGAGGGACAACCTGATGTTTTGATATATTCATACATTATACTATAGAACGATCAAATCAATAACAGTCATATCTACCACTTGAAGCATCTGCTGTATATCTCTAGCTAGTATATTCCAAAATTTCCCTTTCTTCTATTTGAAAATACAATGCACTATTATTACTGATAGTCACCTGATGGACCTACCAGTAAGTCTTAGTCCTTCCTAAGTGAACATGTTTAGATTCCAAACATCATGTTTTGTTTTGTGTGTGTGTGTGTGCACGTGTGTGTGTGTGTGCACATGTGTGTGTGTGTGTCTGGCTTATTTCGTTTGTCATACTGCTCTTCAGGCTCATCTACATTGTTGCAAATGACAGGATTTCATCCTTTTCATGACTGAATAGCACTTAACTATTAAAATGCAATTTTGAGTAAAATGACTTTGCTAACTAACAGATCTGAGTAACTGAAGAGACACACTTGGACTTATATTGAATTGCCTCAGAATTACTTTTACTTCCTAGGGGTTTTCTGTCAGAAGCATGAGGCATATAAAAACCACAGAGGTGATTCTGAGTCACAGACACTGATGTCAGGATTCCCCATGGCCAACACTTCCTGGCTCAGGCGACAGCAGACAACTCAGAGAATTCATTCTTTCTTGCTCCTGACAGTCTCTGCTCTGCTGCTTACTTACTCCTTCCCTCCATCTCTATAGGAGTTTTGAATACAGGGGACAAAAAGATTTTCTAGCAAATTCCAAGACAAGGCAAAATACCCATCAAATAATTAAGACTTGTCTAGAAGTTGAAGTTAGTACAATATGTTAGCGGTTGTCTCATGGGGGTCTCCTATAGGAAAGATCTGATCTGGTCAAACTAGTGGACTGCATCATTAATTCACTCCTGTTCATTTGCTTTATATTTACCACTTACATTCCTCGGCATATAGAAAGATTAAGTGCTTCTGAATCATCTACTTGTTAAATCTATTTGAGGAGAGAAGGAAGAAAATGTCTTTTATAATCTGTATCCTTTCTCTGTCCTTCAGAAGGTCCAGTTTCAGCTCTTAGTACGTTCAGAATGGCTACTTCTGGCCTAAAGGGATTGAAAACATCTCTCCCATGCCATGGGTTGCTGGTGATGGGAGTGCAGAAACATGCAGCTGGAAGAGACACAAGCCTAGAGCATCCAGGTAACTGTGACAGAGAGCTGCAGCAGCATGTGGTCATTCCCACAGGTGCAATACAGCAGGCAGCCAACACTGCAGAGCCTACCAGAGGCTGGGCTTGCCGTGAAATGACTGATCAAGACCAAGGCCCTGAGGATGATACAAGAGCAAAGAGTATGGATTCTCTGTGCTTAGGGGACAGGCCTCAGGAAAGAGGCAGACATCACAGTGCAGACACAGAACAAGAGCAACTGGGACAGAGCAGGACACTGAGAGCTACCTCTCACCAAGGACTGGGGAATAGAACTGCTGAACACATTCTAGGTCTCCTTTGTCAGTTGACATGGAGTAAATTATATATAGCTCTCATTCCAGGGATGTTCTTACCAAGTGTCCACTGCACAGTCTTATTAAGCATTGTTAGGTGTAGCCAGTTCTGAGGCTCAGAAAATGATAGCTTAAAGTGAAGGCCTCAGAAGCAAAAGTTCGTTCTAATCTTCTCCAGCTTGCCCATGTCCTGCTCTTCTTAGAGGCCAGGCCATAACATCTAGAATTCTTTCTCCCCAAAGGTGGGCAAAAATTAAAACAAAATCTAGAATTTCCCCACTTCTCAAAAGATAGCCATAAAAAAAAATCACTTTCATCTTCCCTTTGCCTCTTTGAGGAGCATGGTCATAAGCATACTAAGACCTTCATTTAGAGCCTGGAGAAAGACTTGTTAAATAGGGAGCCAAAAGAATCTGAGCCAACAGTCTATGAGCATTAGATTGCATCCTTTTGTGCCTAATCAGATTTCTTTATGGTTGTTCATGATTTGTTGACCCTAAGTATAAGAACTGACAGATCACTTTGGATATGTGGGACTTCAGTATGAAGGCTTCATGTCATATAAAGCTATGATCAGATGAGTTCATCACGCTTGTCTCCTATTAAGCTATCTTGTGTTATATAGATTTGGGACATAACTCTTGATCATGAGCAAGAAAGAGATCACCCTGTTTTCTGTTCCTACGCTATCTAGGCTATACGGCCTCTGATGAATATTCAATACTAATGGCCAAAGGAAGAAAGCCAGTAATCATTTTGAAAGGGAGGGACTCTCTCTGAGCAAGTAAATATGTATTTTGAACTAATTTAATAGCAGTTAAACATATGTAAGTAATTTTGAAATAGTAAAACAGACTTTAACTGTAAGATCTAATGAGAAAAGAGAAGAAAAATATTAATGGAATTATTTCTGAGTACTCAGTAAATCCTAGTATGTGTAATGTCCTATTTTATGAGACTACCAGAAGCCCCATCCATAAACTAAGGAAGTGAACAGTGGCTCAGCACTAAAATGTTTCCCCTCTCAGCATCTTGAGAGAATTAGAGTTCCTACCACACAGAGTTCCTCAAGAAGACAGGGATACTCCTGTGAAGGACATGATTTCAGCACACAGTCTGAAGAATCTATTATTTTGACTTGGAAGCAGCAAATCCCAGCCCTTTCAGCCAGACATGGAGAGTGTCCTTACTATTAACCTTGGTCCCTGAGCCTCTACTCTGCAGCTCTATAATGGGACATTGTGCAACATCATTGCTGCTGCTTTATAGCATTTTCTTTATGACACTTGAATGTGGTTGCACTTTTTATTCACAGATATTGGTAGTTTCTGCTTAATTAAATTGGTGAGCAGGAGGACACAGCAGTGTCAGGTATTAAGTTATAGTTCTCACTGTTTAGAGAAGTCAAACTGCTTGGGATAAAATAAAGTACTATCAGGGTGACCATCTGCATGCTCACCAACATCACCCACAGACCACAATGACAGTTTAATCCTGAGGTTCTTTCTTTCAGGTTAAACTGGAGGAGGTGAGGTGCAATCAAGAAAGGGAGTGGGCAGAGAAGATAAAATTCAGAAAGATGAAAAGGGTGCCAGGGTCCATTTATGACCCCATAATTTTACTGAGTCATTTAATGAAGAAATTGAATGCAAACCCCATATAATTCCATTCAAATGACCAAGCCTACATGTAAACTATGTGGCTTTATGTAAGCTGCATGACTTACACCAGCTATTTACCACGTTATCAGTGATGGAATAATAGAAGCAGGTGTCCCCGCTGGTCTAAGTGGAATACACTCACTACACACTTTATAAATCTATCCGACCATTGGATCAGTGATGTATTATTGTACCACTGCAGTTTTCTTAGGCCCAAGTTATGATAAAACAAATCACAAGCCTCCTGCTAAGCATCAAAGACTGAGGGTCACATTGCTTGTGCTCTTCTTTTTAAAATGCCTAGTTACAAAAACAAACAAACAAGCATCCCATTGTCCTTGGAGAACTACTTTTCCATTAATTTGAAATGAAAAGAAATCTCACAATTTTCCTGTGAGCAAACGAACTTTCCATATTCTAGTTCATTTCATTCTTTTCAATATTCCGAAGCTTTGTAGATTTGGAAATCATTCATTTAAAAAAATAAGCACTGCAATTGTGGGGAAATAGCATGACTGATAAAAATGAACATTTTGTCTGGTGACTTGTGACTGCTCACTGATCTCTTTTGGGGTTCCTCTTTGATCTAGGAATTTGTAAGCCCCAGCAGGTGCTGGCTCTCGGCATACACTATAAATGTGCTCACAAAAAGAGGGGGATGGAGAGATTGCTTAGTGGTTAAGGCTCATGCCTGTGAAGCCAAAGGACCCAGGTTCAATTCTCCAGGTCCCAGGTAAGCCAGATGCACATGATGGCACATGCATCTGGAATTCATTTGCAGTGGCTAGAGGCCCTGGTGTGCTGTTCTTTCTCTCTCTCTCTCCCTCTCTCTGACTCTAATAAATAAATAAAACAAAATCTTTTTTTTTTAAAAAAAAAAAAGAGGCATGGGAGCCACTATGCCCCAGCTCTATTCCACATATAAAGAGCTGGGGACTCTCTCCTTGTTATTTTCTGGAACTTGATCAGCCATTGAGCCGATGAAAAGAAATCAGTACTCAGTAGTACTTTGCAAAGAAAAAAAAAATAGAGCTTCATAGTAAGAGACTCGAGGGGGCTCTGAGCCAGTCCCTAAGGCCTCTAGAGACCACACTCAGAAGACACACAATAAAATCCCATGATAAACTCCTATTGAGAGATGGACAAAATGGATAGGTGTATGAAGGGTGGGGTGATGAGAGTTGCAGAAAACAGGCTCTTCCCCACCGATGCTGAAGTTGGTAGAGGCCATTTCAGAGCCATTTTACTGGTTCTCAAGCTTGCTCAGTCTGTGAACTCAAAGTTTAGGGAAGCACTGCAGCCATACAGGACAGAGACTTATTGAGGCCTGCAGGAGAGACCCATGGCCTACCTGCTAAATTCTGAGCCAGTTCAGGGGAAGGCGAAGGTCTCAGCTAGCTCTCACACTTCTCAGCCCATCCCAGTTAGAGAATCACCAGAAAGGAGCGTGAGAGATGCAAGTATTAGTGCTTTGCTTTCCAAACATTTTTCAGTACTCACAGTACTTCAAGTCATGGTTTGATTCTGAGGAGTTAGATGAAAAATATTTCCCCTTGAGAATTTAAACGGGATTTTTAAGATTAATTTTTAAAATGCCCGTGAAGAGCTTGGTGTATACAAGATGGCACCAAAATGTGCACATGTTAGTTTTGAAAGGCACAGCAAGCCACGGGAAAGCAAAGGTTAGCACTCTTCATGAGATGCTCAGACACGCAAAAGGACTGACTAGGATGTTGGTCTACTGGCAATGGATAGACATGGCATTTCTGTTTATATGGATATACTTTTTTTTTTTTTGTGGTTTCTCCAAAACCACATGAAAATAGGTGTCATCTCTTTTCTTTCTGACTTAAAAACATGTTTCTTTTTTTCTAACTTAAAAAAAAAAAGCATGACTTTTAATTCAAAAGAAAGTCAATTCCCATGTCAGTGCCACCCTTGGGGATCTCTGTGCTCTTCAGTGAATTGTGTAGTGTAGTGGTAATTCACTCCACTAGATACATTTTAAAGCAATGAATATTCACTGAGTACTCAGTTGTGATCTAGATGTATCATCTTATTTAACCTTTGAAACAAACCTTTTAAATGAGTCCTATTCTATTTTCAGTTTATGGTGAGGAAAGGAACATGCTCAACCACATGTAGCTGAGCTGGTGCCACATTAGAATGTTCTCTAGAGTCCACAGTGGCAGTATTATGACACTGCTCACTAAAGGGCTTCCTATGAAAGGGAACAGTAAATTATAACTTTCCAAATTAACACTTCCCTATACATTACTACAAAGTCAGGTTTTCTCGAAATAAGGTGGTTATGGCTAAACATTGTATCCTGAAACAGTATTGTTAGTCACTGAAATCTGAGGTTTGTTGGAATGTGACTCTACGTAGGTAACAATCCACTCAGCAAAATAAACTTTTCATCTAAAACTGTCACTGGTGGCCTTTGACTGTCAATGCTTGAAGATAAACATCCATTTTTCTGACTTGCCAGCTCTCCACAATTAAACTAACAAATATTGCAAAGGTAAACATAGGCCTGTTTTTCATAAAGCTCTGAAGAGAAAAATGATTTCTAAAAGGCAATTTTCTAACATCTTGCAAACAGCGTCAGTATGCTAACCCACAATCACACTACAGAAGACCTGGGATAACTTCGCACTCTGCACACCTCTCGTGGGTGGTGTCTCAGAAGGCTGTTTCTTTCTTTTTTTTGGAACCTCTCTCAAGCAAACAGAAAATTATCATGAAAGAAAGGAGAAAATGCTTGTCAGCTGGTTTCTACCTCAGGTCAATGTTGATGGCATCCTAGATAGACATGCTTCGTGTATCAGTGACTTTGATTGAAACACATAAACATAATAACCCCATCACCAATATTATCAGTCATGTCATCTCACTGACATACTTCCAAATGAACGGAAATCACTGAATGTGAATTATCCAGAACAGGCCAAAGAACCTCAGAGCTGAAGTGGCCTCTAGGTGAACACAGACTGTTGTTTAATCTACATTCTGGCCTACATTCCACCTAGAGCCATTTATAGTTGTGTTAATTAGGTCCATTAATTTATCTGGCAGAATAATTTCAGAGTAAGACTATACCTCTAATTTTCTACCCAATCACTAGTTTTATCCTTTAGTTAATGCTGTGAGAATTTAGATTTCAAAAAGCACAGATAGTACCAGAAAAAAAAATTATTCTTTCTCTCCATGGCCTAACAAGTTAGAACATGACTTGCATTTTCCATGGGGCTAAGGTGTGAGCAGTTTTTCCACACATGCAGGTGAACACTTGTAATTATGTCCCTTGAGCTATTTTCTTTGCTTGGGATTTGAATTATTTCTGGAGTTTCTTAATGCTTGGATTTGAGCATTTCATTAATTCCTTTTAATTATGACTATGTATGATGAATTTACAAAAACACTTAGTCTTGATTTTTTAAATTAAATTTCCATTGACATAATAATTTTACATATTTATGGGGCATAGTGTGGTATTTCAATGCATCCATACAATATGTAAGGGTTAGATCAGGATAACTGGCACCCATCAACTGAAACATTTATAATTAATTTGGGTTGGGAAAATTCACAATCCTCTCCATTAAGCATTTTAAAATATACAGTTAATTTTCACCCAAAGTCACCCTGCTGTGCTATGGAACATCAGGAAGTCTTCCTCCTACCTGACCTCTCTCCTGAACCTGTAGATGATGGCTCCCCATCCCACCACTCCATCCTTTCAAGCTCCAGGTATCCACTGTTCTTCTCTTTGGATGGGAACAAGTTTCAGCTAATTTCTCTTTTTATGCCTGGTTCATTTTCCTTAACATATTATTCTTCAGAGGTAACATAAAAATTCTTTAAAAATGTTAAGAGGATTGGCTGGAGAGATTGCTTAGCAATTAAGGTGCTTGCCTGCAAAGCCTAATGAGTTGGGTTCCATTCTCTAGTATCCATGTAAGCACAACGTGGGGCATGCATCTGGAGTTTGTTTGTAGTGGCAATAGACCCTGAAGTGCCCATTCTTTCTTTCTTCTCTCTCTCTCCCTCTGTTTGCAAATAAATAAATAAATAGTTTTAAAAATAAGGGAAATAAGTAATAAATCTATCATAAATACTAAATACATTTTTACCTCAAAGTTTTCTTAAATAACCAAAGCTATTATTTGGAGTGGAAAAAAATACCAGCCTGCATATAGAGTGCATTGATTCTACCTGCTAGGGTGTGTTTACTTTTGAAAGTAGTAATCAGTCTACTTTTTTTTGGGAAACTGAGGAACAGAAATCTGAAGCAATTAGATTAGGATTATACAACAAATTAACAGTGGAGCCTGACATTAAATGCATGATATCAGAGCACTAGACACTGGCTTTGAATATAAATTTTGATTAAACACTAAGACATCTTCTTAATCTAAAGAGAGTGAGTTAAGAATCAATACCAATAGAAATAATCAGTTATGAAGAAAAAGAAATAGCTTATTACTATGTGACAAATAAGAAAAGCCCTAATCTGAACCTATAACAGATCAAGAATTCAAGGGAAGATTTCAGAAACAGCTCACCAAGTTCATTATTTACTTGATGACATCTGCTTTCCGGTGACTTGAGGTGGTGGCCCCGACACCAGAGAGGAGACATCTACAGAGCCCCTGTACTTTCAGAGACAGTAAGTGCTGAACAAGTCTGTTTGAAACACATCTCTTTGAAAGTTTAATGGAAGCTTTTTCCTCATTCTCCTTGTTGCTCTTTAGAAAACAGCCTGCATCCTTTCAGGGACGTCTGCCTTACCTTGTTCTCCTAGAAGAGGCAAACGCTTCATGCTCCAAAAGAAAAAAAATGATCACTTTGATCATGCTGCCTGCAATGTCAGACTCTTCATGAACAATGCACTTATTTTAAAAGTTCATCCTCACTAAAGAACAGCCAAGTACATGGGACAGTTAGGAGGCAAGTCACTTGTTAGACGTTCGAATGTTGTTCCTGAAAATGAAATATTTCAGAGGTGACCCAGTAGTGTTATCGTGAAAGGTACCATTATCCTCAACCAATAAAGCACAGGATGGTGTGTCCTTTGGGTGTATAATAACAGTCCATTTCCAGTTATATGTCAAGACAGTTGCAATGCTTAATGTTCTAGTAAATAAATGGTCTAACAATTGGGAGCTAATTGTCACAGTGGGACAGCATGAAAGACTTGCAATCATGACCTTTATTGTGACAATTAATTTTCATATTGTTGTAAAATATAACCTCAGGAGTCCCTTAGAATGAAACAAAATCACTTTGTATTCAAATGTAGAATTTAAATAAATATGGGTAATCTAAAATCATCTAAAACTCAAAATTCAAAATTAAGAATGTATACTTTCTTGCTACCTGTGAACAGTGCCAAAGCATTAAAATTTCCACACTGGAGAAAAAAAAATGTGTCCTATGCATGGACGAAGTACTTTCAATATTTTATAAATTTATTCATTTAGACCTGGATCACAAATCTTTTTTTTTTTTCTTTTGGTTTTTTTGAGGTAGGGTCTCACTCTAGCCCAGATTGACCTGGAATTCACTCTGTATTCTCAGGGTGGCCTCAAACTCACCACAATCCTATCTGTCTCCTAAGTGCTGGGATTAAAGGCATGTGCCACCACGCCCAGCTTTTCTGGATCACAAATCTTGAAAAATCAGTACTTACTTAGGGCCAGAGTACACATAGAAACAAGCAGAAGAAAGTCAATGCTAACATAGGAGATTATCATATACCTATCTCATAAAACCATTCCAAGAAGTCCAAATAGCTGTAAGGGCATATTGCTAAGAGCAAGTTAAAATAGTAATGGGATTTGGGGAATTAATTAGCACTCATAGTATGTCACTGAGGGTTACCTACACTTTCTTTTTAAAAAAGAAAATAACAAAAGTTCAATCCTGGATAATTAAATATACAGAAAATCTGAAATTCATTTACTTCCTAAGAATGAAGCTTTAGTAATCATCTTCCCGATAGCAAAAGGGGATTTGATGGTGTGGTTTGGACTGGGGCTCTGTGCAGTATGGCATGCTGCTTGCTTCATTTAACTTTCTTTAAAATTATTAATTTTCTGGAAATTAGACTCTTCTCTGAGCAGTGTTAACTGTCATCCTCAAAACAACTGGATAACCAGGTAGGAAAAACTTCTCTCTGAGACATAGCTGCCGATGAAAGTGGAGTTTTCATAATCATACCTCCCTGAGAGAAGACTATTTCCCTAACAATTTTTTTTTGGCATTGGCGTGCTGAAAAGATAATTGGAGGCTTCATATAAATCAATTTGGCTGAACTCAGTAAAATGAAGCCAAACAAAAATTACTGCCAAACAGATTGAATTCAATGAAATCACAGAATGACCCATGTCTATCTGTGTGTGCCTGGAAGTGGAGGCTCTCAACAGCTAGCATCAAGGAATCTAAGCAAGGGTTAGCTCTGCTGTGTATACATGGTTGCTTGGAAGTGCCATAGTCAAAAGCATCAGCTTGACCCAGCAAGATTTAAATTTGGCCCAGGATTTTATAGTTTGAATGAGTTGCTTTTAATCATCAGTTTTTTTATCCCCAAAATGTACATGATAATACCTGTCTCTTACATTTGAGGGATAAAAACAACTGAAATAAAGACAGACATGAAGAAACATTCACTTACACAGCCCAGTAACAATTACCGTTAATGCAAGTGAGTAACTGAAGTAAAGGTGTGCATAGAGGAAGCACCCAGAAGCAGCATGGAGCAACACAAAGAACCCTGGACTTAGCCATATTTTCATTTAGGAAATTTCAGCCAGAATTCCTGCTGTATGGTCTGGTCACTTTGGGACTTGGTGCAAATTACATAGCTTGCTTGAATTTCAGTTTCTCTACATGAGTGATGGGGGAAAAAACTCCTTTACTAAGTATTGTGGCTTAGCATTTAGTAAGTGCTGAACAAATATTAATAGGAATTCATTATTTTCACAGAGCTATAATAACAAGCATCTCTTCCTAGAGAAAAGGGAGACAGAAGTGGACTTGGGGTCTGTAACTGGCATGAATTTGACCCAAACTAGTTTCTTAGATGTCATTATTGCCTTTTGAAAAGGGTAGAGGAAGCATTCTTATTTCAATGCAAACCTCATCATTCCCTATGTATTTGATAGGAGACTGTACTCATACTGTAAAAATGGCTGTCACCACAGCCATCATCATTTGGTATTTGTGCATACTTCATGTAATCAAGAGGAAATTTAAACATATAAATGAGGTTATCATGGAATAACTAATAACAGTTTATCCATATATATATATATATATATATATATATATATATATATATATATCATAAAATTGCCACATATAAAACAATTTTGTGTACCATGTTAAGACTGGAAACATTTTGTGGACAGATTAATCTATGTACACACTCAACATGTACTGACATCATTCACTAAGCATTCTAAGAAGTCCAAAATAAATTGTGCACAACATTCCCCCATTAAGAAATGTAGCATTTTGAAGACTGTGTGTGCTTTGTGAATGTGACAGCATAGAGAGCAGTGGAGGACTTCTGAGAAGCTAAGTAATAAAACTGGCCTTCCATATTAGCACAGGTGGGATGAATTAATTCTGAAACAATCCCAATAGTTATTCCATATAAAACCTCATGGTTAGGAGCCAGTAAAAAATCCTGCAATTCAAAGATTCAAAATAACATCTTTTCCCTGAACTGATCAGCCATGATTAGTTTCAGCCCTGCTCAGAGATCAGGAAAGCAGAGACAGTACACATACCATGAAATCAAATGGCATTATGTCAAGGGCATAGGGGAGGGAGAAGAATTTAGGCTCCAACCTGAAGGCAGAGTGACCTTGCTCTTGATTCAGCAACGCTTGTGACTTCAGTGAGCTGAGACCTAGACAGTGCCACAAAGCCTCTACAGAGGATAGAAGTGATTGCCAGTTATTTGTCTCAACAAAGTTCATAAGGTCTTTACTCTCCTGTGCTGACTCCTCAGTCCCACAACATCAAAGTGAAACAAGCTCAAGTCGAAGGTTAATTAGATGCTTCCTGGGAATGAAGAGGCAGGGTGGGGGTGGGGTAGCAAAGCTACTTCAGAGAAACAAGGATGGGCAGCCAGAGCTAGGTGGCACCTGCTGGCTCTTCAGGCCCATTTGCTTATGACTTATCTGGGAGATAAGACAAAACCACAAAACACTTACTGCTATGGAAAGTGTCTGCTAACTAAATATTCTTTAACAAATGCCATTATGGAATACAAAAATGAATGAATGAATTAAAGTCATTATAAGACAACATATAATAAATACCACCCCTGGGGAGTTAAAAGAATAGGAAAAGAGTAATTAAAAAAGTGAAGTTGTCATATGTTTTTAAGGTCAGGATTCCTACATCTATATTCAAATATTTATTTGATTAGAACCTCATAGACCAATTGCCTCCTGTCTGTGTATCTTTGTGTCTCTGCTGTGACTTACCACTTATAAGTATCTATCATTATATCCATATCTATACTTACTATATTACTATGTTTTATCAGGCAATAATGATAATGTTTACAAAAAGGTATTTGCCAAAATTTAAAAAAGAGAACTAAAAATTAACTCTGAAATATTATTTTCCTTATCCTGTGAGTACTTTGTTCTGGATAAACACCCTCAAAATTAAAGTAAGAGTTAGGCTTTTTATGCACTCATCAACTGCCACATAGAAATGATAACATTTATTTTCCATTGTGACTTAGACACTGACAGAACTGATATTATTTTAAACAATCTACTGATTGCAAAATGCAAAACAATGCTAATAACTCTTCAGATGACTCTTCAAAAATTCATTAAAGCTCTGAAGAAGTTTAGTGGAAAAACCAACACTACCCTTCGATTGCCTTTCAAGAGATCTTTGCTGTTTACAATTCTTACTGCATAGCTCCTGCTGTTACCTACTTTTGTTACAACCAGTGTACTAAAAATTATCAACACCTAATTGTTGTAATTTTCTAGCCTGAAGAATTTGCTAATAATTTTTATGCTATTGGGGAGTGTGATGATTCTGATATTGATAAATGTGATTGTAATCCTCTACTCCCATCACCTACATGCATATTTCAAGTCCTAGTATGTCTTTTGAATATATTTTAAACATCTGGGTAATGATAAAAAATTATTTGCAAGGCAAATGCATTTATCAGTCTGATCTCTTGACCTAAGGTTTTGATGATGTTTGCTGAGAACTCTGGGCACAGACCCTGGCCTTTGGATTTCTAGTAACTTCACAATTCAAAATTCTGATTATTGTATTTATTTTTGGTTTGACATTTTAAAAAATGTTTAGGATAAGTATGAAAATATTAATACTTGAAGATAATGATAGCATGAAAATATTTCAATAAAACAATTAGTAAAAGTCAGCAAAAAGAAAATCCTATTAAAAAAATTTTTATTTTTATTTATTTATTTGAGAGAGTCAGAGACAGAGAGAGAGAGAGAATGGATGCACTATGAAAACAAATGCCAGACATGTGTGCCACGTTGTTCATCTGGCTCTTGTGGGTTTTGGGGAATTGAACCGAGGTCCTTTGGCTTTGCAGGCAAACACCTTAACTACTAAGTCATCTCTCCAGTCCCTAACTATTAACAGTGAATGGGCAAAAGCTTAGATTGTATCAAGTAAGATGAGCCAGAGGCCAAAAATCTTTACCAGAACTTTGGAATGATATAATAAGATCTTTGCTCTGATTTGCTCCATTAGGCTTTGCTAAACACTATATTTTATTTTAATTCTCAAAATTGTAAAGAATGACATCAAGTAACTGTGTTCTAGAGAAAAGAAAATATATACTGTGCCTCTTTTGTAAAACTGTTTTTAAATTCTAATAGAATTTCAAGGTTATTATCTATTTCAGATCAACAGTGGGGGTCAGAGTTCACAGCAGCCAGAATTTACAAACCTCCAATGGGTTTTGATTGACAGCAATCAGCATCTCTTCAGCATCACTGAGGGAACAAAGTACAGGTCAAGACAGCGGGCGATTTCATCTGTCATTTTTAATTATCTAAATGATATTCACAGACAAAACCTTTCCCATCCATCAGGGCATCACATTACCATAGACAATGTTTGTTTAAAGAAGAGGCCATAAAATCAAACAATTATGAATGCAGACAAGCTTTGCTATTGACTGCATAAATAATCAAGCCAGAGTTCCAAAACTCTCTGTTAATGAATTGGTAGATTGCTGGCAGGAAGTGGCAAGTAATAATATAGACAACAGCCTAATGTTCTTATTGACTTTTACTAAAGCTTGACTACAGTCACAGAGATTCAAAAATGACGTCAAGTGAGGTTTCCATAGGAGCAGTATTGATAGCAGTACACAGCTAAAATACAAGTAGTTAACTCTTGACCTTATGGTTAGGACCAGGGATCCCCCGAGAGCACTGAAATGCTAGCAGTATAATACATCATGAACGGAGCCAACAGCCGCAGGGTCCTTGACAGCATTACCACACAAGCAAGGGGCCCTTCTTTTGCCATTTATAACATAGTAATCTCTAATAATTCAGCTGTAGTGCTGAAAAATTAACTCTAGCTCAGTTTGTTACATGAATAAATGAAGTTTTCCCTTCCCCTCCTTTCTTTGGGAACAGTGGAAGAGGAGCATAGATAATAACAGCAGCTAGCTGGAAGAGAAAACCTGAGAGGTCCCTGACCTCCAAGATGGACAGGATATTCCAAGGGAATGTGTGTGAAGACTGAATAGTTATGGGTAATACCTCTTCTCTGTCTAAATGTATGCCATCCGTAGAAATGCTAATTGACTACATCTGTTTTTGTAATATGTCCTTATTTCTTTATTCAACTATCTTCATCAGGACCCCCCCCACACACACACACTTTTTTTTTTTTTTTTTACTATCAGCAAAAAGTTGACTTCAACAGAAATCATTTTGATGGGTTAAGGAAGTTATCAATTAATAATGCCTCCAATTAAGTTAATCATCTTAATATAGGCACACTCTATTAATGATCTGCTAATTAGCCATTTTACTTTTATGCCCCTCACCTTTCCCAATGCATACAAAATGTGGTCATGTTATTTAGTACAAAAGAATTTAGAAAGTAAACACATTGACTTTGAGGATGTACTTGAAAAGTGTTCTAGAGAAAGGAAAATTTCACACCAACATCACAAAAGCTGGCTCAAGGGGGTTAGTTCTGCATCTACGGAAAGAGTTCATACTGGGAACATCTCTTCCTTCAGTCACTCAGCAAATCACAACCCAAAGCCATGGCTATGAGAGGATCACTTTGTGATGCTAACCCTTGAGTTCAAGTTTACACATTGTGAATTGAGATGACGTCAGGCAGGAGAGGAAGGAAAAGTACTGAGCTGAAGAAGACAGAATCCAAATGGCCTAAGACTTGAAGCAAGGGAGGAGACAGACTCACTGGAAGGGTAAAAGTAAAATATGAATTAGCCCTGGTAGGTACATGCCAACAAGGTACACATGGTGAAACAATTTCATCTTTTAGTTTCTGGGAATATCCAGGATTCCTTCTGAAACATGGAAGCAGTCAAAATAAAACCTGATAGTTTAATAATAAAAAAGATAGTACTAATATGAGCCAGACATTGAACACCTTATAGGTCAACACTGACTTTTGGTGCTTTTTTTCAAATATATTAATAATAATTATTATATATTTTAAAACTATATATATACTTAATAATAGTATTGCATTATTTTGATTATATTAAAATTTATGTGTGAATTTTTAACAAACATGGTCACCAACATCAGACAGAACCAGATGCAGATCCAAGCTACATGATTTGCTAGCTAAGTGATCTTGATCTTTTCTCCTCTCATCTACAAAATGGGGATGCTGGTAGTTATTCCATTGAGAAGTTGAGAATATAAAGGAGCCAAGTAGCCAGCATCTTATAAATGCTCAATAAATATTAATTCCATCCTTTTCTTATTGGATTTTATTTATTTAATAAACATATGCTATTATCCAAGAGTACTTTAAAGAACAGAAAAATCAAGCTAATTTTTAACTCTTTATTATATAAAGAAAGAACATTAAGTGACAAGAAGGATTTGTCTTTAAGCTATTGATATCATCTATTAGGCAAACAAACTTTCACAATAAATACATGCTTTAAAAAGAATTTTAGTTATATAACTTGTTTTTGTTAAACTGAAAATTTCAACTAGAACCTGCAAATCCAGTTGTGGAAATGTTTACTGGGAAATGTTTCACACAACACAGGGGACATTGTCATTAATATACCAATTCTCTTATTGATAATCCAACTAGCTTGTTTTAAATTGGAGTATACTTGGAGATTTTATATATATATATATATCAAGCACCTATGGGAATTAGATCCAAGAACTTCTGAAGCCATCATTATACCCAAGGGTAACTGTTTCTTTGAAATTCTGAAAGAGCCAAGGAGAATAACATGATATCCCATAGGATTAACTACAAGGCTATTAACACTGGCCTCACTTTGTGCCTTTTCTATTTCTGACCATAAAAACCTCAATTCAATGTCTTCTTGACCCTGAAAGATATATCACTTTCTTTTCCATCCCCTCCCTCCCTCTTAATCAAAAATTAGAAAAGGTTGTAAGACAGATTGAACCTGAATGAAAAAGTAATGATAATGCTGGTTGTGAATTAAGAAATAGGCCAAAGAATGCAAACTTTGGCTTTTTCCTCACTTAAATGCTTCCTTTTATCACTTGCTAGGGTGTCACAATGTTTCCAGACTTCTGTGATTGGGAACTACCCTTACTGTTAGCTTGATGGCATGATTGTGATAGGGAGGCACTCCTCCCTCTGCCTTAACACTATCAGGAGAAACTGGTACCAAAAATCCTGAAAGAATCTATTTTCTTCTTCTACTCATAAACATAATCATATGAATTTGAAAATATTCAGAAATGATATGTAATAGAAATGGCTAGGATAGCTAAAGGACAAAAAATATAGATATTCAAAGGCATCTTTCCAAGAGAAATTACAGGACACAGAGAGTTGCTTGATTTTTTTAAAAGGGAACAGAATTAAAGTTTCTAAATAAGTTGTAAAAGGGTAGATGTTACTGTAATTTCTAGAGTGTTCATGAATGAAATACAGTGATGAAGACAGGTGCCACCCCTCTTTTCTTAATGTAAGTATAGGCTTTAGATCCTAAAAGCACCTTGTAACATGAAAACAGAGCACACTCTCCCCACATTTTTAAGATGACAACCAAACCTTGTCCACAACATCCTAGGTATGTTTTAGGCAAAGATTACAGAGAAGGAAAGTATGCCAGGCAGAGGGGGCATCCATCTTCCCTGTGCTTGGTACACTGTGTGCTACGAATTGGCTATTAGACCTACCCTCATCTCTCTCCAGAGCAGCCACAGCTGGACCAGATCTATAATGTAATATGGGATGAGGTATCTTTGGAGAAGGGCCAGAATGTTAATTCCTGCTGAAAGAAATATTGCTGGTAGAAATATTGATGCTAAATTATGCTGAAGCAGGAACACGTTCTACTGTTCTCTCTCACTCTTACTCTGACATTAAGTCATCCTCTACCTTTTCTTCAGATTGTGGTTGGGAGACAATCCTCCTCCTGCCTTATACTATCAGCTGTCCTGTTTGTGTCCTCATCTATGTGACAAAAGACAAGGAGAAACTGGCACCAAAAAATCTAGAAAGGATGTATTCTTTTCTGCTATTAAATATAATCATATAAAATTGAAACTATTCATAAATATAGCAAGTTTCATCATTATTACATAAGCCATTATCCTAGTTCAAGTCTACCCACCTCAGAATTTCTCACACTCAAATTCTGTGAATACGGTCCTATTTCCTTTTATTACATGAGGCATTCTAGATGACATGCGAAGAATAAAATCTTTCCATGGAATAATAGTCAGATGACAGATGACCATATGACACCCTTTAAACACTACAATATGTTACCATCAGAACACAACTGCTGGGAAGTGTATTCAAGGTAGTATTTAATGTTCAAGTCAAAACATATTGGAATTTTACCAGCACGTAGTAGGAGCACATATAAAAAGAGAAAACAACAAACTTTAACTCAAAGAATATTTGTGCTTCATTTAAAAAACTACCTAGAAGACACACTTTTATAAGACAGCTAATCATGTTTTAGCTGCAAAATTAAACAAAAAAAACACAAATATTGTTTATTTTGCCAGGGTGCATTCAAGACAAATTTAGCCACCTCATTTCTTATTAATGTTCTACTGAAATTCAGTCCATAAAATTAAAATTGTGGCTTCAACACCAAGCAACAGTCCCTTGTAGACTCACTCAAGCCCTTTAAGATATGAGAGCTCAAATTTGTAAATGAGCATGCTGTGGGAAAGAACTGAATCTGGTGTCTAGTTCTTTCTCTTTTGAGCAGTGGGATAAACCACAATAGGAAGGTTTTTACTTCTAAAGGCATAAACTCCAGATGTGTGTGCCCCCTTGTGCATCTGGCTTATGTGGGTTCTGGGAGTTGAACCTTGGTCCTTTGGCTTTGTAGGCAAACACCTTAACTGCTAAGCCATCCCACCAGCCCTTAATGACAATTTTGTTGTGATCAGCTGTGATCTCTCTCTCTCTCTCTCTCTCTCTCACACACACACACACACACACACACACACACACACACACACAAAACCACACACAGGTCTACTTTCTATCTGTTTGAGCTTCTGTTCATGCCATTTCTTCTTCCAAAAATATCTTTATATCCTTTCTTTGTACTTGCAGAGTGAAGGACCTTGTAAATAATTACATGAATGCATATTTAAAATGTCACTCTCTAATTTAGAAGTAATTAAAAAGAACCATCATCTCATTGAGATGTTCTTGTACAAGAAGACCCACCACCACTCCCACCTTTCACTCTGGGAACTGGGAAGGAGTGGAGATTGACCCTGGCTCTACCATAACACTTCCCCATTGTCTTGTCCTCTCATAATGATTTAGGCATAAGCACAGATAGTCTACTGACTATTAAACTTGTCCATCTGTATGTACATGTACATTTGGGTGTTGGATCTAAACAAATACAAGGGTAAGTTCCAAGCTTCATGGTTGGGGGGGGGCACATAACTGGCTTCACTAACATTCAGGACTGTCCCAAGCATATACTGTCAAATATCCAGGCTGTCTTTGTGGAAATTTAGCCATCCATTTTCTTCAGGGGCTGTGTATGTCTAGCCTTAAGAACCTTAAGATTATCATCACTGCTCTGATGTTGAATAGAGCAAACTCTCCATACAAAAGTTATATAAATAAAAGTGAAGCTTTAGGTCATAGCAAAGTCAACAACATGAAGCCAATGTCCCTGCCCCAGCTTGAAGCTATGGGGTTTATGGCTTAGTGTCCTTTTTTGATCCATATATGCCTCAACACTAAGATCAAGGCCAAACTATACCAATATTTACTGCCCATACTGTGGTTTTGGCTGCACACAATACTGATAGAATATATTTAGGAATGACATAAAATGTCACTAATGCTAAGATTATATATTTCCTCTGCTAGGTTATCTAGCTATAAAACAGAAATTTGAATATGTAGCTATGAATAGCATGTGAGAATATCTACCTTACTCTCATTGATATAAATGACTGTTATATATTATCTTGCAAAATGTGTGAGCTTCATAACAATGTTTAAAGCTTAATAAATGTTTCTTAACACACTGAAAGCAAATATAATGATAAACTAGAAGCATAGCAATTTAACAAAAATTTCCAAAACTGTTGGTTCCCAACACAGAGCAAAATAGGAAAGAACAAATATTTTAAAAATTCCTTTTCCTATACTCAACTTGCTAGTCATCAAGAATTGGTGATTTTCAAAGCCAGGTATGGTGGCATATGCCTATAATCTCAGCACTTGGGAAGCAGAGGTAAGAGAATTACTATGAGTTCAAGGCCAACCTGAGTCTAAAGAGTGAATTCCAGATCAGCCTGGGCTAGAGCAATACCCTACCTCAAAAAAAAAAAGAGTATTACACAAGTGGGTGAAACTGAAGGAGGCAGATGTATGAATTGGACTCCAATACATATACTTGTTTATTGGTCAATGCTGTTCAAGATATCAACCTGAGATTATATCAAACTATAACCTTCATTCTTCTCTCTTTTTAAGGCATTCTGGGGAGGGAAAGATGAAAACATGAACTGTTCATGTGGAATCATTTGGCTTTCTGTTATAACCATTATGGAGAGATAAGAAAGAATACTTTCTAAAGGGACAATAATAGTTTATGGACTCAAATCTCTATTCTTGTTTTTACGTGTTAAAAAAAAAAAACTTGTCACTAGTAGATTTTTCAGCCAAGTTTCTATGACAGCATAAGAATATCAAGAATTTTTCACTGTACACTGATTTAAACCATTGACCAAATTTGTTTAGTGCTGACTTTTCCTGAATGCTATTACAATGGTGCTAAAAACATAAATATAAATGTGTTCATGTGTGCACTCACTTATACTCTTCACTAGCACAACCTCTCTCTGATAATGGACATTCAGAAATGAGTTATTGTGAGTTGTTAAAACACATCACTTCACGTGACCAGGTTGCTCCTCTGAAAATTAGCTTTTATAGGGGGGGCAGTATCCCTGCTTTTTATAACTATCTTAGAAAAAGAATCCAGTCATTGAGGCATGCCTTTGTCTATCCATGCTATGGCAGTTGTGTCAATTTGGACATTGACTGGTGGTATAACCTGAGCAGATGTAGGACTCATATGGGCAACTTCAGAAAATTCCCAAAGCCTTGGCATATGGATGTCAGCTTTTCCTTCCTGGCCCCACAACTGAGCGTTCTGCTAGACCCAACTGCTTCACTGATGGGGCTCAGTCTGCTGCTACCCTGTTGTGCTCACTGGAACTGCCTACTCAGTAGTGTGTTTGAAAACAGTAAACCAGATGATCACTTTACATTGCAGCACTCTAGGAACTTACCTGATATGCCAGTTTCAGGCACTGAGGTGTAGCAGGACAGACCTTATTTCTTCAATTCTTAATTACTTGGTGTATTTTTAAACTCCACTGAATAATCATATAGGCCAAAGTGTCTTTCAGTGTTATGGGCCAACTTTATATTTATATGCATCAAATTTCCAGCAGAGAAAATTTTCACAGAAAGAAAATGTGCCGGTCAAGATGATTTGTGTCTGGGTTTCCTGATTCTGAGCACTTTCCCTGCAGCCTAGGAATAGTATATGTTAGAAGCATTTCCTCCCCACACTGCCCCCACCAAAAAAGGCAATGGTGGATCATCACCTCACATCAGCTCTCTTTACTTGCTCTTTTGCAAATGAACCACAGGATGAATTTTTTTCCCCTCCAATTGGGAACAACAAAATGAGAAAAAGGGATGCTTGGCATGTATGAATCAGCAAAGATTAAAAATGCCAAAGCCATCCTCGAGGGAGGAAGGATAGCTTGGTAGTAAATTGACAGTGGCGTGTCCTCCTGCTTATCTGTGCCGGCTTTCCCAGAGAAGAGACCCCTCTACCCAGACCATGCTTACCCTCACTGATGGGTAGAAATCACACTACAAAGAGCCCAGTGTGTGGTGCAGGCCTTACTTAGAGGGAGAGAATGGAAGGAAATGAACTTTATGAAACTGATATGAACTCTATCAATTAGATCCCTAGGTGATAAATGTCACTGTGATACAAAAACTGATATTTCTGAAAATAAAAATATGAGGTTTAAATAGGGCAGTACAATGGTTATTACTTAAAAATAATCACAAATGGGGCCTGGAGAGATGGCTTAGTGGTTAAGCACTTGCCTGTGAAGCCTAAGGACCCCAGTTCGAAGCTCGATTCCCCAGGACCCACGTAAGCCAGATGCACAAGGTGGCACATGCATCTGGAGTTCGTTTGCAGCGGTGGGAGGCCCTTCTCTATCTGCCCCCCCTCTATTGCTCTCAAATAACTAAACAAATAAAATTTAAAAAATAATCACAAATAAATATTAAAATGATACTGTGTGCTTACTTTAAAATGTTTCAATTTGAAAGTAAAATCTAAGAATCTATCAATTTTACAGAAAGAAAATTGAAATAAAAATTACTATTCAAAATCTCATGGCTTTACTTGTTTTATGTCCTAAATTTGATGTCTTTACTTAGAAATAAAATGAAACCAGCTTTTCAAATATTTATCACTGCTCAAATATTGCTTAAAATATATATGATTGCTACCAAGCTTGGTAAGAAATCACTTACAAGTGATGTGTTAAACTTTGCAATTTATGAAACATGAAAAATTTTAATCATTTCTATTTTATACATAAATGGAAAACAACAAAGCAAGCACAACCATGTATCCCTTCAGGAATATCATGTATATCTCAAAGTTTATTTAGAATTTTTGATTTGTTAGAGAACAGCTGGCATGTATGCTATTTCAAATATTTTCTTCTGACAGAATGATTAATGCTGAAAGTGCAGTGGATTATAATATACTAGAAAAAGGAATAGTTAGAGGGCTGAGTTCACTTCTATAAACTCTCAAATCAAAATTAGTCCTATGTCTCTTCCAAAGGCATTCCCAAGATATGAAAGTTGGCTGACCACTTAGCCTTCTGGAAGATGGAAAACCTCTAACCTTTTGTCTAATATTTTTCCTTGGTTCCTCAGAAGGGGTTGTTCTCCCTTTCAAAGAGGTTTAACTTGGGCACAGTTAATCACTACTGTGATAAAGCAATTAAAGGTATTCATAATTAGGACCAAGCCAAATGTAAGTAATCAGAAAATTAAGGGGAAAATGACATTATGATGGGATTGTGTTTCTTGTAATGACCTCCTGGCTGAGAAGGGCATACTCACATTGATGCATGGGGACTTGTGTACATAATGCATTAACCCCACCAAGAGCTCAGCATGTAAATGTTTTCTTCAACTGACAATGATACTCCTTGGACTCTCTTCATGTCACTGACCTCTTAATACCAGTACTCAAGACAAAAGAGACCATTAATGACCAATCCATTTGAAGTTCCATACAAACTCAAATGAATTCTACAAATGTACTGAAAACCTACAAAGAGCACAACAGAAATAGGATCAAGACATGATTCCTGTCTTCAAGATACTTACAATGTAGTCCAATGTAGTCAGACACCTAAGACACATATATAGCCATTTTATATGACACACTAACAAAACAAAACAAAAAAAATATGCTCATGTATAGCTAAACAGGAGAATTTCTCAAAACATGAGTAAAATGAAAATAGAATTCTATTTCAAATGCAACCACTGGAATTTTAGGTATTGCCTCTACTTCTGTATCTTTAATTCTAGGTGAGAATATTACAATATATTATAAATTGAGAGAAATAACACCAAACTAATCCATAATACTGATTTTGGTAAGCCTCACATAATAAACTGTAAATGCTTATTTAATCTCACTATACAGGGTTTGTACTTTTCCTGCCCCAACTAACCTAGTCTATGTTTAAGAGGAGACTGTACAGTTGATTTGAATTTTGTAGACAATGAATAAAATTCAAATGGATTGGTAATTAGTTCTCTTTTTTGACTTGAGTACTGGTATTGAGTATGTGTGTCAATGAAGTTTTATTCAGCTGTAAAGAAAAATGAAATTATGAAATTTGCAGGAAAATGGACATAACATAAACTATTATACTAAAAGAGATAGCTCAGGCTCAGAGAGATAACTGCCACATGTTCCCTTTCTTATGCAGATCCTACCTTCAAAATTATATAAGCTATAGGAAGAGTCAGTAGAGGTCCAGGAGCTAGAAAGAGGCCATAAGGGAGGAAAAAAGGGGGAAAGGCAATGAAAGAAAGAAAAATGGACTTTGTGTGTGTGTGATGAGCAGAGAGCTCAGTGGCAAACCTGTCTGTCCTTTCAACTCTATCTCCTAATTACAATAATCCCAAAGGGTCTAAGGACCATGGAAACACAATCTAATAATTTATATATTGATTGAAATAAATAATATAATCTCACTTTGGATTAGTGCTATGTATTGAAGATCTCAGGGTTAATGGGGGTGTCAGTAGGAAATTAGAATGAGGATATTTTTAATGAAATGGATCTTAAGCAGTTATTTTCAATAGAGGCAAAGGTGGCATGTAGAAGCAAGCATCTTTTCGCACCTCTATTTTCATGACAGTCATGAGTTTGTGGAAGAGGTATTTTGTGATTTTTAAAGCTCCCCAGACTTTTCTCAAGTCAGTCTAACCCCACAAAACACAGTTGCATCAGATTCTGTTGGATGCATTTTGGTTGATGTGGCCCCAAATGATTTTCCTCTGCTTTCTCTCTGCAGGCTGCCCCACGCCTCCATTTCTGTTAATGATCTATTGCTTCTGTCTGGTTCAGTACAGCCCACTGGCTATGGAAATGGCAAGTCTCAGCAGGAGACAGCAAAATGGTCAGCAAACAGGGCTGAGCCATGTCATTTTCTTCAAATGCTTTCCTAGGAATGAAATGACAAGCTTTAAAATGTTGTCTTCTGCTCAGGGCAAATATTTCTTTATTAAACAAAAGTGGATGTCCTCTAGCTTTCATTTAAATCACAGCTTAAAGTATGTCACTTGAAAAACTTTGACTGTAAAATAATTTATTGCCTAATATTTCCCCTATACATCCCTTCTCTGTCACTCTCACTTCCATCTCAGTGTTCAACCTCAGATGTACCACTTACTAGCAGATAGGAACCTTAAGAGAGTCAGTTTACCATGTCCCTCCTCATCAAAATAACCTAACTATATTGTAGTCTTGGAGTAAAGCCAAATTAAATGATTAGCAATTAATTACTAATGATACTGATTAATAACTTTCCAGTCCTGACAATAGTTTGATCTACAACAATCCAATTCTTGGTCTAAAAATATATATATATATATACAGCTTAGATGCAGATCAGTGACTCTATTCATTCAGAAGAGACAGGTGCCACCTCAAAAGGACCAGAGGGGATGCTTTGATATTTAGAAAGACCCAACAATGGCTTCCAAAGATTAAATACTGTCTAAATTGAGGATTGGGCTTTTACATTCACTCCACCTAAATGTGATCTCAAGAGAGGATACAGTTGATCTTACTATGCATTATTAAATAGTTACTGAGTTTTATCTCCTATGTGACTACAATTCTAAAAGTATAATTTAAAATGTCATTGAACTATCCTTATGGATTAAAGATGCAATTAAAATAGTCATAGATATTATCATTTGCCTTTGTATTTATGTAGAATTCACTGACTTCCCACTTGCAAAATAAAATAAAAAGAATTTTCTGTTTCTTTAGGTCATTTCTACCCTTCATCTAATCTCTATAGCAGATAAAATTTACTAAATCATGTGTCACTCTAAAATGAAGTATGAGAGTGGATTATTTCAGAGGGCATTTTTCTATTGACCTCAAGGGTCAGCTGCACTTTTTATGTCTTCAACAGTGAGGGAAGAGCTGCTCTGACCAGACTCCTCCTTCAGCAGCTTCCTTGCCCAGGGATCTCACCAGGTTCTAGTGCATATGTATTTGGCCTCTGCTTACATATTTTATTCATCTCAAACAATGAACAATTACCATAATTGCATGAATGGTCATTACAATGTTATACTTTCTCGACAGAGATAAAAAAAAATGGTATGCCATTTATTTATATATATTTTTGTCACAAAACAGCCCTGTCCTATGGATTCCTTACTGTGCAACATAATCATCAGACATTCCAAACTGACAAAGTCTAGTAAGTGATATTCACAAGGGGCCAGCAATAGTAATATAAACAGCTGGAGGCTGAGTGGCCAGTCACCAGTGACCCAGCTCCTGGACTAACCCACAGGAGCATGCATGCACTTTGGGGTGGTGGAAGTGGATCTGGGAAGTAAGCCTTAACGCTCTCCTCTTCCCAGCACGATTACTCCTATAGTGCCTTTCTCAGTGCGGATTTGATTTTCTGTGTCCTCTGATGGGTTCAGTGCCACCCACAGCAGGCTCAGAGGAAAAGTTATTTGTAATGTATTTAGCTGTTCTTCCCCACCTGATGCCAAGGAGCAGGGATCACAATTCAGTTCTGATTATTTATGGAAAGTCAAATATCTGGTTTTAGGTTTTTTTATTTTTCTATATATTTTGTGCATGCGTAATATGTGTGGCACAGTATATAGTATGTATGTGTGTATATGGGGGAGTGTATGTACATGTATGTGCTGATGCTGTTCTCCATGGGCTCATCTGCAGTTTCAAGGACAATGTCAGGGTCCCTTCCATCACCAACCCGCAGTTTTTCCTCATGATGGAGTCCCTACCTGATTCTTGAGTTTGCCATTTGCCAGCCCCAGCACATTTTTGCTTTACTCCTCAAAGGACTGGGATTATAGATGTATGTGGACATGCTTAGTTATTTATCTGGGCTCTGGGGATTTGAACTTGGGTGGTCTCAGGCTCCCCTCAGGACCTTACACTTGTGCAGGATGTACACTTAATCAATAAGTCATCTCTTCTGCCCTTATATAATTTACAAAAATTAGCCTTCCCCCTTTATTCAGTAAGAAAGAAGGGAATTTGAACAAACACACATACCATACCTACTTATGGAAGATTTGTCTATAATAGTTTTCTGTCTTTATAGAGCTAGTGAGGTAGACTGCAGATGTAACATTATAGTGTGGTTGTTCAATTATATGTTTAATTTAGCTCTCACTGTATTTATAGATTTTTAATAACTTCAAATAATTTGATTCTTCTACATGAATTTCCCCCAATGTCTTTTGCAGAATACCACAGAATACCATAGATGCCTGCTATCTACTTAATGTGAGACATAATGCCCAATATCACCAACCTTCTTCCAGTCCTTTCTCAAATCCAAATGAGCCCTCAAAGAAGTTTAAGTCCTGGAGATACATGGGTAAAACAGCCAAGCCACACTGAACTGGATTTTGAGTTCATAGTTAATGACAGCTGCCTGGTGTCACCTCATTCTATGACACTCTGAGCTGAGGTAAGTAATAATAAAATGATGTCTGTACACATTGAGTATTTTAAAGCCAAGAAGAATACTATCATGTGGCATAGATCTGCAAATATCTATATACACTACCACAATGTCTAATAAAACATACAAATAAAACTATACATATTTATACTTGACATAAAACCTTCTAATTTTCTAAGACCTCTGTCCTTATTTTAAATTGATAGCCTAATCATCTTTTTACCTCATTTTCATCTCTATATTATTCACCAACTCTCAGTGCCCAAGAAATAACTGAAGATATTTACAGACATTGCAAAAAAAATCTTATGAGTTTGCCCCCAAACCCTGCCTGATCATAATATTGTTTCTCTCTTTTTTTTTGCTCCCCCCAATCTCTACCAAATGTGAACAATGCATGCATTGTGTCTGAGTGAATCAATGACCCACAGTTACTTCAAGGTTCCCACATGAACACCAAAACTTAAAAGGTTGTATGAGGGGCATGAACTATGTGAATCTGTGGTCACAGCAAGAGTCCCAAATGGCCCCAAGCTGGATGATTTGATTCCTTTCCATTGTTTCTAAGGGTCAGTCTCTCCTGCAGCTAACCATTCTTGACCAAATACTATGAGTTCAGACAGTGTGGTGTATCTCTTCTAAAGAGGAAACCTTGTGAAGCAATTCATCTCATTCTTGCAGCACTCTATCAAGTAGGAAGTGTTGACATCTCTATTTTGGGTTGAGGAAAAAGAGACTTGGAGAGTTTAAATAGTTTTCCCAAGTCCATATAACTAAGAGCAGGAATTCAAATCCAGAGGCAACTAACTCAACAGCCAAGTAGTCTGTTTCATGCAACTGTGCTGGTCTTACTAGTCATCTCTACCCAGTGGGGACATCAAGAGGCATATCTGTAACTCATTTTGGTATCCATGTGGCACCCGCTCTGATGCATATTACCTCTCACTAAATACTTGCTGAACTGAACTTAGTGTTTTTTATTTGTTGCCTCACTTTCCTAGAGCCTTGCCCCCTGACACAATTAGGTTTATGACTGGAAAGTCCCCATCCACTAGTTTCAGAAACTGGCCAAATAACCACAGCTTTCTTCCACATCAATACTTACTTCAAATACTTCCCCTTCCCATGTCTCTTATAGTACTTCTCAGTAAATAATGACATACATTTATTCTAAAAACCAAAGTTAGTGAGGCACCTAAAATCCAGATTGATATAGAACTGCATATATTTTTCCCAAAAATTCCTCTGGAGAAGTTCTTCATTCCCCATGTGGAATGATATGCTTTCTTACATGACATATGATGAGTTTTCTGCAGCAAGCACAGGGAGAATCAAATACACCCTTCAATATCCTACTAACATAATTTATAGAAATGGGTGATGACTGGCTTTAACTTCTCTTTTGGAATTCTTATTGGCTATCTATTCCTATTTTTCTAATCAATTGCGATTATAAAATATAAGAAGAATAATTAAAAATCACATTTTAGTCTAGAAAAAATGATCCTGGAGTCCCCTCTACTTTTTGACTTGCCTCTAAATTTAGAGACAAAGCCTTTGGCAACAGAAGGACCATCATTTGGGGGTAAAAACACATGTGAACTATAACATTTTCAATGTTTTTTCTAAATTAGCATATTCTATCAAATACCAATTCTAGTAATGTAAACCATTTTGTTGTGTTCAATGGAAATTAATCCTTTCAATTTGAGAGAATTTTATTTATAATGTCTTCATATTTATATGCCCCTGACCAGCAATAACATATTTATTCAAAACCTGGACACCATGCTAGATGACCCAACACAGGGACAGGCATAGTAGAAGTTTCTTGATCTTCACAACACAGGTGCAGGAAAACATCTACTACTGTGTTCTCCATGTTAGTAAGAAATTAAATCTCAATGAGAGCATGTGCTCACTGTAGGTCTACACAGGTAAAAAATGAACAAGTTAAATTCAAATTGGCTGTAGAAATCTACAATTGACTGAGTCTGGCCATCCTCCCCTCTATGTCTTATGTGTGTATGGAGGGGGTATGTGGGATGGAAATGAAAGCTGAGCTTGGGACACAAAGCTGAAATAAGATACTGGGGGCTGACTTTCATAGTATTTATTCACTCATTCTCTTATTCATCAAGTAGTTTTTGAGAAATGATTAAAGGACTCAAACTTTACACTTTAGGGGGCTTGGGGATGCCTTAGTGGATAAAGCAAGACCACCCAAGCATGAAGACTAGAGTTAAGATTCCAGCATCTGTGTCACAGTGGTTGATGGCCAGCTCATCATCCCAACGTTTGGGAGACAGAGACAAGAGATTTTTGGGTAAACTGGCTAGCTAGACTAGGCAAATTGTGAGCTCTGGTGCAGGTGAGAAACCCTGCCTCAGTAAGACCAAGTGTAAAATGATCAGACAGCAATCTCTGGTTTCTACATATATGCACTCACATACACATGTACCTACATACATACACACTCAAGAAAATGACAATTTTGAATATATTAGTACTTGTTCTGGCCTCTCTCTGAAAAATATAGGAAGCTTATGTTGAATTTAGGAAAATGAATAACTCTAATGTCCCTTTTTGTTTTTATACATAGTGACTTAAAGCAACAATGATTTTATTTATATTTATATTTATATTTATTTATTTATTTATTTATTTATTTATTTATTTATTTATTTATTTATTTATTTTTAGTGATAGGCCTTGAAGTTTTAGGCTATATATTTTTCTCATCATACATAGGATTTTCATGTGGACTGTCAGTTTTGAATAGTGTTTTTTTTTTTTTTTTCTGCCCGAAAATGCCATTTTAAGGCAATAGTCATGAAATAATGGCTTGCCGTCAACTGTGAGTAGTACTGTTTTCAGTTTTGAGAATAGCGATTTTGATACAACATGCTATTTAGATAGCACAAAGATCAATGGGATAATCCTAGGTCAAGCACATGAAAATCGCCCATGGAAAGCAATTCAGCAGGTAGACATCCAAATGCTGAGAAAACAAATGCTGGCATATGAGGCCAACGTCACAGACGTCAGCAGCAGAGATGAACTTGACCTCCACATGGGAGAAGCAATTGACCACTGTGAAATTAGATAACAGTCATATAGCATCTCTTTCATATACCTTGTATCAAAAGTTGTTACTAATTCAAATCCAGGAACCCAGGCCAATTGGTAATATAAGTTGTAAATTAACTTTCAACATTAAAAACATTTTCCTAAACACCAAGTTGATATCTTGTTTGAGGTGAAATGTAAACAGCAGACTTAAGAAATTTCTGCTTTTTCTTTCCTATTTTTTCTTTTTAAATGGAAATACTACAACCCTTACTTTTGATTGTTTAACAGCTCAATTGATAAGGTGTGCTCCTTTTTATTTTGTTCAAGAAAATTTTAAAGCAACTAATTTAAATATGCAAAATTATCTTGAGTTGTTCATACGTGAACTTAAAAGCCGTGCAACACAGGAAAATTAAGTAATTATGCCTCCAAGTTATTTACTGCAATTAAGCTCATTTATCATATGCAAATTAGTGCAAACTGGTCTCATTAGTTACTAAATTACTCAATATGAGCTGAACAATGTAGCACTCCAGTTTGTAATGAAAAATCCCTGTAGAGGCAAGCAGTATCAATTAAGCTAATTTGCATATGCAAATATATTCACAAACTTTCTCTTTTTCTATATTTAGTTTTGCATTTTCTTACTATTCCAGATCATATCAAGACTCTAAGGTCATTCACCTTTCTCCCCTTCCTCCATCACTACTAAAGGAAGTAATCCAGAAGGCCGATATGCTGTGAAATCATTGCATTTGAGCACTCATGCCCAGCAAGATTCCATCTTATCAACGAGAGTCATCAGGAAGAAGATGATGCAACTTCTTAGAGAACATTTCTTTTATACTTACAAGTTTCAATAACATAAATAAAGAAGGAATATTAACTAGGCAAACTTCTTAATAAAATAAAAATTTGTATTTTTTATATTTGTTTTTGACATGTTTTAGGCATAGTAACTTTCCTTTGCTCAGGTGAACTGTACTAGTCAGCTTTTTAATTTCTTCCAGTGAATGAGATTAAAGGAGAAGTCAATAAAAATTTTGGCATTCTTGAACCCTGTTCCCCCAATATTGTTAAAAGTTGCTCCTTTGGCCTACACTTCCAGGTTATGTTATCCACCAGAGTCTTCAGTTTTGTTCTCTGTAATTGGATGGTCTCTGGGACTGGAGTAGTACTATCAGTACTTAAGCCATAGTAAATTGTGTGTGTGTGTGTGTGTGTGTGTGTGTGTAATTTTTTTCAGAGAACCCATATGTTCTCATGTATGCAACAATTCTGTAAGATCAAAGTAGCATATGGACCAACTAATAATACCAGTGAAGTCTATTATCCAACTTTAAAATGACAAATAATAAAAATGTAAATTCTGATGTTCTTCTAAATCTTATCCATAACAGCTTCTTCCCTAAACAAAACAAAACAGAATAAAAGACACTTCTGCTCTAGTCCATGGTTGAAAATTTTAAGCACAAATAAAACTGGGTAGTTCATTGAGGCTGTGATAACATGTATCATACTCATGTAGATCTTCAATCCTATTGTCTTCATACCTTAATGAAATAGTTCTGCTAGCATCCTTACCATAGGCCACATGCTGGTCTTGCACACTTAAGTTTTTCTGATACATTATCCTTGAGGAAAGAATCATTTCTCTAGTTAGACTGGATCAGACAGGCAAGAACACAACCATTCTATTGAGCCTTTTCTAAGCTACTCTCAGAGAACCTGAGTGCTACAACATCTTAGTACATTATGAAGATTCTATTTTTAAATTATTTATTTATTTATTGTTTGGGGAAGATTCCAGGGTCTCTTGCCCCTGAAAACTCCAGAAGCTCACACCATGTTTTGTGTCTGGCTTATAAGAATTGCTTGGGAATTGAACCCAGGCCCAGGCTTTCTTAGTAAGAAACTTTAACCATTAAGCTATCTTCCCAGGCCCTGGAAATTCTTTTCTGTCTCAAAGATATCCACCTCTAGGGCCTGGAGAGATGGCTTAACAGTTAAGCATTTGCCTGTGAAGCCTAAGGACCCCGGTTCAAGGCTTGATTCCCCAGGACCCATGTAAACCAGATGCATAAAGTGGCACATGCATCTGGAGTTTGTTTGGAGTGGGTAGAGGCCCTGGCATATCTTTTCTCTCTCTCTCTATCTGCCTCTTTTGCTCTGTTGCTCTCAAATAAATAAATAAATAAATAAATAAATAATAAAAAAATCCAGCTCTAGAGGTCACTTTCAGCCTGAGGGTTTGAATGTTTTAAAAGCAATGAAAACAATATCTTATGGATAATTTTTTTAAAAAAAATTGCAGTATCATTGATACATACATAGTAGGTTTTATATAGGACAGCCAATCACAAAATGGATTCACAGATACTACAATTCATGGCATTTCTTATAGAATTTCTTTTGTCCTTCCAAAACTTATTTAAAATACATAATAAATGTGCATTTTGTATCATTTGCATACAAACAAAATTTTTTGTTTTCTAAATATTTTTATTTATCTGAGAGACAGAGAGAAAGAGGCAGAGAGAGAAAGAGTGAGTATGGGTTGCCAGGTCCTGCCACTGCAAATAAACTCCAGAATCACATGCTACTTTGTACATCTGGCTTTATGTGGATATTAAGGAATTGCACTTGAATTATCAGGTTTTACAAGCGGACACCTTTAACTGGTGAGCCATCTCTCCAGTCCCAAATTTTGTTTTATAATCTAAAATGAACTATATTTTTGTCACTTACTGTAAGTATATGATAGTTTTTAGTAATGTCATATATTATACAACCTGAGTTTTATACACACACACACTTGAAATGACATTCTGAGAATGAACCAAAACACAGGACCTGAAATTTTTCATGAATCAGATTTGATTTGATTGTTGCAACACCTGCAAAGTGAGTATAGGGGCATTAATATGGAGAATGCAAAAGCAGTATCACAACTTTATATAACAATTACATAAACATTATTTACTGAGTGAATAAAGCAAACTCTTCTGCTAAGGGCATGCAAATAATGAAAGTGTTCCATTCATAATTCTGGCACCTAAGGGAAAGCCATTACAGTAGTTAATTTTATGACTTGCAAATATGATATTTATTATCATTTTGCATTTTGTTAATTTCAAGAGGTAAAATATAAACACTCTATATGGGCCCTGCATTGAGAAAGTAAAAATAAATGCCACTTTGTGTGGTTTTTTTCTAGTAAGAAAATAAAAAATGGAAACAATAATGTCACAAGAAAACTTTTAAAGCAGGACTGAAATCTGCTTAATCATAGCTGTATATTGTGTTTAGGAAGTATCCCTCAAAATGATGTTCTGAAGATCTTAGATTTTTACTTAGCCTGTCACAAAATGGATAATACTCAGTCTTGACCTCTTGGCTTTCCATTCTTCATTCACTTTATAAAAGTCAAAGGCATTCTCAGGCACAATGGGCACACTTCATAGACTTGCACTTATGGGAATGACATTTCTTGAGCCCTCAACCCTCCTGGAGAAGATGTCTGTACTAACATTCATGCTTGAAAAACTACATTTCATTGAGACTATCCCAGTGGTCACAATGAGAAGTGAGGCTGCTGTGTGGAAGGTGGCCCTAAGGTAAACAGATATGTAGTCCTTGATCTTGGCCTTGTTAATGAATTTGGATACCAAGCCATCCAATAAAGACATTACACTTCCTTCCAAAGAGAAGCTTAATAGTTTTCTTTTTTTTAATAGAAATCTTATCAAATTTTAAGAGACCACAAATAATTGCCTTTGTTTTCCTGAAAGGGTATACAGCTAGTTAGTGTACACAACAAATCCCATATGATCTTGACAGTATGGACACATCATAAAGGAGCTTTTTATCACCCCAAGAGGTACTTGGTATATGTTACAATAAGACAGTACTGGGGCACAGGTAGCAGGGAGGTTTAGCACATGGTGGACTGAAGTAACAGATATTTCCTCAAACTCACATGGGTATTTTGAACTGACCTTTCTTTTACTCCCCAAATTAACCCATTTCCTATGTTGTTCTTTCCAACTATAAATGTCTTACTTCCTCTTATTATTCTTCAAACTGTCCATTCTCATTTATAGTGAATTATTGTAACCTTGGGGTAGCCTCTTGGGTTCAGATTCAACTCTTTTACTAAACACACATGTGAGCTCGAGTTGTTTAAGTTTTGTAAGTCTTAGCATCATAGTGCCCATGTGTTAGCATTTTCCTCTAGGTAATCCAAATCCAGTAGTTTCCTCTGCTTCTTTTTCTCTTCTTCTCCTTGCCTCTTGACTGACCATATTCCCCAGGAATGTCTTTCCTTAGCCTTCTCTTTGCTCCACATCACTTCTCCAGATATTCAAACCACTTTGATTTGAATATTATTCATCTATACACCAACAACTTGTAATTCTCAGCCCCATTTTCAGCCCTAGGCCTCATATCAACTTTTTTTTTTTTTTAGGGAGAGAAAGACAGAGAGAGACAGAGAGAGAGGGAGAGGAAGACGGACAGAGATGGGCGTGCCAGCAGCGTCTCAGCTGCTGTGAACAAAATCCAGATGCGTGCGCCCCCTTGTGGGCAAGTGCGCCATTGCACTGGAGATTGGAACCAGCGTTCTTAGGCTTAGGAGGCAGGTACCTTAACCACTAAGCCATCTCTCCAGGCCTCAACTTTTCTTTTTGAGAGACTATGCCTCTCAAGTTCTCTCAGGTAAGAAGATGATCAGACAGCTAGTTACTTTAATCTAGAGGATTTTCATTATGAACCCTGACACTCCCTACCCTTTCATCTCTACTTCATTGTTTCAATTCGATACATGCCTCTCCATTCACACAGCTCTACCTTAGAGACAGTCTTTATTTTTTCTTTTGCACCCATTGTAACAAGTTCCTAAATGGTCTATTTCTATCAGGCTCTGATTAAAAATCCCTCCCTTTGTCATATCCTACACACAAACCTCCACAGTCTTTTCACTAGAGAAAGAAGCTTGCACCTACTGAGTTAGCTCAGTGGGCCTGTGACATATGGTTCCTATAATGTCCCCACCTTCACTTCATGTGTTTCCTGGATGTGAAATGGCCATCATATAACAAAACAAACCTTAACAGTTCCTAATACAAGATCGACAATTACTTGCTCCCCACGCCTTTGCATTTGATGTTCTCTTTGACTGCAATAATATTACATTTTCTTCATCCAAGAAACTATCCATTCATCAACAGCTTGGAGATGCCATCTTTGATGTTTTATAGGTATATCAGAACCATGCTCTTTCAGAGCCCCACTGTTTGACCATACAGGGCTTATCAAATATTTGCAAGTGAAGGAAGGTTAAGAAGGATGGTTAGAAAGGAAGAATTTATCTCTAGCCCCATGAATCAACCCAATTCTTCCACAGACATTTTAGAAACGAGCTGCAGAAAGTCATCTTATACTTGTAGAAAGAAAATTGATATATTGTTGAATATGGTACTGGTAGGACTTCATAGACTCAAAAATTTCATTATTAACTAGGATATATAACTAATTTAGTAAACTTAAAGGAGGCTCTTCTTACTGTAACCACTTGATTTCAGGTTGCCCACAGACTTTACTTAAAATGATGAATTCAGTGCTATGCTATATAGTTCTGTATGCAACACTATGTAGTTCCTCCTCATAATCATAGGTATTAAAAATCCAATGATATAAGAAGTTCTAGTTTCAATGGCAATTTCAGCATTTTACAACTCAACGATACTTAGATGTCTTACTTTAAAACATATAAGCCAAGTCACGTATATATTCCCTCAAGGCCAATTGCTGTTAACATAATCCAATTTTGGCCAGATATGTCCAGAAATTTTATTGTGTGAAGGTGTTTTTTTTTTCTTCAATCTGTACCTATTCCTGTCTTTTTCTATACTCTGAAGACAAATAGAATCAACTTTAATATTTTTATTTTTAAATGAGTTCTTAAAAGATACAGAAAAGGTATTTTTGTCCATTTTAAGGCATGCATTCTCCAACTTCTCTAGACTCTTTATCATTCTTTATGTAACATGATTTCTACTTCATGTTCATAACAGTCTGATCCTGTTGACATCCAGCTCTCTAGACATCTCTTAAAGTGTGGGATCTAAGGACAGTGTGATCAACCCAAAATGCAGAAAGTTAATAGTATCTTTTCATTTTCTCTATTCTTTCAGTAAAGCATAATATTGAATGGGTACTTAGACTAGCCAACCTATATTATATTATATTATATTATATTATATTATATTATATTATATTATATTAATTTAAGAGAGAGAGAGGCAGATACAAAAGAGAATGGGGGTGCCAGGGCCCCAGCAACTAAAAACGAACTCCAGAGGCATGCATCACCTTGTGCATCTAGGTTACATGGGTTCTGAGGAATCGAACCTGGATCCTTTGGCTTTGCAGACAAGACACTTAACCACTATCTCTTGAGCCCCATATATATATATATACACACATATATATATATACACATATACATATACATACACACACATACATACACATAGGTATTTGTGTATATATATAATTTTATTTATATATATTCATTTATTTCTATATTATACTTTTAGACAGAGTTGTAGCCCACTCAAGCTCTTAAATGTTTTAAATTCTTGTAACTCCTTAGTTGCTTTCCTCATAGGACTTTGGAATCCCAATTTCCAAAAGGAATTCAGAAAATAAAAATCTAGGGCTATTCTTTCAACCACTGTTTTCACTGACTATGTCTTAGGACTTAATGCTTCAGAACTTAAACAGGAATCTAACAATATACCTTCCTGGTCCACACAAATATTATGGTGGAGATCCTGAACAAAGTATCTATAGAAAAGAAAGATGTAAAAATTTGAAGATCTATAATGAAATATGTATTCTTAAAACTCAAAATTTTCTGTATACATTAGAATATCATCTCTCAAGGTTGATCAAGGTTGAAATAATAACAGATACTAATGAAAATTAGAATAAGCAAAAACAAAATAAGACATTTCAGGGCCTTAAATTTACAAATGTGATTTGTGATTTCTTAGATCTTCCTTATCATCAAAATATTTCTGAAGGTTGAAGAAAATCACAAGTTGCATCATTTGGTCCACAGACTCTATATGGTAGATCCAGGTTGAGGTTCAAGAATGTCTCCCTGACACAAATGCTGAGCAATCCGGAAACTACCAGTAAAGGGGCAGAAGAACTATGGGGAGTTTACCATGAACTAGTTTTTTCTGGAAGGAATTGGAATCACCTCCCTAGTGCAATATTCCTATCTACTATCTTTTGACTACCAGTTGGTTTGGTTTTGATGGAACAAGTTGAGAGCTCCTTTGTTTTGCCATTCTGTTTATTAAGGGAAACATAAGTACTTGCTCTCATCATGACAGGCCATGTGGAATTCCTATGCATGCCTGCTTCTCAATTTCATTTAAAAATATCTTTCATATTCTGAATAAGACATGCGAGAGCCTACTTTTTTAGATAATGGTACATCCAGAAGCCATCGATTGCTACTAGAAAATTCTCAGTGCCAGGGATGGGATACCTTCCAGTAAGCTGTTAGGCAGGGAGGTCCCTGTTGCCTCTAAAACATTATAGGCTATTGCCAAGGCCCTTAGTTTCACACGAGTAACAGATGGTAAGACCCTATTGCTAAAGATCTCACATGACTGGGTGGCAAGGTCACTGAGAAATCAAGCTGGTGCTGAGCTAAAAACCTTCTCCCTGTAGACCAGCCATCTGAAAGCTGGAAAAACTGCATGCAGCCCTATGGGAGACAGAAGTCAGTGAAAACAGTGGACACTGGAAGCCTCAAGTTTGGCCATACAGGTCAAATGACTGAATGGGTGCAATAGTGGCATGCCTGCTCTGGGGGAAACCAGCTGCTCTCTAATTGGACTGGAAGCCCACTCTATAGGAGGGAATACAGGCCTGATACTAAAAACCTAGTCAAAAGCCTACGCCAGGGGAGTTCATAACTCTTAGGGTTATAAACCATGTTCTTGTCTGGCTAAATGCATATATTATTCTCACCAAACTGCCCTGAAAGCACTACACTTACTGTTCATATTCATATATTAATGTTACTCTCACTTCTGGTTAAAGAAACTTATCTTTTCAAATGGCAATGACCGCTGGGATGACCCAAAAGGCAATACAGTGCTGAGAAGAAATGAAAATGTCTAGCACTGGAACATCTCAATCACACCCTCCAAGGCTAAGGGTCTGTTGCAGAAGAGGTGGCAGAAAGAATGTAAGAGCCAAAGGAAGGGTACCACTCCTTACAACGCAACTGTCCAGACAGAAATTGGCCTTGATATCCATGACCTTGCAGTGCCAAGCAATACCTTCACAAGACCCTCATAATAGGAGAAAAAGACAATGACGTCAAAATAAAAGAGAGACTAATGGAGAGAATGAAGGGATATGATGGAAGTGGAGTTGTGAAGGGGAAAGTGGAGGAGAGGAAAGAATTATCATGGTTTGTTGTCTGTAAATACAGATGTTGTTAATAAAAAAACTTAAAAATAGATAAAAATAAAAATAGATACTAAGGAAAAACAAAAAAGAAAAGAAAAATAAATAAAAAATAAAATATCTTTCAGAGTTAAAAGTCTGCTCATGGCAACATTTATCTGGAAGCAGGAACAAGAATGGATGGAGAGAGAGGTGTTGAACTAATGTAATAAGTGACTAAATGACAAGCTGCTTTATGTTAGGAACCTACAAATCATTCATTATGAAGTTCACTGGCAAAATCCATTATTATTCATCTTTTTACTCACATGTAGATTACAAAAAACTCACCCTAAGATATTTTCTAATTTCGAGAGGCAAACCTTAGGATTGGAAACATTTCATAAATACAAACTCAAGCAAAGAACTGAAGTTTGGCGACACATAAAATGTCACAGTGCAGTCACAACAAAACACTCCTCTTCCAAAACAATATATAGCTCTGAATAAATACACATATATTCACTTACAAACACAACACACATACAACCACTCTAGGAACAGCCAGTTGCTATACACTGCACATCAACTAAATAGTGCAATTCATCTAAATTATTACAACACAAATAATACTTGCCCTCCCTTTCTCATTAATTTTTTCTCAAGGGATGGCTGTCTAAAAGCAATAAAAAACAAATACATAAGAATTTGTGAAGTCCAAGATAAAAAATAAGATGCATATCATCAATTAAAAACATTGATAAGAAAATTATAAATAAATTATGGTAAAACATAAGAAAGATTCTTTTTTACTAAAGTACCTGTAAAATATGACTTCCCAAATGTGCTTCAAATACTTCAATGGCAAGTGCACTGGGACTTCTCCTTCGTTGTGCACCTATAACTTAAAAGAAAACAAAGAAAGAAAGAAAAAGAAGAAAAATAATTAAGTTTGAGGTTTGATTTCATTCATACCTTTAGCTTTTTTCCTCTCCATTCACATCATTACTTACTCTCACTGTCAATGGGATCTAACAGAACCCTGCCACTATCCTGTATCAATGCTGGCTCTGTCTGAACATAAGCACAGTCTGGGTTGAATATCAACATCTACAAACTTTAAAACAGCCTATCCGACTTAATGATTTTCCTTTTAGATTGGTTTTCCTATAATAACATAAAAACACATTAAAGTTTCACATTCTTTTAAAATTTGTAAAAAATTGTCTTTAAGGTACAGACATTGATATTTTTAAACATTTATCATCCCCACACCCACACACACCCAATTAACACTCCAGAGAAACCTAAACTTTTCATATCTTCTGGGCTAGGAAAAAAACCAACAGGACACTCCTTGCATTTTTGTAATACAACAAGTTCATTACATAAAAAGAACAGTATGTCAGATAAGAGATCTTCATTAAGGACCCTTTGCACCAGTGTCACATTCATTAAGATGGCTACATTCCATTTATTCTGAATATTCATGTGTAGCTAACTATTCCACAGGACCAACAAGTAGCTCGGCTGGAATCTGGCCAGCATGTACCTCTCCAAGTAAGTGTTCCTTCTTATCTGGAGCTCTCAGATACTCCTACTACATTTGTCTACAGGTACCTGCTACTCAAGAAACCCCTGTAACAAAAGTGGACATAAGGCATCATATTTATAGAAACAAGAAATAACCACCTTTTTTTTTTTTTTTTTTTTAAATCGGGAATGCCAATTTCCTTTAAGCCTGTTAGACTGGATAGTTTTTCTTTCTTTTAAAGTAAATCTTCAAGTATCATTAAAATCTACTCCATGGTAATTTATGATAGAAAGTATTTAGATTTTTGTATAGTTTCAACAAAAACTTCTCCATATCCTCCTGCTTCTCTTGAAGATTTTATTATAAACTTCTGTTCCTTCATGCCTTGGTATGACTAATCAAAAATAAAATCAAAAGTCCTTGCTTTAAAACATCTAAAATCACTTATAGCTAGTTGACAAGAAAATTCCACCAAAATACTACTCGGGAAATTCTGTTCATTTCAGTTACTAAGTCTTTCCTTTGCATCCAAAGCTTAGTAAGTAGTATAAGGTAAATGCACATATGATTAGTGTGCTGTGTGAAAGTTGGGTGATCACCTCTGCTATTCAGAAGGGGGTTATGTAAGGTGCTTTGAAAATAGCATGAGTGCTAAGCACCATGATTACTGCAAGAGAGAAATAAAAAGGGTATATTATTTTCAATGGGTAAATTTATAAAATATAATTGAAGACTGATTATTATTAAAGAATATTACATTTGGAAGGGGTCATAGGCAGCTCTGGTCCAACATCCTTATTTGATTCAGAAGCAAAACATATAACTAATAATTTTAAAACACAAAAATCCATTTCTCTACCCTGAGATTAATCTTTATTATAGGTACTGATGGAGAATTTAAATTTTTTTTATACTTTGCTATATTTAAGACAGCACTGCTGTGTATGTATGTGCATGCGCGTCTGATTAATTTCCTATTCTAACATGCACATTACTCCCTTCAAAACTCCTTTGGCATTTTTGATAATGCAGCTGTCTTGCTGAATACTGTTTTCAGTTTCTAGAGTGTTAATTGCACATTATGGTAGCTTGGTGTGAATGATCCCACATGAATAAAATCTGCAGCCTTTTTTTTTTTTTTTTTTTTTTTTTTTTTTTTTTTTTAACGATTATGGGGGTGGGTGGCTTTGGGGAAGGAAAAGAGGAGAGTTGAAAACTTCTAAAGTGTCCACTCTCTTTTTGAGGCAGTAATTAAGATTCAGAGAGATCCTTATTAATAGTTCATAATTTGGAGATTTCAATTACAAAGCTCAAGATAAATCATTGCATGACATTAAAAATGGATTAATGTTAGACTTTAGATAACATACAATATTCTATGAAGAACTGGGTGAAGGGAGGCCAGAAGAGCAACAGGCACTGACTTTGGGGAGCCCTAACACATCTCAGGAAATGTAAGCAAGCATTTATTTACTGGGAGGCCCACGAGGCAAGCTCCAGCAACAACAGATGGTAGCTCAAATGTTCCAGAAGTCCAGAAACAGTTGTCCTGAACAACATGCAGGGCTTATTCCAGCCTGGTTGTTGCTGGCCTTTCTTCTGCCTTTTCCCCACTGCAGCTCAGGTTGTTCTGGAAATGAACGTCTTGATCAGGTCTTACATATACGAGTCCTGTGTGAACAGTTATTCTTTGTTCACCAAAGCCTCTAGAACCTCTGTGTGAATCCCCATCCATGCTAGCATAATATACAAGGATGTTGTAAGTAGTTTCATGCCATTCTAGTCAATGGCATTTTTATGGCATCGGAACTTCTCCTGATTTATATGTTTTGCACTTATGCAGGTGATGTGGGGCTGTAATGACAGTTCCTAATTTTACAACCAACATAAATATGTTAAACAGGAACCCATTATGCCCCTGGTAGGAACTGTGCTTTAACTCTAGCATTATTGGTAACTGGATACATGTTAAATATGGACTTCTTATTTCGCACTTATCCTCTGTTACTTGGCATTTTCAGAATCAGCACACATAACTCTCGAACAATGTCAACATGGCTATTTTGTTTGTCTGTGTTAATCTCATTGTGTTTACAGAGTGTTATTAATGCCTGAAGAGGAAGTAAAGGCCGTTTTCTCAATGAGGGCCACTGTCCTCAGAGAGTAATATGCCTCGTGTATATTTTTTGATCCCCCTAGTCTGGTAGGTTACACTTTCTCGGCCCATGAGTACTTATCACTGAACAATGACTTTCTTTCATCTCATCTACTGAGATATCACTTTTTTACTTAAGAGACTACTTTTATGAAATTTAAAAAAACACTAAATTAATAAACACACATAAAAAAGAACATTACTAAGTAAATGGAACAATCATCCCCTTGTCTGAAGATTACTTCACTAACTCACTGGCAGTGAGGTGTGCACTCTGAACAGCTTGTATAAACTGTCAAAAGAAAACAATCAAATCAAAACAATTCAACTGAAAATTCTATTCAACGTTTTCTAAGTGCCTATTTAATTTTGAAAATCAATGTTGTAACGAATCTTGGAAACAATAAACAGTTTGACAAAAATCTTTTGCAACTTAAAACAAAACTAGGCCCAGAATGCAATTAACATTAACAAATATGATGATCCTATTATCCCATATTTTATAAGGTCTAAAACTGAAGCACCTAGAATTTTAAGCGATTTTAAATGGAAGAAGTGTACACAGAGAAAGATTTTGTTATTTGAAAATGCAAAACAAAACCAATCAAGTCAGGAAATCCTGATTATCTCTTTCAGAAATCCACAATGATGTGATGACCACAGGACCAAGCATTTGACTTCACACTCATTAAAAGGCAGAAGACAGAAAGAAAATCTGGATTCTGTCATAACCTCACATGGTCGTTTCTGAGAATTAATTCTGTGCAGTAAAAGACAATCCTTCTTTGACAAAAATACCCCACCTGACCACTCATATTCCTAACTGGTGCTCCTGTCTCCAGGGTTGCACAAATGTGAGGAAGGCTGAGGATTAGCACTCAGTGGGAGTTTGACCTATTCAGCAGAAAGGTCAACTTGCCATGGAAGAACCCATTACAAACAAAAACAGGACAGTTCAGTAGACACACGTAATGAAAGGCAGGAAGTCATGGACCCTAGTTGCCTGTGTCCTGCTTTGCCCTTTTCCTCCCCAGCCCTTCCTGTGCAGGACCCACCAACACAGAGAGACCACAGAAGGGAGCTGGGAAGGGGCTTGTTGTTGAACAATTTATTACAGAAAGATCTGCCACAGTGAAGGTGTGGCACTGGAGGCAGGGCTGCAAGGGGTTGTTTTATTAGGAAACAGTAGACACTGGTGGAGAAGGAAGGTCATTTCCGTCACCTTCTCAATCAAGCAATAAAATGCTCAAAGTGAATGCAGCCCTAATGTTCTACACAGAGCATCTCAAGAATTGACTCCAGTGACAAAGTCACCTCTGATGGCTGCCCACAGAGTTATTCATCTGGGAGTAAGGAGCTGTTCCCACACTAAGCAGTGGCAAGGAGGAGGGGGGAGCGGGGGGGGGGTGAAGTCCAAAGAACAGGACGGCCTTAATGGAATCCACAGACCTCACTCCCTGAGCTTTGGCACTTGGGCTCAACAAAGTCAGAGTCTGGGAAAGAATGGAGAATAGAATGCTTAATGGGTTTTTCCAGGGCTACCAAAGAAAAGGGATTTCCCTCGAAGAATCTCAATTAGTTTGTCTCACTGGAGGGCAAGGGAAACTGGGAGGGTTTTCCCAGGAGCAGTAGAAGCTTGTGAGGTGTGTGTGTGTGTGTGTGTGTGTGTGTGTGTGTGTGTGTGTGTTGCTCTATTGTGGAATTTCAAATGTTTGCATGTAACACTGTACTAAATTTTATTCTGAATCTGGGCTTCATAGTTCTGTTCTCTGCCCACAGACAGGAACTCTGCTCAACTAATCTCCTCAGTGTTGGTGCATGCCTTAGACACAGTGAGTTTCAGGTCTGGAGAAACTTGAAACAGTACTGGGTACAAGCCTAACCCACAGCAGCACTATAATTAAAACTGCCATTGAAAGCACTGGCACACTGTGGAGAGCATGTGGAGTTTTCACGCAGTGCATCCTGTAAATATCTGAAAACAAATGCTAACAAGGCTTTTTCCAATGTATTTACATCAAGATTAGCTTCTGCCATTTAAAATGTAGGCTGCTGACCAGAGGAGAAAAATAGGAATAAGTACTGTTAATCATGCATGTGAGAACCTGATTAAAAATAAGTACAAGAGAACCCCTTCTATTTCTAGAAATAGTATACTCTAGGCTTATTTTTTAAATGCATATTTTATGGATTTTAAATTATGAAATAAAACTTCATAATTTGTACACCAGAATTTATTAACATACTATACAATGTTGCCAAGTTATATAAAAGAAATACTTGATCCAAGAAAATAATTGATCCTTTAAAAAGTCGTACACTGATTCCATGTTCTTTGATACAATACATTTTAAATTTTCTCTCACATTTTTAGGTATTTGTTGAATACATTCAGGAAAAGAAAGAGGGTTGATATGATTGTATGTTTTGATAATGAGAAATGACTTTCTGACCTTGGGAGAAATTATGTCTGCTCTTTTCAAAGAACCACACTTGTACTACTTAAACAACTACAGCACTAAGTTGTAAATAGACAATGTTCCATAGGTCTATTTAGTCAAGGGAGTGTTTATATTTCTCACTTTTAAAGAAATAACTAGATTCATATGACTTTTGAAAACTCATCTTTGCAATTTTCCATACCAAGATGGTATAGTCCTCTAAATATGAAACAGCACCAAAATTCATTATATATCATGATAAGGTTTTCATGCATTTGACCACTATCAAATTACAGGAACTTCTTTTCAAGTATAAAGTTCCATTCTATAAAGTTGCTTTGTCTGCCTCACCTTTATTTAACATTGAAGGAAAAGAGAGTTCCTAAGCAGGTATTTCTCTACCTGTAGCTGGCAAAATGGCTTGTCCAGTGATCTAGTAGTTCCTAGAAGAACTGCTTTAAGGCCCTCAGAAGGGTTGCTAATGGGGTAATTCACACTCTAAGAGGGTTCACCCTTCCCCTAGAAAATGAAATACTTAAGGCAGTGGGTTAAGCTATGTTTACACTAACAGGTTCTGAGGGGACAAGATTGACATCAACCATCAGGGACTCTGAAGACATGCAGGCATGGTCCTTAGCTGGGATGAGCCTTCAGGGCCATGGGGTGTCAGTGAATGTGAAGGAGAGGCTGGCCAAAAAGACAAGGAAATACTTTATCTTCCCATTACTCTGAAAATAATTGCTATAAATCCAAAAAGGATTTTTTTTGAGAAATTGTACTTGATACTCAATCTTTCCAATTTACTTAATTACTGTAAAATCACTATATATCACTAAATAACTTTACATACACAGAGAGAGACAGAAACAGAGAGAGAGAGAGAGAGAAATTACGAGAAGAAAAGAAAGAGAAAAGGAGAGGGGAGAAGAGGAGAAGGGAGGAAAGAAGGACTATTTATCAAGGACTTTAGTCTGTAACAAGTCACAAGACACCCAGGATTCTTCTGATATATTCACTAGACTCATCAACTTGCTGTCACAGGGATGCTTTGGGGTGCACATATTCGAGTTAACTATTTCCCTTTACAAAGGGAATACAGGCAATCAGAATTGCTTCTATTTCTTTATAAAAAATATAAGGTAAAAAAGTCCATCATAATAAAAATCAGTTCTTCTCTGTGAATTCTTAGTAGATAGAGGATATGTAGCTTTCTCAACCTGGAGAAATTTTTTGTTTGTTTGTTTGTTTGTTTGTTTTTCGAAGTAGGGTCTCACTTTAGTTCAGGCTGACCTGGAGTTCACTCTGTATTCTCAGGGTGGCCTTGAACTCATGGCGATCCTCCTATCTCTGCCTCCCGAGTGCTGGGATTAAAGGTGTGCGCCACCACGCCCAACTTACAACCTGGAGAAGTTTTAAAGGGACTTCAGAATGAAAGAACATAGGATAAGAAGTCTTTAGTTTAGCTGCATGTGAACTCAGCAAGATGGTAGCTCAGGGATACAGCAACAGCATGTTTGAGCTCACTGTGAGGCAAGCACTTTGCTGAGTCCTCAGGACCTCAGTCCCCTGAAGAATGCAGACTGCCATGTTGGAAAAGCCCAAGGGCCTCTCAGAACAGGCCTCAGTGAGTCTCATGGTCCTGACATAAGAAAATGTTTCGTCTTTTGAGTACAATCTTCATGCTGTAGTCTACAACTTCTCCTTTAGTTGGGAAAAAGTACTTTCCACAATCTACTAAAAACTTTTTTGATAAGTGTAAATTTCAGGTCAGATGTGGTGCTGCCCCGCACAGGGAGAATGTTCATGCTTTCGTTTTGTAAACTGTCTTAAAAGCCTGTCAAGCTGGGGAAATGGCTTAGCAGTTAAGGCGCTTGCCTGCAAAGCCTAAGGACCCCAGTTCCATTCCTCAGCATCCACGTAAGCCAGATGCACAAGGGGGCACATGCATTTGGAGTTCATTATAGACCCTGGTGTGTCCATTCTCTCTGTCTGCTTCTTCCTCTCTCTCTCTCAAATAAATAGATAAAATATTTTTTAAAAAGCAAAAAAAAATTATATTAAAAAAAAGCCTTTCTAGCTGGGAGTGGTGGCGCACGCCTTTAATCCAAGCACTTGGAAGGCAGAGGGAGGAGGATCGCCAGGAGCTCCAGGCCACCTTGAGAAAACAGTGAGTTCCAGGTCAGCCTCTGCTAGAGACACTACCTTGAGAAACAAACAAACAAACAAAAAAACCTTTCTGTCAAATGCAGCTTTTCGTTTCTTCTTCATCCTCCAACTTTGGGACACTCAGACGGGCCGAGGCACAGCCAGGTCTGGAAATGAGGACATTTCCAGGGAGACAGTGCTGTGTTAATTTCACTTAGTGACGAAACAAAGAGATGCACATCCATTACTTTCTTTTTCTCAGTGTGACCCTAAAGCTTCATGTTAATAAGGTAAGTCAGGCACAACCTTATAACTTCCAGTTTAATACTCCATCCATCCTCTGGGTTCCTAGACCACGGATATAAGAGGGAACTAAGAGATGAACTAAGAGACATCAGATGCAGAAAGCAGCTCGTGTTTCTATAGTAGAAAGTAGACAATGCTTCTCCTGATCTTCCATTCATAAATTTAGGCATCCTTTAGCACCTTAACTGCTAAGCCCCTTCTCTCTCCTGGCCATCCCCCTCTCCCCCTCTCTCCTGGTCCATCCATTCCTGGTCATCCACATTCAGCCATCCTCTCCCTTCTGGTCATCCATCTCAGCTCATCCCATTCAGCCATCCCCTTCTCTCCCATCCATTCTCTCTCCTGGTCATCCATTCTTGCCTGTTTCCTTCTATCTCCTGGTCACATTTATCAATCCTTGCCTGTTTCCTTCTCTCTCTTGATCTTCCATTCACACCTTCAGCCATCCTCTCCCCCTTCTCTCTCCTGGTCATCCATTCACACATTCAGCTATCCTTGCCTGTTTCCTTCTATCTCCTGGTCATCCATTCACACCTTCAGCCATCCTCTCCCCCTTCTCTCTCTTGATCTTCCATTCACACATTCAGCCATCCTCTCCCCCTTCTCTTTCCTTGCCATCCATTCACACATTCAGCCATCCTCTCCCCCTTCTCTCTCCTTGCCATCCATTCACACATTCAGCCATCCTCTCCCCCTTCTCTCTCCTTGCCATCCATTCACACATTCAGCCATCCTCTCCCCCTTCTCTCTCTTGATCTTCCATTCACACCTTCAGCCATCCTCTCCCCCTTCTCTCTCCTGGTCATCCATTCACACATTCAGCCATCCTCTCCCCCTTCTCTGTTCTTGCCATCCATTCATACATTCAACCATCCTTGCCTGTTTTCTTCTCTCTCCTGGTCATCCATTCATACATTCAGCCATTCTCTCCTGTTTCCTTCTTTCTCCTGGTAATCCCTCATACATTCAGCCATCCTCTCCTGTTTCCTCTCTACTCCTTCTCTTCTTTCCAGCTCTTGGGATTTATTAATGCCTCAAAGCATGCTCAGTAACTGCCAAGGGAATAGGCAGCATCAATAGTTCATGATCCAGTTGGGAGCTGGTCCAGAGAACACAAGCCTCGGTAGATAACAACACCTGCTACTGAGGTCACTCTGATCATTCTCCAGAGCTCAGCCACCTCATTGATATTTATTTATTCAAAATTTAGTGTAGGCATGTAGCATGGAAGACATATATACCACTGACCTAGATGCCAGAAATGAAAGCTAATTTTGATTTCTATTTCTGTAAGAAAGCTAAAGGCATACACGCAAAATATGTGCTGTGACACTTTTCCAATCCAGGCACTATGTCATTAAAAAATGGAAAGGTATCATCTTGACTCTCTAAATGATCAGGGCTTAGTATAGAGACAGACATGTAAGCAAAGGAATAAAATGCAATAAATGGTCAATTCAACCTAAGATGTGGTGTGAGAGACAGGAAGCCAGGAACAGCTTCAATGAGGTCACATGACAGATGAACTAAAATGGTGAGGAATCTGAAGTCCACTTGCCAGAAAGGAAAGCAAGGTTAACACAGCTACCTACGTGTGACAGGGTTTGGGCTCATCACTTTTTCCACTCCTACTTACTTTTCCTTAAGATGCACCACCCACCCTTGGACTACCACATCAGACACTTGCTGTATTGGGACCTCCACTATATCTCACCTTCTTGGGGGCCTGTCATTGCAGCTAAATAGTCACATGCCTATGCCCTGAAGGGCCAAGGCACATTCAGTGTTATTGGAAAACCTAAACTCACTAACTTTACAATTTTACATCCCACTCTGCTTTCACACCACTGCATTCATTCAAGTCCTAGAAGCACACATTACTTCACAGCATCCAGATTAGTTTTATGCTAGGCAATTGGGTTATCAAGAAGATTGTTGGTGACGTTGGCACTCTGAGTAAGACAGTGTGACTCAGGTCCCTTATGATGAGAGTTCTGACCCATTTCCAGGGAGTGTGCTTACTACTGGGAGGCAGTTGTGCACAGTAGAAAGGATTTAGATTCTGGATTCAGACAAATTCATATTTTAAATCCTCCATTTATCCATAACTAGCTGGATGATTTTGGAAAAATTAGGTTCCATGGACTTTAATTTCTCATTCTGTCACAACATACAATACTTATTTTATAGCAGTTAGTGCCCTATCCTACTTTAATCTTCTTCCTGGGGCTTACTTGCATAGTGTCTACATCTTTACTATTACCCTCACACATCATAGGATGTGGTTTTTGGTATTGCTGAAACCCTAGCAGTTAGAAGAGGGCCAGACATAGAAGGTACACATATATAGTGGAGGACAGAGTATGTTGCTCACCCCAGAAGAGATGTTCAGCACACACAGGCTTTCTCCATCTTGTTACCAAAAGTAGAGGCTAGACTGAAGATTGCCTTTTTGCTATCGTTATCCCAATTTAAAAAGAATATTAGAGGCTGGAGAGATGGCTTAGCACTTAAGGCGTTTGCCTGCAAAGCCAAAGGACCTTGGTTCAAATCCCCAGGACCCATATAAGCCAGATGCACAAGGTGGCACATGCGTCTGGAGTTCATTTGCAGTGGCTAGAGACCCTGGAGTACCCATTTTCTCTCTTTCTCTCTGTCTGTCTGCCTGCCTCTATCTCTCTTAAGTAAATAAATAAATAAATAGGGATATTAGGATTTTTTCCCTGCATATTATCTCCAGCTTGTGCTTTTCCTAGTGTATGAAATCAAATCTATAGTATCATTACAAACACTGCAAGCCAACTGCAATCAGGACCTTGAACCAAGCACAAACATTTCAAACATACTTGGGCAAAGAGCCAGTGATTCACTGAGTGTCAGCAACTGCCCACTGAATTTTCTTTTGAAAGATTCACTCATGCCTTATTCTAGCAGTAATTGGCATTTATTTTATGATGCTGAATGCCTCAGACATAACTTGATTAGGTAAACGCACACAGTCAGCACCACTAGAAATCCAAATCAGCTCGTATACCCCACCATCTTCCCTCTGATTTCATGTAAACAAAAGCCCCCACAATTATCAGTGCTAACTAAGTGGAGCTAGGTCTTGCTTGTATTCTCAGGCTAAGATCTTCACCACCATCGCTGTCTCCTTATGGACTTACAGGGTATATGGTTTACATAAAGTTAGGAATGAAACAAGAGATGAGCACTATTTGGAGTGTACAAATTAGTCAATAGGCTCATAAGACAGACTTGGCATCAAGACAACACAGACACATATTTTTGTATTCATTATTCTCATGAATCATATTTAGCAAATCTGAGGATGTTATTAGATTCAAAGGTGACACCAAGCCTTTAGAGTAAGTTTTAAGTTCATGACCTGTTTCTTAAAGCAGAGGTGTTTAAACAAACCCTTGTTTTTTTGTTTTATAGAACTTACTAGAACACAAATATAGAACTTCCAGAAAAAGCCATCCATAGACCTCAGGTCAACAATTCCTGCTTCAGACAAGAATCAAGCATCCACAAATACCCTGCTCCATCAGAAGAACTGAACAACTGATTCACTGAATGAGTGAGTAATCCAGTGAGTGCTCAAATGAATGAGTGCAGGGAGATTCAGTCAAGAGAGAATACGGAGCTCAAACAGACACTTGTGTTCTGTGTGGAGACAGAGACTGAAAGAAGCAGCCAGTTAGTGGGTTTATTCACAAAAACTGCCTTGTGGAATTATACACAGCCCCGCCCATTCTAAATGCAGACAGAGGGAGGAAAGGAAAAGGAGATAATGAAGGTTTGCAAATGAAGTGGGTACAACTGTGCAATCAATCAACATTTTCTGAAAAAGAATTTGCATCACTTGCCAAAAATCTGAACTGAATAACTGAACCAGAATTCTGATGAGAACGGACTTTGCCACTAGCCCATCATTTTTATTCATCTTCCAGCTGCCTGCTTCCTCTTCCAGAAAGCCACTGGTCTCTTCAGTGTGGTAGGTTCAAGCACAGGAATTTATTTAACCATGCTCACTCTTTTAATATACATTTACTAAGTGTTTGTTCTGTGCCAGGCATTACGTTAGTTGGAAAGGACTTAAGGTAATCGTTCATGTGAATATCTGCTGAGGAGCTACTAAGTGGCAGGCAAGCCGTGAAGACTGAACAAAGGGAACAGACAAAAAACCCTGCATTCTGGTGGGGGAGTCAGACAGCAGTACTGCTCATCACACATGCACATGTGTACATGAGAATATATATGAACAAAGATGAAGAAAATAGGAAGGAAAATGGTGCATGGTGGGGAGGTTAGGGAAGTCCTCTCTGAACACATAGCATACAAGTAGAAATGTGAATAAAATAAAAGAGAGAGATAATATCCAAGTGAAGGGAGAGAAAGTTTAAAGGCTCTAAGGTGAAAGGAAGTTGTCTGGTTGGAAAATGTAACAAGTAGGCAGCCCTGCCATGGAAGTGAAAAGTCAGGAATGGGTGGAGAGATAACTCAGTGGTTAAGAGTGCTTGCCAAGTAAGCATGAGGGCCTGATGCACTCTGAGTTTGATTCCCCATGTGAACATCTGGATATTGCCAGACATGCCTACAATCCCAGTCCTGTGGGGAGTGGCGTTTGAAGAATTGCAGGGGCTTACTGGTCAGCCAGTCTGACAGAAAAACAACAAAAAATAATGACAGCTCTAGGTTCAGCAAGAGACTCCATCTTAAGAAAACATGTGGAGTAGTCTCAACCTTCTCCTCTGTCTTCTGCATACACAGGCATGGATCTTATGCATCTGTACACATGCATGCATATCCCCCCACACCCACACACTCAGGAGAGAGAGTAGTGCAGAAATGAGTGACTAATGTTCTAGTGAGCATTAAAAATGCAAGAGAGAATAGATACACAAGTTCTAAATGAACACAAATATCTCCAGGCAATAAGTTATGGCTTTATGGGAGTAAAGGGAACGAGACAAGGGAGATTTGTGAATAGGGGAAGAAATGCCAGAAGACATGTGTCACCTAGTCACAGACAGCCTTACAAATACTGAAAAGGAGGCCAGTCTTCGCACAGTCAAGTTTGAGCATTGGTAGGCGGTCGAGGACAACATGTATGTTCTGTTAGCAAGGTAGCTGTGCAGAGAACAGAAATGTTTCTGGAGGAAGGCTTTTAAATTCTAAGAAAGATATTGAGAGGAGCTGAACCTGGCAAGTTAACAAGACAGAGTGGTTACATAAGGGAGATGACACCAGTCAGTGCAAATTCCAATGGTAGAGATGACTCCATCATTCCTCTCAAGAGGGTGTGTTAGAAGGGAAGCAGTGTTCAGGAGAAGATAAAATGCTGAAAAAGGGGGGTCCCCAGGATAGGTCCATTGTGATTCCCAAGGGGGCCCACGGGAGCTCAGATTGAGATGAGGATTTGTCAGCAAGTCATTAGCATACGGATGGGAGGAGAAGGGGCAGGATGGAAAGGGGTGATGTATAGCCTGGGAAGAGTCTGAGAGTTGCAGGGAGGCAGAAGAAATGGAGGCAGCAGAAAGCCCAAGAATGAGTACCGGAGAGCTGGGCAGTAGACAGAGGCAGGGTGTTTGAGAGGCAGAATTGTGCACCACTGAGGAGAGACCCAGGAACTCTGCTGAAGTCCTGGGAGAACACAGAGGAGATGGGGGACTGGAAGGAAGAATATAGAATGAAAGCTTGGTGAGGAGCATAACAGGTCAAGTGCCTTTTTTTAAGTGACTGGAATTTTTATGTAATGATAAAGAAAAAAGAAAAAATTCCAAGAGATAGAGAAGAAAAATCATCCAAAGAAGTTGTCAAATTACCTAGTGTTGGTGTCAAGCTGACATACAGGCAACACATAATTACTTTTAAATTTCTACATATAGTAAACTATAAGTGGAATGTGAAAAATGGTGTCCCATGGTTATGGCCCAGCCACCCAAATAGGGAGATCAGTCTCAGAAGTTCTTCTAGTCAAGGGCTACACATCACCATGATGTAGAATCCATGTCCTGAGTTGGCTATGACATGGCAAGCTTCCTGGCTGTATGGATACCAGAAGGTTCCTATGACCTTCCTCTTCCTGGGTATGAACTCCATTCTCTTGGTGGTTGCAGGTCAGGTTCACTGTTTATGAGCTGCCTCCTTTTTCTTTTACTTTTCTGTACTGGGTACAGAAGGAAATCAGAATTCTTTCCAAGGGCCCTGGTGTCTATGGAAGAATGAAAAGGCCAAAACGCCATAAAAAGTGCAAGATTCCACTTTGGGTGACACTGTTTTGAGGTTTCCTTCTTTCTTCATGTCACCTATATGGTCTAGCACATCAGTCAAGGATGGTCTCTTGGTCCAGTTGGTCCAAAGTCTCTCAGTCTTTGTATCTCTTTCCATGGCAAAAGCTCTTTATGTGCTATAAATACAGGAATGAGCTGAAATTGCTTTTGGAGTCCTTACCATTCCTGGATCACAAAAGCAGTAAGTGTTTCTTCTTTGCAGCCAAGATCTGTCACATAGACACACCAAGTGTTGCAAGAGATTATTAATATACCCAGGTGTGGACTGCAGGATATTAAGTAATCAAAGTAGACGGAAATGCCTTTTGTTTGTCCCAAAATGGCATCTGAAAGGGGAAGAAGACCCTCACATTCCTTCTCTATTGTTCAGGGAATTTTGACTGAACCAATGAAGAAAGAAGCTAAGACCTTTGAATGAGACAGAAGAACTGTTTCCAAGGAATTCTTCTCAGAGACCCAAACGTCTCACGTCTGCTGATGTTGAATTTCCCAAATCGCAGGAGAGAGAGAGAGAGAGAGATTTTTTCCCTCTTGGAATTTCCAAAACACTGCTTGTACAAGCCTCATCCTTATACAAGCCTCATTCTTAGGCCTCCCTTTTGTGCTTCCCTGCTGATTCTCTCTGACTTTCAGAATCCAATGAGGACACTAGAGTCACTTTCACATTCTCAAACGAACTTCACTCTTGCTCATTTGCAAAGTGGCTACTACTTCAGTGGTTTCTTCAGACTTCTACCCAGAGTTAAGAGGAAATTAGTTGATGTTATGACTTATTTGTTCACCTTGTGCACCAATTTTATTGCTTTGGATATAACTTCTTCCTTGGTACCAACCTATGAGTGCCAGCCGTGGGGCTTCTGAAATATCTTCATAGAATCTTGAAATTTAGCTATTTATGTCTATGAGTATTTAGGAGTACTTGAAAAGACAAGGATTCGGCTGTAATTTAGTACAGAAAGCAACATGGAATCAAACATTTTTACTTCTCCTAATAGCTCTGTTGTTTATGAGTTGCTGAGTGAAGAGAAGGTCTTAGCTTCTTCACTCTGTTAGAATGTTCTGTAGTTACCTTCTTATTGATGGGATAAAGCACCTGACCAAAAGCAGCTGATGGTAGAAAAGTTTTTATTTAGTTATTTGTTTAGCTTTTTAATTTTGGCTCAAAAGGAAGTTCCATGATGGTAAGGGACACGATGGCATGCACAGAGGCTGGATATCACCTCTGCCACAGCTGGTGGAAGACAGCAGTGGGACAATGAGCCAAACTCTGGCAAGGGGGAACTGGCTATAACACCGCTAAGCCTTCCCCCAACAACACACTTCCTCCAGCAAGGTTCCACCTCCCAAATTGCCATCAGAGGGGAACGAACCATTGAGTTTAAGGGGGATATCTGATTCAACCCACCACTCAGTAAGACATTATTACCCTGTCCAAAGAGTTATGTGAAGTTTAATGTCCGTTTTTGTGATAGTTTTCTAGTGCATACCAAGAAAATAGTAAGGAAAATTAAACTTTAGCTTGATCTGGCTATGTGACACCCTCTGTAACAAATACAAGTGTGTGCTGATAATTGCTTCAGATAAGGAGGTCGTGTATTACCTAAGCAACACTTGTCTGTTCCTTATGTTATATTTGATGTTGTGCCAGTTAAAAGGAATGTCCAAGAAATAATAAGTCTATTACTTCAGCATTTCATTCAAGGAGTAAATAATATAAGTGCCTACTGTGCTGTCAAACACATAAGAGGTGCTCCCTAAATATGAGTTCCTTTCTCCAAAGACATGTATTTGCTTGTTGATTTGAAAGAGTCCTGAATATTTTGCATCATAAATCAATGTTGAACCATTATTCACAAATAGAAATGATGAGAATTGTTATCAGAGGTGGAATATCTTTGATTCTATGCTACAGATTCCCAGTGTAAGAGTCATTCATGAGAATAAAGGAAGGAAATTGGTGTTCTGTAGTGGTTTGGGGTATATGCATACTTATATGTGCATTCATACCAGTGTGTACATGCATTACTTCTATGCATATTCATTTGCACTTACATTCCTAGGTTTTACAAAAGTGTACATGGTGGGTTTTAGGGGACTTCATTAAATCATGTCCTCCTAATCCAAAGACATGTATGTGCTGGTACTCTACAGCAGATATGGTAAAAGAATATAGACTATCTCCCCTGCCTTTTTTTTTTTTTTTTTTTGCCAAGAGACACACAGTAGAAGAAAATAATAGACCATATACCCTGCCCTTTCTTTCTGGGTTCTGACTGGTCACCTATCCTTTGCAGTCAGGCCCATCTGCACAGCAGGTATGTGACAGTAGTAGTGTAGGGATTTGATTACTGACTAGTGAATATTTCCAAAGGGCAAATCAGACTGCTGACTGACTCTGGGCATTAACAGGCAGCACACTTCTCTGTTTACACATATAAGAGCTAAAAATAAAAATAAATAAACTGAGAGTTTAAAAAAATGCTACATGGTGACTGGAGGCTTTGAACTAAACTATATATATCATTATAATATATCTCTCTCTCTCTCTATATATATATATATATATATATATATATATATATATATATATATATATATATCAAACAGAGAGCTTGGCAAGCTTGTATGAAGTCTATTAAAAAGGGAAAAAGGTTCATGAATTTCAAGCTTGGAGGGCTCTAATTACCACATGCTCAAACTTTAACTACAAAACTCAGATAAATTGCTGCACTAAAGCCATCGATGCTCCTGCACCTGACTGGTGCTAGTGCATCTGAAGCTTACTGAGGCTGATCCTAGTGAGCCTTTTCAAATCAGTCCTAAGGGACCATGTTCTGGGCCTGTCCCTAATGAGTATGTAAGGATTACTTGGATGTTTTGATAAAGCTACCTAGTAAATTAGTCCATCTGAAGTTTTATAAGCCACACAGTATTATAGCAGTCAGTCATATAGACCAATAATATTGGGGAAATCGCTGCCATTTAAAGAATCTATTAGCCAGGTACTAAGAATCGGTTTCAGGCCCTGGCAGGTAGTTGTAACACTAAACTAATTGGCTAATAGTTACAGCTGTCTCTTCAGTGTTTTTGTGCTTAGAGGTGTGACCCCATCTTGAACCAATTTATGTGCACCCGGAGGGGGGTCGTACATTTATTCTAGTTGTGTGTAGGAATTGGATTCAAAAAGAAAGACAGCAGCAGACTGTGTATATAAACCATGGTGTGAGACAACTAAACCTGAGCTCACACACTGACAGCCTGAAAGTTGGAGGGCAGCAAATACTGGAGGCAAAAGAGAATGGAGAAAACAAACAGCACTCACATATTCAAACATCCATATTTCACTCAAAGAGGCTCGGTGGAGATATGCAGCTTTCTCTCTGCCTGGTCTAACACCCTCCATGGCTATTTATCTAGTAACAAACTTTTATAGATGTGAAATATTTTAAGAAGTCCTTTAGAAATGGCCTGAGGTAATTTCAAACTTAACAGACCCTGTCCCACCAGAGCTCATTACAGTGAATTTTATAACAAAGTACCCTCTACTTAATTTTCAGAGCCTAGCCAAGCGTACTAGAAATGCAGCTGCATTAAGTGCAATTAATGGTACAATAAAAGCAGTGGAGGGCTGTTTAACACCCAAGAACCAGCAGTAAACACTGGCTTCGTGTTCTCCTACAGTCACTGATGTGTCAAAAGACCTGGAGTGTGAGATTTCTGTACCAAAGGGGAAACACCTCTCTCTAGCTGCAGAAAAATCTGTCCTTCAACCATCCCATCCAGAGACTATACAAAAGGATCGAAAGCTATTCCCTGCAGTTATGCCACGGGCAGCCTTGCTCCCTTTGAGGAGGAGTCCAACACAGCCTGCTCATATTCCCATCAGTGAGGAAGAAGGACAAATTCAATTCCACCAAATATGAGTATAATAGCAAGTGACTCAGAACCTCATAACACAAAATGATTTGGCTTCCTAACTAACAAAGTTAACTGGCAAATGGCAGAAAAGGAAAATAAGTCTTCAATCAGAATAGTTTTCAAACAAACCAAAAAAAGATAGTTGATGGGTAAAAATAATTATAATGATGTTTACAAATCTCCTTAATGATGAAAAATCACCACTTAGAACTTGAATGTGACAGACATCCAGAAATAAACACAAATCCTAAAGGCTGGCATGGCCATGGCTCCTAGAGGATTTGCAAACAGTGAATATAAAAAAAGACAATATGAAGCTACCAGGAAATGATTTCATATATATAGCTGGTTCTGGGTTATCCAAGGAGGATCAGTTCCAGGAATCTTTTGGATACAAAAAACTGAGGTGTCTCAAGTCACTTAACACAACCGGTTATTTGCATACACACATATGCACATTCTCCTGAATGCATTAGATCATGTGTAGATTAGTTATAATAACTCATCAGTAGTTGTTATATTGTACTGATTAGAAAATTATGACCAAAAAGATCTTACATGTTCATTAGTGATGTAAATATTTTTCAAATATCATTATACATGTTGGTTGAATAGATGGACACAGAACCTGTGGATATGGAAGGACACTATATTTAACTTACATAAGTTATTAAAATAATCCTAACCTAGGCAGTAGTGGGTTATATATAATTAGACTCTGAGAAGCCCTGTCTGAACAAAGGTTTCAGTCCTATTTCTAGCCCTTATTAAAATTGTTTTCTGAACAATTAATTAAGATACAAAGTATACTTAAGGGTTTTTTTTTTTTTTTTTTTGGTCTATAAAATTTTGGTGGGGAGATGACTCAATGATAAAGCACTTACTGTGCAACTGTAAAGACAAGTGTGAATCACCAGCACCCATGCAAACACTGTGTTAGTGAGGTAGCTGGCCAGTAATCATGGTGCTTGAGAGGCAGAGACAGGCAATCCCTGGAGCAAACTGGTTAGCTAGACTAGTCAAATGGCTGAGCTCTGGGTTAATGAGAAAACCTGCCACAGTAAATTAGGTGGAGAGCTATTGAAGAAAAACACTATTAATGTCTGGTCTTTTCTCATATACTCACACATATATAAGCATACATACACAAAAGCCCACGCCACACACATGCCAAAAAAAGAAAAAAGAGACAGAAATTCTGCCAATAGGTTGGGAGTGTAGTTGAGTACTTGAGTAGCATACATGAGGTCCTGGGTTTGATCCCGACACTAAAATAAAAGATAGAGGAGGGCAGAGCCAGAGAAGGAGAGGGAGAAAGATAAAGAGAGAGAAGCCAGGAGGAGGCCCTCAATGGAATGGGGGTAGGTAGAGGAGCTATAAGAATATAACCTTTAAAAAATAAATTAAAGGAAGTAAAATAAAATAATAAAATAAACAGTAGGGCTCACTGTGCAACTGCACAGATCCCAAGCGGCACTCTAGGCTCCACCCTGGGAATGACTAGAAATACTGAACTTTCATGTGAGTATCAGGGTGTTTACCAAAGAATTCAGCTGCATTTTATAGAGAAGGGCCTCACAAAGGCAAAACTAGACTCATTTTCAAAAAAATAACTCACCCTGTTTTTAAATGATCTACAAGTTGTTGACTAAAATTAAGTCATCTGTACAAGTAATTTCCAAATGAGGGGTTCCATTACTAGCCCTCTATCTTTAGAAGGTTTGCTAAATTATGTCACTATTTTCATGAAATAAATGAAATGGCATCCATAGGGTTCTTAGTCTACATGGGGTTTAAATAACTATCCACCTGCAGACCTTGGGCTTATGTTGCCCCATTCCTCCTTTCATTATCAACTTGTTTCTTCCAGATCCCCCATGGGTAGAGGAGGAGAGAGTCAGCACAGAGACAAAAACAGGTTCTAGAATCAGGTGTATTGAGATTCTAATTGTGGATCTGCTGCTTATTGACCACAAGGTCTGCAGCAAGCTCCCTGGCCCTGCCAAGCCTTGCTATCCCCTTTCCAAAGTGCTTGCTCACAGGGTTGTTATGAGAATTCACACAAAGTATGGGTATGCGCCACATACACACACACACACACTGATTTCTGATCCTTTCCTTTCTGTGGAAGAACTCTAGAGAATTGAGAATCAGGGACCTCCCCAGAGGACAGGCTACTCCTGACTAGCCTTCCAGAGCTGCTATTATGCTATTCTCTTGGCTCAGACTACCTGTCAATCTTGATTCAGCTCACACAAGCCTTGTCATCCCAGCCTCATGTGGGAGCCTTGCCCAGGCAGCATCTCTACAAGGCACAGATAGAAGACATCTTGTTTTTGCTCTGAGATTTTAAAACATATCCCAGACTGTTCTTTTAGCCCATATCTATACCTTGCCTATAGTTTTCTTTACTGTAACTATTCTTATTTATAACCCCAAATGCCAATAGTTATCTGAATGATCATCCTGTCAAATACATTTAAGAAATGTTTTGCTTGTCTTTGTCTTTTGTTAGTGTTTTAAAGAATATCAATAACATGCTGGAAACGTGTCTGATTTTGCAAGCATGCTTTTTCAGAAAGTGGATTTTCTGCATAGGAAAGAAGACTTCATAGCTCACGCAGCAGCATGAACTGATGCCACCCATTTGCTTTTTCCCTAATACCCAAGGGACTTGAGCTACATGAAGAGAATTGGGATTGTGATAATGCAGAGGCAGAGATCATCTTTGGGCATGGGACTTTTTCTAAGTAATGAGTTTACCTTACTTCCCTTACCCTCCATGGTAGAATTGGGATGGTGGACAAAAAGTTACCTTAGGACAGCTGTGTTCCTGTGAGCTGAGAAAACATCACTGGCAGGGAGGAGGAATCACAGCATTGATGAAAAGGTTTTTCATAATATCATCCTATTTCCCAAAGTGACTCAGGACCATGCTAGTGCTTAGAGGAGGCAGTGTCATAACCTCTCCCCTCAGGCCCAGAGGCACCTTGATCACAGGAACTCCAATAGAGGACAGGGTAGCCAATTTAATCACTGGGTTCCTTATGGGTGTACAGACTTGTAGGCTCAGAAGGAACTCAAGTTCCATTTACAATATTTTTTTCCCTAAGAAGGAATGCACTGGCCTGATGAACTGAAAATTATACACTAGTATTTACAAATCTTTCTAATAGACCCTAATTTATTGAGGGCAAAGGTCACAGTAGAAATTATCCAGCCCCAAATCAATATTTCTATGTACCCCTATTCTTTCCATAAGTAAGTGATACTGATAATGATTAACTTCAAGGAACTAAGAGTGGCTTGTGAACAATGAAATGAATTTCAGAAGCAGTACCATTCAAGATGCTTTTATTTAATTTCCTTTATTATTTTTATTTATTTGTTTGAGAGAGAGAATGGGTGAGCCAGGGCCTCCAGCCACTGCAAACAAACTCAGACACATGTGCCCCTTTGTGCATCTGGCTTACGTGGGTAAGGTGGGGGGTATCAAACCTGAGTCAACCTGGTTTTGCAGGCAAGCACCTTAACCACTAAGCTATCTCTCTAGCCCTTTATTTAATTTCTTATGGGAGATATGCAAAACAAGATAAAAAGGTTAGTCCAGGGTCTCAGCAGAGGACAGTTTGGGTCTTAACCTGCACATTCATCTTCAGGCTAGTTACAGGAGTTCGTATTTTTCCAGGAAGAGGGAAAAAAAGAAAAAGGAAAAAACTTAATTTCATATCTCCCATCTGGCTAACTTGGGTTTTGTGAACACAAGAGAAGTAGGTTAACTTCATGGGTATCAATCTATTTTCTTTTATGAGCTATAAATGCACTCTAAAGAAAAAGATACATGTGAGGAGTTCATGACCTAGTACCTTTTAGCTTTAAATGGAATTGACTTTATTTCCCTGTCAACTACAACTTTTACTAAAGAGTCTTGGCTTCTTTATAGCATAATGGTTTCCCTAGGATTACAATAAAATGCTTTTGCAATATCTATGACTTGAACATTAAGGACTTTTAAACTGCATCTGAAGATCAGTGCAAACAGCAATACTTTTGCATGTATGTGTGTGGCATGTGTAATGTGCTGTGTCTGTGTGGTACATGTGTGTGCAGACTTGTGGGGCCCATGTGCTCAGGTATGGAGACCAGAGGAGAAGTCACATGGTCTGATCTATACAAATAAAGTTGAACTTTATGCCCTGGAAACCAGATTCTTTGCTTTTTGCTTCTTTCATTGGGTTCGCTTCTTTTAGGGAAAGTTCCATGGTACAAAAGCTAACTTTAGAAGCACGGTTTGCATAGACTAAAGTTTATGTGTATTTTAGTTTGATGGAGTATACTGTTAGAACAAGTTAGTTGTCCGTGATGCTCCTTTGGGGGGAATATAAACATTCTGGAACAATCTCCTTGGCCATCACTCTTCCTATGAACATTTTCCTTAACTTCACAGACAAGTGAGAAGGAAAGGAAAGGAGGAGGCACATCAGACTTGCACACACTCCACTCCACTGCGTTTCCTGCTGACCTTGGCTCTTCACTGTTCTGAGTACCCCCTCTTTCCACTTGTGTGTCTGCAAGGAATGGGAGGCAGAGTCACACAGGATTAACATGGCCTGTGATTCCTTCTTCCTGGTATTTCAGAATGGCATTGACTAGGAAATGGGCTGGGCTTGCAGCAGGGCCAGCGTAGTGGGAGGGAATTGTTTACTGATTCATGGAAAGCATCTGATAAAACAATATATAATTAAATAATTTTATTTATGAAAGGAGCTATAAGCTGAAAAACTGTTTTCTTATTAGGCCAAATGTTAAACTTTAATGTACTGCATAGGTAAATGATAATAATGTCCAGAACATTATCCCATATGCCTAAGTTCATGTACTCAGTGATTATGTCCTGATCACCCACCATCTACGAGGGGCTCAGTGGGCAATGAGGAAATGATTGACAACAAAGAGTGGCATGGCCGTAGTGTTCCTGGAAAGTAAAGCTTCTGGATTGGGGCTGCAGCCAACGGAATCCAGCTAAAGAAAGACACAGCACTAGTTCCACCACAGCTGTTAGTATACATTCACGACATGTCAAAATACGGATGTCACTGTGTTGAAAGAGAAATCTGCCTACAAGTGAAATAACTGCTTGCAAATAGAATGTAGCATAAGTTTGAAAATCCTCCTGCTTTTACAACATGCTTTCATACATAAGAAATAACCACTTTAGTCTCTCTCTATAAGCTATCTATCTTTATCTGAAAAATAAGTTCATTTTTACCTCATTTGTATGACTCAACAGGGAGACTATCTTTTTATTTTAGCCATTTTTTCCTTTTGTTTTTTTGAGGTAGGATCTTGCTACAGCCCATGCTGACCTGGAATTCATTCACCTAGAGTCTTAGGCTGGCCAGGAACTCACAGCGATCCTTCTACGTCTGCCTCCTGAATGCTGGGATTAAAGGCGTGCACCACCATGCCCAGATATTTTAGTTTATTTTTCACTTTTCCCCGCTGTAATGAACCCAGGACTTTAAGGATATTGGGGATGTACTATGCTACTGGGGTACTTGCCCAGAACAGGGAGGCGTCACAGGAGCCACTTTTCTCACATTTTAGTCTGCTTTGTGCTATTTGTGTTTGAGGTATGCATTCAAAGCTTTAAAAATTGGCAAAAAAAAATTTTGTAAAGCACACAACTTGACAATTGTAAAATGGAATACATCACACATTCACACACATTAGCATTGAAAATTAGAATACACAGGCCTTATGTTTACTGCTGTTTATTCAACAGCTTCCAACCTAGCTAAGTAAATGTCTATGTTGCCTATCCAAAAGGAATCTGATTGTTGCACTTCCTCCTCCCCTTTGAATATATATATGACAAGAAAAACCTTGACTCGGTATTACAGGTAATGTGGCCATTTCTAGGAAATGAATATTGACTTTTTTTCTTTTTAAATATTTTATTTATTTATTTATTTGAGATAGAGAGAGAAAGAGAGGCAGATAGATAGATAGATAGAGAGAGAGAGAGAGAGAGAGAGAGAGAGAGAGAATGGGCACGTCAGGGCCTCCAGCCATTGCAAACAAATTCCACATGCATGTGACCCCTTGTGCATCTTGCTTATGTGGGTCCTGGGGAATCAAACTGAGGTCTTTAGGCTTCACAGGCAAACACTAACTGCTAAGCCATTTCCCCAGAATATTGATTTTAAGTTATTCATACTAACCCATTTCCACACATTTACCTTCATTCTAAGAATTGGAACATAACCAAATTGTGCCAAATAAGATGCATGAAGCTTGCAGGAAATATTTCATACTTCTTGCTAAGGACCTGACACTTGAAGCAGGAACAACCATTCCCCACCATGAGGTGGCAAGTCTTGAGTAGACAAGGAAGTGTGATAAGGATGACACAGAAAAACAGAATCTTGGTCCAAGCTGTATAGGTAGGTCCTACCACCCACAGACTTCTTTTACAAAAGATAATTAAAGCCTTTCATTATTTGTACAAGCAGCATATCCCAGTATTTCCGACCCAAAAATATTGGAGCTGACATACTTGGGTACTTTTTTTATTTAAACCACAAACAAGACCTTGCATAATATATTCCAAGATATCCCTTAATTGTTGGGGGCATTTAAATTTTTTCATTGAACTGATTCAGAGAAGAGCATTCCAGAAGCATCACAACCTTGAGATTTCCCTTGCCAGAAATGCCTATGTCAATTAACCCAAGCTTACTAGTGGAGGAGCATGGTGGTAGATACTGGGGAGGAAGAGTGATAGAAGGGTTACAAAGAAATTATAGGGAGTCAAAGTGGTAGTATTTAAAACATTAACTAGATTTTTGGCAATAGAAGTGAAAATCTCTACAATTCAACCAGATTAAGAAAAGGGACTTAGTCTATAAGGTTGGAGATGATGAAAAGAAAATGAAGCAGGAATGAGTGACTCATGCTCACAGAGTTTCAAATGAGCTCAAGTTTGATAACATCCTAGCTGTTAAATCACCCCCACATCCCAAGGATGTGTGGATTCAATTGCTTAGCAAAAGACCACCAGCAGCAAAAATGTTATTTGTGGAGTTTCAATGCAAAGTAAATGTACAGATGTTGGCATAAAAACCAAACTGTCTGAAATGAAACCGAAGAGAGAGAGAGAGAGTGAGAGAGATCCAGAGAGAAGATTAGAAGATAATTAAACATGCAATAAAAGAGACCACTACATGCCAGCCATTGAGCTTAGACAGTCAATGCCTGTGACATACAGATGCTAGTTACAATGGTGACATGTAGGAACTAACAGATGTGCAAAAGTACAGAATAAAACAAATACTACACTGACATCACGATCTTTGGGGACAGACTGCAAAAGTCCTGTCATTCTCATTGAAACTAATTTATCCAGCTACACCCCAGCAGGATGTGAAGTACACATAGCATAAAAGATAGCAAGCAGCAGGGGCAATAAACTTTATAAAAGCTATTAAAGCATGCACCAAAGCAAGATAATACAGGGAGGAAACAATGGGGAAGTCAGACTAATTTATAAAATAATCACGGTAATACACAGTGCAAACACTTCATGAAAAATACACATGCTTATCACATTAAAAATTCACGCTGCAAAACCATCCTTGCAACGTCCAAGTTGACCTGCTGCAGAGCAGAGAAATACAAGGTACCAGGTTGCCACATGGAAAGGCTGACTCAGACAGGCTTCATGCCAGGTCATCTACCCCCATGCCTTCACTGTATACAAGTATCTTAGTCATTGCTCGAGTTATGGACACACAAGAGTCTTGCAAAGGTGTCAGCATTTTGTAGTGGGTGATAATATATGAGGACACTTGCAGCTCTGAAGTGCTAGAGTTGAACCGTCTTGCCCAACCCTCTGTTCTCCTAGATTCCTGGGCAGTGCAGTAAGCAAGCATAGCTGAAGGGCTGCTCCAGAGTCCATGTAGATTAGGATCATAGAAGGCTTCCTTGCTCCCTTTCTTCCCTGGCAGTATCCCTGCATTTCTCCACAAGGACCAGAGCTTCCCTCCTTTGAAAGTAATTGCCCTGGGATTTGTTAGACTCGTTATCACTGTAAAACTGCTGGGAAGAGAAATGAACTCTAATGTTTTAGCAAATATTTATGGACTAATTTTTTTCCTTCAGTGTCTGAAGAAGTGGGATGGGGATTCGGGGGATGGATGGGAATTAGAGCAGGAAAGAGTGAAAACAGAAAACTTTTGCTCCCAAGACATCATAGGAAGGCAGTAAGTTAGAAAACAGAACTGAAATTAAAACAGAGCCCTGAAGATAATGTGTGCTGTAGAGGACTTTGTTCCAAGTGGTTCAGAAGTGAATATGTGAGCAGTCATGATAACTGTTCCATATGAAGCCTTCTCATCTCTCCTAAACCATTTCTCGATTTTAAAGTCCTAACTATGAGGTCTAGAATCTTCCTCACATCAGCCAGATACAGAACAGCAGATCCTGAGCTCAAGATAAGAAACCTAAGGAAAGCAATGTGGCTACTAACACCTGAAACTGACAGGTTTAAATACATACAGCACAGTCCCTCATCTGGTAAACTGAGGTACAGCCAGCTCTTAGCACTAATTCTCAAGAATCCCTCCATCTCGGATTCCCACTTTTACCCCCTCTTTCCTTATCTCTTTCTTTTTCTTCCATCCAAGTACTAATAAAGCCCAACCCTGCTAGCTTCTGAGATTGGGTGGGTTCAGGATGGGATAGTTGTACACTCTCTCTCCTCTGATTTACAGAGCATTCGTCCAGAGCATGTGGCCCTTGAATAAGTGGACCACCATGTTTGTTTTTAAAGTTTTTTTTTTTTCCATAAAAATAATGGCCTCGATTTCTGTTACTCTTAGAGATTACAAAACAGAAAGGGAATTGTAGGAAATTTTTGTTTTAAAATTCCTGCTTAGGTGAAAAGTTAGGTTGCAAAGGATATATATATATATATATATATATATATATATATATATATATATATATTCATTTATTTGAGAGAAAGAGAGAGAAGCAGATAGAGAGAGGGACAGAGAGAATGGGCATGCCAGGGACTCATGCCACTGCAACAGAACTCTTGTTGTGCATCTGGCTTATGTGGGTATTTGGGAATCAAGCCTGGGTTCTTAGGCTTCACAGGCAAGCACCTTAACCACTAAGCCATTTTTCCAGCCCTGAAAAGATTTCTTTTAATGGCTGATTTATAAACACCTAAAATTCAGTAGATGTGAAATTTACATGACATGCCTAAATTCAAAAGTTGATCTACTTGAAAATAATTTGTTGTTTAAATTGTCAAACTATGAAAGCACTTGGTTTCCCTTCACTGGCTTTTTAAAAGATTTAAGTCACACATGCTGGTGCAATCTGTGGGTCAAAGGATTTTTTTGTCCATACCAATTAACATTACACATCACATTTCCAGGTGAAAACTAAAATCAAGACAACCAAGAAAGAAAGTATCTCGGAAGATGTGTTTGCTTGTGTGCTTCAATGTAAGATTATAATTGACTATAGTATGCTCTCTCATGAGAAGGAACAGTAATTTTTACATACCATTGTAAGAATAAAATATCTGTTTGTCCACTAGAATTTTTTTAGATTCTTTGCACAAGCCCCTTGAACTACCAGTTACACTATGATTCAGATCAGTGAGATACAGAACACTACCTGGCAAATTAAATCTGTGCAGAGGGCTTATCAACAAGTAGAATATTGCAAAATTGATCAAGAAAGGTTTAGGTTTGAGGATTAAGCATTTAGGGAACCCGGACTAGGAAGACGGCTCATAGGATGAACAGCTGCCACAAGCCTGAGGGCCCAAGAAGGCCTAAGACTGAGTTTGATTCCCCAAGACCCATGTAAACAACAGAGACTTAAGAATACTTGGGGCTCACAAAACCACAGTTTCACATTCAGAGACTCCATCTCAAGAAAATACTTCTATGAGTGACAGAGGAAAGACACATGGCATTCTCCTCTGACCTCCACATGCTTGGGAGTATATCTGCATATACACACGCATACCACACACACCACTACACACCACACCATATAGTAAGTATACATACCAAATGACAACAACAGAAAAACAGCAACAGATAAACCGGAGACTAAGAAATCTATCCCTTAACTTCGCTGCAACATAACAATACATTTAGATAACATGGATTTTCACATTTGAATTTTTATCCCATAAATGATATTCAAGAAGTAGTAATGTTGATAATTCATTAATTCATACCAAATAATCAACTTAACAAGAGTAAAAGAATGATACTTAAGAAGAAATTGGGGCTGTAGAGATGACTCAGTAGTTAAAGGCACTTGCTTGCAAAGTCTTACAGTACAGGTTCGATTCCCCAGTACCCACATAATGTCAGATGCACAAAGTGGTTCATTTATCTGGAGTTTGTTTGTAGTAGGAAGTCCTGATATGGCCATACTCTCTCTCTCTCTCTCTCTCTCTCTCTGTCTGTCTGTCTGTCTGCTTCTTTCTCTCTGTCTCAAATAAATAAATAAACATATTTTTTAAAAGAAGAAACTGGACAAATCTCATATATAAAACAAAAATACTATTCTAATATAAACTTTTTAAATTTTGGGTTGTATTATAAATTAATAACTACATGGTTTTGTCAGCCAAGAAAAGGACACAAAGAAAATTACCAGTGATTAAGGGAACTATTTAAATGCCAAAAACAAAATAGTCCAACCATGAGATGAACTGGAAAGGAAACAGTTAACTATTTTTTATATATGGCTCACCAGGTTTTGTGACTTCAAATTTTACACCCTTATATCATAGCCAACATTGTATATTTAATTTAAATACCCCAGGATATTATATACAAACTTTATCATCTCATCAGTCATATGTTACCTCTAAATTCCTAAGCAAACACTTGAATCCATTAGGTGGTTTTTGAAAGATGAATTCAGGAAGATATTGGTGGGAAGAACTGAAATGCTAGTTGGAGGGATTCCTATCTACTAGAAATTTCTAAAGACAAACACCACTTGACTCCCCCTGTCCCCCGCCAAATTAGAGGAAAACCATCATGCTGATTATTTATTTGTGTCATTTGATGGGACTAAAATCAGCCTGTCTCCAAATTTTGCAGCCATCCATATTTTTTTTTAATAAGAACTAATTTTACAAGGTCCTTTTTGGCCAAGAAACTTTCAACCACCATAAACTAGTCAGACACAATGTAAGATGATTAGACCAGAGTATATAGACCATGTAGCATAAGCTGCCAGTTAAACATTATAGCATGCTTCATTTTAATCATGTAGCTTTCATCCTTTCTGAACACCCTTTTAGCATCTCTTGAAAAAATGAGGCTTTTGAAAAAGCTGAGCTACTGCTAAACACTATACGCTGATGCTGCTGTGCTGAGCTGTGCTCCGAGGCTTCCCTGCCCCCATGAACATCAAACAGATCACCCTCAGTTCCATAAAGTCTCACAGCTAGGGTTCCAAGATAGCACCTATCTTCTTCAGCTTTACTCACTCAGGATTAAAATGTGATCATGTACCACATTTAGGTTTATCATAATATCATTTTGTAACAATAATAAATAAATGCTAGAGTAGCTGAAAAATGTATCACCTTTATTATTACACATTTAAGAAAGGGTTAAAGCCAGGCGTGGTGGTGCATGCCTTTAATCCCAGCACTTGGGAGGCAGAAGTAGGAGGATGGCTGTGAGTTCAAGGCCACCCTGAGACAAAATAGTAAGTTCCAGGTCAGCCTGAGTTGCAGTGAAACCCTATCTTGAAAAACCCCAAAATAAATAAATAAATAAAAAGGGTTAATATCTGTTGGGTCAAACACCAAACACCAGTACAACCAAGTAAAAGTCTACATAAATGAAAAAAAAAAAAAAAAAAAAAACTTTTCACAAAACAATATGCCACAAAGCCTCAGGAAACAAAAGTAAAATGGTGAGGTCCATGAAGAAATTTGCAATGCTAGAGCTTACAACATGTCTTAAAAGAAGTAAGGAAAGTAGGTGAGATTCAGAATATTTAGATCTCTCAGAAATGTGATTCCCATGTTTTACCTACTAAATCAGCATGCTGCTTGTGAACAAATTTGTAATTAGAAAACAAATTTGGGGCTGGAGAAATGGTTTACTGACTAAGGCACTTGCCTGCAAAACCAAAGGATCTGGTTTGACTCTCCAGGACCCACATAAGCCAGATGCACAAGGGGGCACATGCATCTGAAGTGGCTAGAAGCCCTGAAATGCCCATTCTCTTTTTTTTTTCTCTCTCTCTCTAAATAAATAAATAAATAAAATATTTTAAAAAAAGAAAACAAATTTGGTAAAGTATGCTATATGCAGATATGAAAATATCTCAGTGAAATCCATTATTTTGTATAATTAATAGATACTAATAAAAAAGGAAAAAGGAAATAATTTTTAAAACTTTTAAATTTAAATTAATTTTATTTTACTTAAGATGTATAAAATACTATATCTTGGGGCTGGATAGATGGCTAAGTGGTTAAGGTGCTTGCCTGCAAAGTCCAAGGGCCTGAGCTCGATTCCCTGGTACCTATGTAAAGCCAGATGTACAAAGTGGCACATGCATCTGGGGTTTGTTTGCAGTGGCTAGAGGCCTTGGCATGCCCATACTCTCTTGTGTACACCTCTTTTTCTCTCGAAAATAAATAAATACAAACAAACATAAATAAAATTTAAAATACTATATCCTTAGGACCATAAAAATAAGAAAGCAAGGGATGATGCTTAATATAGAATCATAAGGTGAAATATTAGGATTTTCTCAGATGAAAAACATCAAAAAGAAACTCAAGAAACAACATACTTAAATTTGAACAAACAACTAAATTCCATGTTTTCATGACAACATGACTTATGTTGCTTCCTCAAGAAATACAAAATGTTGTGAAAGAAAAACATATCATTTTTAAGTATCAGTTATAAAAAGATACCAAAATAGTCCTTAAAAAGTTGCTATTATTGCCGGGCGTGGTGGCGCACGCCTTTAATCCCAGCACTCGGGAGGCAGAGGTAGGAGGATCGCCGTGAGTTCGAGGCCACCCTGAGAATACATAGTGAATTCAAGGTCAGCCTGGGCTAGAGTGAGACCCTACCTTGAAAAACCAAAAAAGAAAAAAAAAATTTTAAAAAAAGTTGCTATTATTATAGTCAAAAGACAAAGATTTGCACAGACTGGGCATAACTGTGTTCTTGGCAAAGCCCTTAGAAGTTAACTCTTGGCTCTTTTCCTAAAGCAGATATACATAATTGTTCATATAAAACTCACGGTCATTACAATCCTTACAATTCCTAAAAAGAAAGTGAAGGAATCACTCATTGGGTCTTAGGCAATTGGTTAAATTTCTAGAGTAGCTATTCCGAAGTGACATTTGTATGTAAGAAACAGATGCACATGAACTTGAAACTACATCAAGAAGTAGTAGAGGTAAATGAGTGGCAGAATACTTAACGATGTCTGATTTCCAGCACTGAAAAAACAAGAACTAGAAAAAACAAGAGTCTGTCTCAAAAAAAAAAAATAAGATATACCATTAAGGAAGAACAGAATATCAGTAAAAAAAAAAAAAAAAAAAATTACGTATGTCTGAAAATATTTGCAAATTTTTGAAAATTATATCAGGGAAACAATTCCATATATAGTGATTATCAAAATAAATAAATTTAGCAAAAGAACTGCAAAGTCTATATCTACACTGAAAACTATACAAACATCTTTTAAATAAAAACAGAAATATGCCCTGTTCAAGGTTTGGAAGACTCACTATTGTTAAGACAGCAATTCTGCTCAAATTAATCTATAGATTCAGGAATTTTATATCAAAATTATAAGCTTTTTCATAAAAACTAATTGATCCTAAAAATTATATGTAAGTACGGATAAGTTAGAACTACAAAGAAAAATTTAAAAAAGAACAAAGTTGTATGACATGGACTACCTGGTTTCTAATTTAGCTGAAAAAATATATAATATATGTAGTACTGGCAAAAAAGTAGTGTATTGGACTGGAGTGGGTAAAATGCTGCACAAGTGTGAGAACATCAGTTTGGATTCCTCAGACCCCACATAAATGCAGGCATAACGGTGTATTACCTAGTCCCAGTGTGGGGTGGTAGTCAGGGAATCCTGGGGCTCATTGGCTAGCTAGTTTAGCCAAATGCGTGAGCTAGCTTTTTAGCTCAGTGAGAGATCCTGCCTCTAAATAAATAAATAAATAAGTTAATAAATAAAGCAAACAATTAAATAAGAAAGCTATTAATAGCACGTATCCACCCTTATTAAAAAGAGAGAATAGACATATCAATGGAACAGAAAAAACAAACAATCTAAAAATAAAACCTGCATGAATGGTCAATTGATATTATAGGAAAATAGTATTTGTAAGACATCTTGAAAATAGTCTTTATAAGACATCTTTCTGGAATATACGTGTGTATGTGAAATACACACACACACACACACACACACACACACAAACTTAGATGCCTTAATCCATATCTAGTAAATTTTGTGTGTACCATGAACAAACATTAACCACAAGTGGATCTTAATTTAAGACTTAATTTAAAAACTAAAACTACAATAGTCAATACGTTACTACTCAATAAAAATGCAACAAACTATGCCATATTATAAGAGACATATTGTGATATAATATTGATAGTAGTGACATGGTCTACTCAATTATCTCACAGGCACTACGGGATGCACCACTTAGCAATACAAAACAACCTGGGTTTTAAATTTCTAACCATGGTTTAGATTACCAGGTGACTATGACAACAGAATCTAAAATCCTGGTTGTCCTGAAGACTAGGCCACCTCAACACAGAAGCAGTAATCATTTTGTTGCTATCCCCATCATTTGGACATTTCTTTTTGTAACTATAAACAGGCAAAGAAAAAGGATATCTTATGCAATCATTAATCAGATAATGCAGAAAACAGCACAATGTATCAACTTTGGCTGGCTCCTGTAACTGCAGTGTCCACACCATCCCCACAATTTCTGTGACCTGACTTGGGGATTTCTGGGGCATTGGTGTCCTTCCACAACTATGAGGCTGCTCATTTAACTTTTTGTTTTAACTGGTCTCACTTTTTAAAATAGGAATAATGGTGCCATATCTGGGATATGATGAAGGCAAATGAGGTACCTATGAGGCCCTGAGCTCCCTAGATAAGCTGCAGGATTTATGCAACTGTGTCTGCTTTGGCTTAAAAGGGAAACGTGTCATAACCTTAGAGGTCATGATGAAGGAATGAGAGGTTCTTATTTCTAGAAAGGACTCTGCAGTTCAGTAGGCAGTTTGCCTGACCCATGTGTGTTTGGCATCTAGGTGCTAGTGAAACCAGCCGACTGACTTGTGCACAGGCACAGTGCCATCCAGCCATATGGGTGCACACAAATGCTGCCAAGTGACCATGTAGGAGAATCAGAAGCATTTGCTGAGGGCAGCAGTCCTAGTATGGGACATCCAAACAGCTGTCTACCCTGAGATTCATACGCCTGTGGTTAAGAGGACGTGACATGGCTAATCTAGGTTGGATTAATTTTGAAACATAGAAATCAGCCTCCTTGGCTCCAGATTATGGTTTGGGAACATGGGTGAATCATCTAACATACTGTCCTTCTGTGCTGGCCTTTCTTCCTAAAGACTCATGGTGTATTTTTATTTAGTGGCTTTTCAAGGTATCTAACTACCTTCCATGATACTGATCAAATATTTGAAAAGAAAAATAGTCCTCATACATTCCAGTAACCTATATTCTTAATCTGAATGTTGCAGAATATGACCATATTTATCTTTGTAAAGATAAGTATCATTATGGTGAGATGCTGGTAAACCTATTCCATTCGAGAGGTCAGTCTAGCAAGTACACCACACTAAGAAATTTCATGAGAGAAAGAAATAAACTCAGTAGGAAATTTTATAACTAGAGCAACTTTGTGTGTAATGTTTGGAACACCCAGAATTTTTTATTACTTAATATTGGGGGCTTGCTCCTTGAAAGTTTTATGTAGAATCATCAAAGATTTAATTTATATTTTCAGTCTACAAAAATGTAGGCTAAGACATGTTCAGCAGCAACAGCCATAAAGGAAGGATGAGACAAATTCCCTCCCCTCACATCTGTTTAAACGTCTCTGAGTAGGATTTTTTTTTCCCTTTTGGGGGTTGAATGTAGGGCAGAGAACTATACACAAACACATTTCAGGATATACATATGTCTATGGATAAGATGGCTTATTCTAGGAAGGGTTTCTGTGCCTTATGTAAGGATACTTTACTTAGCCAAAATCCAGATGAAACAAGAAAACCTGAGGAAAGTATTGTTGACCTGTGTTCAAGCATTTTGTTCACTGAGGATCCTGTTCATTTCTACCAGATTCCATTGCATTTAGTATATACACAATTTCAAGAAATTTAGGTGGTCAAGCTAGAAGCAAATCAGAGACAGCATAATGAAAAAACGCCCCAGTCGAACATGAATAGCCTTGAAGAGGCACAGAACACAAGAGGGAAAGAACTGAAAAACAGAGGGAGGGAAGATAAACAACAGCAAAAAATTCCATAATGTACTTAACCTGGGTCAATTTGGTTCCCAGTCAAACAGATCTCCTAGTCCAATTGTCCCTGTGGATATCACACCATATTATTCTCAGGGTAATGAAATGCATACATAATGATGCTATGAAGTCATAAAGAAAAGACCATTATCTTCCACGCAAACTAATGCTTTCCAAAATGATTTGAATAAAAAAGAAAAAGTTTGGTGATTAAAGATAAAAGAAGCCTCCTTTTATCCAAAATAATTTCCTTTAAGTTCCACATAGCTGAAGTTTTCTTATATATGTACGATATTCATATGTATAAATTATGAACAACTTTATAGCTTTAAAAATGCCTGGATACTGATGAGATCTTACCCTGATAAGATGATACCTGATTTACAAGCTTCAATTTCAAGAGTTACGATGCAGGATATAAAACGTTATTATAAATTGCAACTCACTGTGATCCTTAGTACTATACCAGTTTGAGAAATGTTTTATCTCCTTTCTACTAAATCATCTAAATGTAAATAGTTTAGTTTTTGGCAACTTTTGTTTCCTCTCCCCCACCTCAAACCTTAAGATACATGCCTTCATTAGAATGCTTTCCTCCTTTGCACAAGCAAATAATTAATTATTATTCATAAATAAGTAAAATATCTCTTTATGGCTAGATCATTGCTCAAAAGAAATTATAAATTACAAAGCTTCTATCTTTGTCCTCATAAACAAATAAATCCAGGAAAAACAGACTCTTTGAATAACCTTTTCCATAAAACTCTAATCCCTGACCCTCCAAACTGAATGTTAAGTGGCTATCAATTTATTTGTCTGCCTGTGAGAAAGCCTTTGGAAGATGAGATATCTAATAACAGTCAAAATGCATCTAATGAAGACAGAAAAGTAGTTTTTTAGTTGTAAATTTAGTTTCAGATATTTAGTGCACAGTGAATAGAGTAATCTGTCCAAATAATTAGCTAGCCAATTGAAGGAATTATGAGCTAAAGCACAGTGTACTGCACTATAATCAGATCACTAATATAGCTACCACAGAGTGACGATTATGTGCCTGTCATTATGCCTGCTGCTTGACATTATCCCCTATAATCCTCACTATGGCTCTGTGAGAGTGACTTGCCCAAGGTCACACAGGAAGTATGCTAAAATGATCATAAATTCAGAGAACGCAAATATATTTTAAGAAGGAACACATTTATGGTTGAGATGGGTGGGTAAGGATAGCCAAGCACTTGGCCCTATGCTTTTCACCCAACAAAACATTTGTCTCACCTATCATACTTCACAGCATTGCTAAGGAATGATGAAAGAACATCATTGTCACCAAAAAGCAACACACACACTTACACTGAGTTCCAGGCATCATTGTAAGTGCTTGACAAATATACACATTTATTTTAATCTTCAAACAGGCCTATTAATACCACTCACCACTTGGAACTTTCCAGTGGCTTCGCATTAGTCTTAGAATACAGCCAAACTCTACCATGCAGGACATAGTCCCTGGCAGCCTTGCCAGCGCCATACAGACCTTCCTCTTACTTTTTTCTTCCAAGCCACATATATTAGTGCTCTTGCAAGCTATCCCACCCTCCCCTCCCCTCTGATCGTTTTCCTTGCCCTCCTTCTCTAAGATTTGAATATTCTATCCCTGGAAGCCTCCAATTTAGTTCCCATCTGAGAATTTTTGTGTTTGTTTTCTGGACTGCTTTGTCTTGTGGCTGCTTTTCTTAAAATCTTAGCCCAAATGGCACTCAGAGAGGCCTTCTTTGCCTACCTATTAAAAACCTATCATATAGCCTCACTTCTAGGGAGATAAATTAATTGATTAGAGAAAACAGCAAGAAAGAGAAATAAATGAAATCGCATCTTTAGAGAACATGGTGGCATAACAATGTACACTTAGGTGTGCATAACATCTCTAAGAAACTAGAAAACACACAAAGATACAGGAAGAATCTAAGTGTGCATGTGTGGAGAGGGGCTGGCAGAAGGGACCCAGGTTTGATTCCCCAGGACCCATGTTAGCCAGATGAACAAGGGGGTGCATGCGTCTGGAGTTTGTTTGCAGTAGTTGGAGGCCCTTGTGTGCCCATTCTCTCTTTCCCTCTTTCTCTGTCAAATAAATAAATAAATAAAAATAAAAATAAAGTTTTTTTTTTTAAAAGCACTGTGGTATCTTAGAAGTCTATTCATTTTTCACAATTCTTCATGCATTCTCTAGCCCATGGAACCTCAGCAACTTAACATGCACAATGAATTTTCCTGCTTTTCTTTGATTTGTTTTAGAACCCAGGCATGTTGGTATTGAAGTCCTGAACTCACATTATCCCCCTGCTTCAGCCTCCTCAGCAGTCAGGAGTAATCACCCAACATCGTGCCCAGCTGACACGCATTGTGTTTTAAACTGTCCATTCCTTTTCCTTTTCTTGTTCTCTGCCTGCTTTTCCCTCATCATCTCCACTTCATCAAATTACCCATATGTGAAGAAACTTGCTCTTATTTCTCATCTAGAAATGTTTGTTTCTGAAATCCTTCCAGACTTTGTCTGATTCAACCATGATCTTTAATGTGTAATGTGATGTTTTTCCTTACACTGTTTTCTAATGCATGCTTTATATATACCACATCACAGTGGGATAGACCACTTCATGAGTTTCACTCTTTTCTGTATTGTATCTAATACTCTAGTATTAGGCCAGATGTTTAAGGAAAAATAATCTCTGAGGCTGAGCTTTCTTATATGTAATGTAAAAGCTAAACTGCTTTTTATATTATTCTGAGGTTAAATGAGATTATGTGTATGTAACTCCTAGGACTACATTGAGTATACATTAAGAACTCAACATGATATAATTCAGTAAGTGATATATAATAATATCTCAACCTGGATAGAAAAGTACAGAAGCCTTTCAAATCTTTTGGTAATTAAATAAGTAAAACTGGGCTAACAAGCTATATCCATATAAATAGTTTTCCAAATTGTAGCAGTCCCAGAATTCTATCATTCCTTTAACTATGTCACCAATTTACTACCAGCTCTCTTGGAAGGAAAGAGAAAAATGATCCTGCTAAACGTATACATATATCAATTATAAGACACATTTTCAATTTCAGTGCCATTTCAAATTGTAGAAAAACGGCAATTTTTTACACACAGTTTCTCTCCTTTTCTCCTGTGCATCAGTCCTTTGTACACAGACCCCCATCACTCTGAAGATAAAAGGCAGTGCCCAGCACTAACTTGTCATACCCACCTGCTGCCATCATGTCCTTACACATGTCCCTCTGTGTGTCTGTAAAGCTCTGAATCCGCAGCCTGCTCTCACCACACTCAACAGGGGCTGTGTGTGGCAGCAAAAAGAGCATGCTTCCCTTGGCCTACCAGGCCTTCCTCCTGAGAAGTTTCCTTCACAGCATTACAGTTTGGACCGTCTTTCTCTAAATTGTATTTTCATTGTAATAGTATTTATAGCCAGCTTACATTTCACATATTGTTTTATAATTTACAAATCGTTTTCACGCATTATCATCCAATTAAGTGTCAACTTCCCACATACATCCTTTCAGGTTTTAAAAAAAAATAAATGAACTAAAGCATCAACTAATTGCCCCCAATTTTTAGATGAGGAGATAAAGGCCCAGAAAAGATTCTGCCTTGCCAGTTTATAGAACTAAGGAATAAAATACACTACAGTGTTCTGATACCACACAGATGCCCTTTGTTTTGTAGTACAGTCCATCTCACTCTACCTCTTGTTTTCTTCTCTATCACCTATTGTTTTAGCCAGCTTCTATGCTGCAGAAGTGCCTTGGTGTCTCTGCTCTTCCCCCTGCAATCACCATAGCATCTGGCTTTGAACGTGACCTCCACATGGTATGCCCTGCTCTCTTTCCTTCCTGTGGTGCACTCAACCCCTCATTCACCACTGTGCTGGAGATTTCTAGTCATGCATTCTCTCAGAACATTTAAATTAATGAAATTTACCTATATGGGGGAAAATATCAGCTTATGAAAGCACAGGATAAAAACAATCTTACTTTTTAGTCATAATAAAAAATAAAAGATTCTATCCTATTTTTGAATTCCTTAATTTTCTAAGGAAATTCCTCTCCATCAAGTATTTTAACAGACACAGCAGAACTACACTTGAGACATGGATGCTATACTAAAAAATGACTTTTAGACCTTAGAAATTTTGTGGGATGGAGAGATGGCTCAGAGGTTAAAGATACTTGCTCACAAAGTCTCATGGCCTGGGTTCAATTCCCTAGTACCTATGTATAGCCAGATGCACAAAGTGGAGCATGTGTCTTGTACTCATTTGCAGTGGCAGGAGACCCTGGTGTGCCCATACTTTCTCTCTCTCTCTCTGCCTCTTTCTCTCTGTTTATCTCTCTCTCTCAAATAAATAAAAATATTTCTTTAAAAACTTAGAAAATTTTGCCACTATTTTGATTTTTGAAACCCTTGCACCTGGCCTGGTATTCATGCCCTGCTGAACTGCTGTCCACATACTACAATGTGCCAAAAGGTGGGAGACAGAGTATTCAACCCCTAAAGCTGACTGTATCCAATGGGTGTGGCCCTTCTGAGAGACACTATGCAAATATACTCCTGCCCACACCAATCTAACTAGCTCAGTCCAGACCCAAAGAATGAACTTCAGAACTAAACAAACAATAACAATGATGAAATGAAACAGGCAAAGTTTTTAAAACCATGGACATTTGACATATTTTTGAATGAAAAGGATCTATACTGCTGTGAACCTTACTCCACATACAATGACAAGCATTAAAAATGAAAGAAAACCGGGCTGGAGAGATGGCTTAGCGGTTAAGGCGCCTGCCTCCTAAGCCTAAGAACGCCGGTTCCAATCTCCAGGTCCCACGTTTAGCCAGATGTAAAGTGATGCAAGGGTGCAATGCCGCACTTGCCCACAAGGGGGCACACACATCTGGATTTCGTTCACAGCAGCTGAGAGACTGCTGGCGTGACCATTCTCTATCTGTCTCCCTCCCTCTCTGTCTGTCTCTATGTCTCTCTCTAAAAAAAAATAAATATATATATAAAAAAATGAAAGAAAACCCAGGTCTTCATGAGTTCTTAAAACCCTGGACTACATGAAGGAAGGACACCAGAACCACCCTATCCACTACTCTATAAAACTAATAATTAACACTATTTAACTATAGTTCAACATTTTGTTGATGATATAATCAAATAACTATCAAAAGTAAGGAAATAAGAATCTCGATTATTATATTAAGTTCTCTACCTCTATGAAATTTTATATCATAAAACAAAAATTTAATGACAACACAGTCCCTGTAGATAATCAGAAGATTTGCTCAGTAATAAAATGCATTAGCTTGCAAAGCGTCCTGTGTTTGGTCCATCATATGATACTATTTAGGGTATATAATCTTGAAAGGGCAATCCGATAATCACACTAGAAGCAATTTTGTACGATAGTACTGCTGAAAAGTCAATTTAACTTTCCAGCTTTATAAGACTTTGTTATTGCTATTGTTAATTATTTCTCATTTAATGGGAAATTGGCAACAAGGTCCCCAACTGTCATTTTAAATCTGCAGTAATATCATGTGAAGCTTTTCGTCCTTATTCCCAAGTCCTGGATTATCAGAGTTAAATGGCAGATCCGGCGTTACAAAAGCTCAGGGGCAGGCACTGTTACACAAATTGCCAATTCAATTAACAGTGTGCAAATGCTCCACTGGCAGACTGCAAGAAGGACAGCCATTTTGGCAAGTGTCATTCCTAATTTATCAAACTGTCAAACCTTCCACTCAGGTGCCTGCGGTCACTGTCTGCTTCTTAATGCTACATTGTCAAAGCTGCAGGAACCATTCTTGTAGCCTGACAAGGCACAATACTCAAAACTGATTTTAAAATCAAATGTACAGTTGTCTTAATTATTCTCAGTATAAATGATGTTTTAATTACAAAAACAGAGTGGGAATATTAAACCAGGAATGGATACTGGGTTTACACAGAAAGGTGAGAACTTGTTACCAGCCCATTTTGAGAAGTTGAAGAGGCAGAACACTTTATACCAGATCAATCTTCTAAGCCATAGCATTATTTAGTTTGCTAAATTACTAGATATAATATATATTTATATGTAATTATATATTTATATAATATTAATTCTGAATGACATTGAGTACTAAACTTTTCTCTCTATAGTTATTCCTATGCCTTTGATATGATCACGAGGAATGTTACAACAACTGACATTTGTATTCTAGCATCCTCTTCCATGCCCTTCACCTGATTCTAAATGCCCTTGTTTACATAATTCCTTATGTCCTGGTGCCCAGCCAAATGTGTAAGAAGCAAAACATAATAAAATGTTATCATCTTCTATGCATTCATTAGTTCAACAACTATTTATTGCCTAAGGCCGTGTAGTCAGAGTCAGAGATCATAGAGGTAAAAAGTTGTATCAGCCTGATATGTGTATTTTAGCAAAATATTGCTCCTTGTTACCCTGGTTTTCTTAATATTTGACAACAAGGCATTCTTCCAAGGACATCAATTGACACCCAATATAGAGGAAGGAGATTATTTTCTCTATGAACTTGTTCCTTTCACCACAGATGTTATGCAAGGTTGGGAGAGGAAGTACAAGGAGGATGGGTAGGCTATGCAGATCAACTAGATTCTAACTCAAAGTCCAATAGATTGACCAAATGAGACAGATCCTCATAGATCAGAATAAATGAAAAGTCTGGGAAAATCTGATGCATTATGAAATCAGGGCATCAGCAGGCAATTATTAAGCACCTTATATGTTAGGGCTACTGCAGGCTAGGCAAATGGTGAGGACCTTACATGCCAATAAAACTTAAATGAGTAAATCATGATCCTAGCTTTGATTAGCTGATTTGGTAGAGAAGAGGAATGATGACTTCCGAAAGAGAAGAAGGGAGCACTTCAGTCTACAGGTAAACTCACTAGTGCAATTGGAAGTACCAACAATCTTTCATGATTTAATTTCATCTATATGCCCATGGTTAGTATAGAATACCACTTGAAAGGTAGGATGTTCCACCACAAAACACAACTTCTGCAACCTTAAATTTTACCATTGCTGATTCATTTTGATCTAGTTAGTATTATGTTGTCAATTTCATTTATATGAGTTTTATCTATCAAGTATTTAGAACTCATAGAAGCATTTACTTTTTTTTTGGTTGTTGTTTTTTTTTTGGTTTTGCGAGGTAGGGTCTCACTCTGGTCCAGGCTGACCTGGAATTAACTATGTAGTCTCAGGGTGGCCTCGAACTATCAGTGATCCTCCTACCTCTGCCTCCTGAGTGCTGGGATTAAAGGTGTGCGCCACCATGCCTGGCTACTCATAGAAGCATTTAGTCATGAGATAAAAACCGTGGAGTGGGTTGGAGAGATGGCTTAGCGGTTAAGGCGCCTGCTTCCTAAGCCTAAGAACGCTGGTTCCAATCTCCAGCGGTTCCAATCTCCAGGTCCCACGTTTAGCCAGATGCAAAGTGACACTAGGGTGCAATGTCGCACTTGACCACAAGGGGGTGCATACATCTGGATTTCATTCACAGTAGCGAGGCTGCTGGCGCGCCCATCTCTATCTGTCTTCCTCTCCCTCTCTATCTCTTTCTGTGTCTCTCTCTCAAAAAAAAAAAAAAAAAAAAAAAAAAAAAAAAATGAGAGTACACATCCCTATGGAAATGGGGACTAAAAAAAATAGATGTTTAAGATGTTTATCAAAAGGGTAAGGATGAAGAAACTTTAGTCTTTAAAAACTGCTTAAAATAACATTTACTTTATATGTGTGGCTATAATATACTATAAGTGTATCTACATACGCATATCATATACATATGTATGGAGTGCACACAATTAAAAAGGGCATAATTGTGGAATGAAAAAAATGAAGACTTGAATAATAGTCCTATAATTTGACAGCTAGGTTTTAGATTCCAAAATGAAGCCAACCATTCTATCACCATGTGCACAGCAAGCCAGGCAGATACGGGGATTAGAAAGTAATCACATGTGCAGGGAGTCAGCTCACGTCACTGTACCAAACCCCACTGGATCTTATCATTGCCAGTAATTTTCATCACCCTTGTGCCATAGAATCCCTAAACTTCTAGCTCAGAGTCTACCACGTTCATGGTGCTATACTAGGGGGTCACTAGGGAAGCATACAGGCCCTTGGGCTCAGAGGGCTTGTATTTTCTACTGCTCTGCAAAGCAATCCCAGCTCTGACAAGGCTGGGGCCCTTATTCTCACCCCAAACCTGACTGACTCATTTCTCACTCTTGTAGGTGTGGCTGCCACACTGCTTCCTCTTCTCTGTCCAATTTCTCAAGGCAACTCAATCGTGTGTGTGTGTGTGTGTGTGTGTGTGTGTGTGTGTAACAATAACTTTGATAATACCTTAAAGATATTGCAGTTATGAGATACATTAAATATCCATGTCTTTTGTGTCATCTCTACTCCAAAAGAAAGAATAGTGATTATTAATGAAGACTTACTATAAATTGAGCACTTACTTTATATTTAGCTCTCTTTTAAGAGGTTTTATGTACTAATTTAGGATCTTGCATGTCGAGGATGAGGCTGTCAGGGACTCTATTTACAGTGGAGGAACTGATGCTGAGAATTTCCAAGTCATTTACTCAAGGTCACATAGCCAGGAAATGTCAAAGCCAAGCCCCTTAAGCAATTAGGCTGTAAAGCCCATCCTCTCTTTCTACTGGGTTATACATATGTGCTTGAACTATATTAGCCCTCAATTCCCCCCAGAAAAGTAGAAGGGTCAGATAGTTCCACTATTATTCATGAGTCTGGAGAATAGAGTAGAGCTAAACCTTACTGGGGTTACTTAAGTTACTGAAAAAAAAAGATAACCTGGACAGCTCTATGTTTCATTGTTTCCCAGACCATAACACCTCCTGGGGACAGACTGCATCATACTTGGAATTGCATCCTGCCTTGGTCAACTCTAGAGCATCCACAAATCTCTACAATCTTGCCTTGAAGTTATTTTGAACTAATTAAGCAGAACGAGCCCTAATCATTGGCTGATACTCCTTACTATCTATTATTTACTTTCATTCCCCCATGAAGCTTGATGTCTGGTAGGAAGTCTTTTATACTAAAATTTAATTACCTTTTCCACCCTAGGGGAGGTGTGCAAAACCCTGATAATAAAACAAATAGGGGAAGGTTAAGGAAATGCATCCGAGTGTGGGGCTTCACATCACACTGAGAGGCAATGCTCTGCTCCACGTGCAGGACAGGAAGTACATGTGGAATGGAGGCCCCAGATGGAGAGGTGGGGGATGTCCCAGTCGTTCATGATGTAATTCTTCAAACTTCTCTTTGTCTGTCTTAAACTTATATACCTGGGCACCTAGTTTACCAAATGCTGACCAGTCAACAAGTACATGCTGTTTTCTCTGAAAGAAATGAGATTATTACCTAATTATATATAGAAATTAGTCTTGCCAAACTACATCTTCCTCGTGCATATATTGAACAGGCATTTTATAGGCCTCTCAGTATTGTGGGGACCCATGTGCAAACATGATGGCTTCTATCCTTACTCAGCATGCTCTCTGTTCTATGAATAAAACCCATCCTATGCTCTTGTTTTTGTATTCAAGACCTAATAAGAGATGCATCACATTAGTTAAAGCAATGATTGCTAAACCACTCTGAATTTCTCGTCTCTTTGATATCTTGTTATTTTTCTAAGAATAATCCTGAGCTTTCTCCCAGTCAAAAAGCCTGTTTCTTCCCTGGTCACTGAATAGAAGTTCACCCTCTCCAGGCTGTCTTTCTAACTTTCTTTTAAAAAACATTTTCTTTCCTTCCTTCCCTCCTTCCCTCCTTCCTTATTTATTTATATATTGGCAGAGAGAGAGAACTACAGAGAGAAGAGAGACAATGATAGTGTCAGGGCCTCCAGCCACTGCAAACAAACTCCAGTTGCATGTACCACTTTGTGCATATGGGTTTATGTGAATACTGGGGAATCAAACCTGAGACGTTAGGCTTTGTGGGCAAGCGCCTTAACCACTGAGAAATCTATCCAGCCCTGTCTTTCTAATGTTCTAATCAAACCTTTGAACCCAGCCTTGTCTGTTTTTAGGAAAACCATGCTTCAGTCACTATGGACAACTCTTATCTAAGCACACTGTCAGTATTGCTCCTCAAATCCTCTTCACGCTCTTCCCTTTCTCTATGATTCTCTTCTACAACCCTTCCTCCTCTACACAGACCTTCATGATTAGCCATTTGTGCTGGGTAAGAATTTCTCTTTTCCATAAATGATACTCCACTTTGGCTGGATCTCCCATAAGGCATGGACCATAGCCTGTTTTGATTCATTCCGTTTCAAAACATTTATTATGCACCTATTGTGTGTTGGGCACTGGTAATAAAAAGGTAAGGCATAAAGCATATGCTCCAAAAGCTGAAAAGGCAGATTTGCAAACAATGACAGGTCCATGTGAAAAGGATTCTGTTGGGGGTTTCTCAACTTTGGATTACCTTCTGTTTATTCATTCACTATTTGGGGCTGGGTACAGACTGGAGGTGGAATTGCTCTCTTGCACACATTTGGTTGGAAGTTTATGTTATTTCAACCTCATGGAGCCTTATCTACCTCACATGTAAACCACAAATATTTCCATCCTAGAATGCTCTCTATTATAGATGCATAACTAACATAGTACCTCACATAGGTACTTAATCTTTGCCACTTTGCTTCTCTTGTGGACTAATCTTTGTGGGCAGGAACTGCCTCTACTCAGTGGTACATAATCTATATAACTCTTGGCAGATTGCACCATGTTTTGTGGGTTAAAGATGCTCATAAATTTCAGCTGCTCTCTCATCAAGAGATAGATCTGATTTAATCCTCTTGAGACTAAGCTTTCTTGTGACTTGCTCTTGAGCAACAAAAAGGGGCATAAGTAACGTTGCATCAGCTCCTGCCAAGCTTTTAAGTGGCCAAGTACCTTCCATATTTGCCCGTGGAAACCAGATGCCATATGAGAAGACTTACACTGTGAAACCTCCACTGAGAAGATCATCCACCTACCCACAGGCTGGAAAATTTACACAATCAGTTGATCTCACCAGCCTATGTGCCAGGTAGACGCTGCATACAAACAAGCTCAGGTAAGACCAGACAAGTACACATGAATTTAGATAATCATGATCAATATTCAATAATTATTTGAGCTACTTATCTGGGGCCCTTTTGATATAGCAACAGATAAACTAAAACAAATGCACACAAAAAGGTCAGAGGTGGAGCCAAGGACATAGCTGGCAGGAAGGTGCTTGTTTGCAGGCATGAGTTTAAATCTCAAAAAAAAAAAAAAAAATATATATATATAAAAAAAAAATATATATATATATATATATATATATGTTCAGGCGCAGCAAGTTTACAATCTCAGAAGTGGGAAGGCAGGGACTGTTGGATCCCTGGGGCTTCCTGACCAGTCATTCTAGCCTAGTTGGTGAGCTGCAGGCTTGTGAGAATCGCATAAAGGGTATGGTGTCTGAGAAGAACAGCATCTGAGGTGGTTCTCTAGCTTTTACACACATGCAGACATATTTGCACACACATGCCACAACCACACACACACAGAATTGTGGGTGAATGGATAAGCAAAAGTTCATAACTACTCTAGGCACTCCATTCAGTGGTTATTTGTAAAGAAAAGAGAATATAGCAGAAATTGGACTTGGGACCTAGGAGTGCTTGCGATCCTAGCACTGGGGAGGCAGAAGCAGCAAAACCATGAGTTCAAGGCCAATCTAGGCTACATAACAAGATCTTGTGAAGTGGGTGGGGCAGGAGATTTAAAGCATGAGAAAATGTTTTAGAAAATGTCACATTTAAGTCATACTAGGAAGGTATACTTTAAAATATGTATTTGCTAAGCACATACTCATTTTTGTCTCATAACTATACATGTCTCTCAACTTTTAGTGCTAAAATTTTCAACATATAAACAGTTAAAATGATAGTAAATACCCAGTTACTTTCTAGATAGATCCAAAAAGTACTCATTTGACAATAGTTGTTCAATCTATAAGTATAAATATAGAGATACTTTTTAGGGACATGCTCAAGGATTAATTATAGATATCATGACATCTCTTAAATTGTGATAAAAATAAAGGACATAAAATTTACCATCTTAAATATTTTAAATGCACAATTCACTGACATTAAGTGCATTCACACTATTATGCAACAAATCAGAGATCATCTCATCTTGCAAGTCTGAAACTCTACCCCAATTAAACAATGCCACTTTTCTCTCCCCTTCAAGTTTCTAGAAGCCACCATCTGCCATTGCACTTTCCTGTTTTTAGCCCTTTCCTTCCCTTTAGTTTTCTCTTTTCCTTCACATTCCTTTCCCTCCCCTTCTCTCTCCTCTTTTCTTCCCTCCTTTCTTCGTTCTTCTCTTTCTTTCTCCTTTCTTTGTCCTGTGGGTTTAACCTAAGGCCTGGTCCATGCTAGGCAGAGCAATCCATATAGCGCCAGCAAAGGACAGATGTGCTCAGAGTGTGCAAGCTGTCATGGTGAGGTGTTTCTGCCATAGGCAGGCTGCTCCTTTCATCAACAGCCATGCCATTTCAGATGTTCTTAACAGAAAAACTGGGTTCCTTATACCTAGGTGTCCTTTTTCAATGTAATCTATTTTGATCCCTTAAATCCTTTAGCAAAGTTATGATTTTCTTTTTACCCCCTTACTCCTACATAGACCATGAAGTTCAGTCAATTTTAAAGGTCATGCTTTATAGAATTAGCAGAAATTTGGAGGGAGCATTAGAAGTGCTCTATTAAGTCTCTTCCACTGTTTTCCCAAACTTTGCTTGAAGAACCATATTACAGCTCAGTCCCTTCTAGCATTGAGGTCTCAGTGTTACTGTTCTTCCTTACATCAAGACAGAGCCTGTCTTTCTGGTTCTTTCCTCACAGTACTGGAGAGAGGACTCCTATTTAGACTGAAGAGCAAACAACTGACCTCTGACTTCCCTTCTGGTTCCCAGAGTACACTACATGCTTTCTTTATGCTAACACAGGCACAGGAAAGCTTGAGCTTTATGGTTCAAGATTAGAAGTATCTCTCCTCATGACACTCAACAGTCCAGATGAGAAACAATGTACCAAGGCTGGACCAGTGGGAAATGGATCACACATGTTTTATGTCAAAACCAAGGCTAGTATAGTCATTCAAATTAGTATAGTTTCTCATGCAGATAATGGGGAAAAAACCATTCGGTACTTAAAACAACTATGCATTGTGAGTGCATAGTTATTCTGCAGGGCCCAAGCCTCCTTGGGTTATCAGATGCTGGTTGAGATCCCCAGCCCCCATGTGATTCTGCATAGCCAGAGCCAGGTACCATATATTGCTACTCAGTAGATTTTCCACTATTATGGTGATATTTATTTCAGGGGAGAACTTGATATATAAGCTCATATATGATAACAAAAAAAAGAAAGAACAAAAAGAAAAATTGGTTGACTCTATCCATATGAAACCTGTTATGCAAACTCTGAATTACTGAGCTAAGAATTGTGGTACAATTTTGCAATTAAGATAACTGATATCTATTAACAGAGATGCCCAGTGAGCATCATTTTCTCCAAGGTGATCCTGAGAATTACTAATTCTCCTTAAAAGGGAAAACAGGAAAAAAAACTTTAAGCTTTAATATAGAAATGACCATTTCTCACATGAAGGCATTCTTTAAAACTGCAAAAAAAGAAGTCACAATTTTAAATTATGCAAGACACTGTGGCTTCACAAACTTTGAATTTATAGAGGCATAAACCAGGTAACATTACCAAATGAGATCTTTCACAAATTCTGGTGTCTAAACTGCTCTCTGTCATAGTTGTAAAATTTGAGGCTTACACATCTCACATACATTTTTCACATACAGAATTTGCAGTGAGATTCAAAATATAGTCCCTTTGGTCTCCTCTAACTCTCATTCATTTATGAATCTTCACTCCCCACCCTACCTCTATGGTTTGTCCCACTGTTAAGTTTTCCTTTAACATCCATTTTAGTGGATACTGAACTCCCTTCATCTTTGATCCCCTACTAGAATATCCATTCTTTCTACTTTTTAACCTAACAAGTAGTACTCTGCTTCTCTATTGTCTCCTAAATGAAGATGACTTACCCATCTGTCTCCTAGAAACACGCACACACGCACACACAGGAGTAAGGGTAGTTTAGCTCCTTACTACTGTCAGACCCATAATTTCTATAACCCCATGTAGAAATTCTTCATTTGATACATTCACGTCAGTCAAATTACTCTCTCATTTGCTTCTACCAACATTCCCACCAATGCTTAATGACTGTTCTTGATTTCTGTATACAGATAATGCAAGAATCTATTTCTGAAAAAAATATATGTACATATACTGAATATATGTATGCATATAAATTTTCTATATGTGATTTCTGACTGTGATAAGATATTTATTCAAGTTTTTATCATTTTTCTTAAGAATACTTAATGCCCCAATAAATTCTAGCTAAACCTTTGTTTTCTCACTTCCTGAGATAAATCACCAATATGCCTTTCCATAAATTTCCTTTTCCTATCTGCTAATAATTTTACTTACTCTAGGAAGCATCCCTAAAGTTAATTGATTGCCAACTCTAATCTCTCCTTCACATAATACCCCTTTAGTACAGTTTTTAGTCATGTCACTGAATCTTTTGACATACTGAACTCACTCATTATTCAGCATTTTCACTGAAAGTAAGCAAATCACAATCCCCATGAAAGCATGTACTGAGGTTACTTTTTAAATAAATATTTGCCAACACACAAAAACCACATGAATAAAATTAATGCAAAAAGATATTACATTTCATTTTTTTAAAGAGAGGATTTCACAAGAAAAATAGAATGGAATCTATGAGCAAACCAGGATAATTTTTGCTAAAGGTTAGATAGTAAAGTAGGAATGGTTTTTTGTTATTCAAATTGTGGTAGCCTTGGAAGGTTTCTGGAATTCAATGTCTTTAATATCCTGGAAACTTATTATTCAATATAGATATTGGTAATATTCTGTATTTAGATGGTATTCTATCAATTATAGTACTGTTTTGTACATATTCAACTGGCAATGGGAAGGAGTAATTTCAAATAATAATATCAACCATCATCATGTATTGATCATCTAGTGGCTCATATAAATCATCTCTAATCCTTATTCCAATCTTCTCAGTTGATACTATTATTGTTATTTCACATAAGACTCAGGGTGTAGTTAAGTAGCTCAAGGTCACACAACTAGTGTGTGTAGCTCCTAGAAAAATTAGTGTTGAGACTATTCTGTCTGATTTAAAGTACGTTATTTCTATTATGGCCAAAGGAGGTTAATTTACAGTTAACACATCATAGAAACAATTACTTTACAGCATATATTTATACCAAAATGGATGTAGTTTGAATTTTATTATCATTAAATTTATATTTCATTTTTGGACATATTCTTTGGAATTGTCTAAAATTTTATATATTTTCACCTAACAATACTTATTTACAAAGTAATCTACTAGGTTCAAATAATACCATACATAATCTTCTGAAACCCAAAGGAAAGAAAAAAAGAAGGAAAGAGTCAAAGAACATAAATCAGCAACAAGAAAAATGCTATCCCTCAGGCTATAGATATTGGAAACATTGCCTCTGCAGACTTTGAATAGAGTTCAACAAATTATGGGCACTGTTTGAAAGGTAAGAGGGAAACAATGCTGAAAAAAATAACAACATAACCTAAAGGGATACTTAAAGAAAAATATATCACAACTGCAGAGATTCCTATTTTCAAAATCAAACAGTGGGCATGATTCTCTGGTATGATGCCTATAGCAACTGGCCATTATTTAAGGGACAATCCCCAAAGTTTGACATGGTATAATGATTCAAGTTTAAAGGTCCCAATAACTTAAAAAGAATCACAAAGATATTATCAAGTAATTGAAATCACCCCTTAGGTTTAAACTCTTATTAATGTCACAGCTATTGATAGCATATACACAGAGGGTTATTTTTATAGTACCTCCTTATCATTTTCAATTTGTAGGACCTTAAAGGTAAGAGTGCCTACAGCAAGGACTTTTGTACCTCTGTAACTTGCACTGCATGGAGGAGGAGTGGGATAGACATTTCACTTACAAAGTCCACTACTGGGAACTGCACTCCAGTGAGGTGCCCTGCTAGTTGGTATCTAAATACTTATTCTGACTGGTTTTCCTCTTAGAGGATTGCTTCAGCTGGCACTGTGATTCAATAAACCACTGGGACAAGGCATTAACTCTCAGTGTGTCAGAGCTTGAATATCCATTCATATTACAATCAGGGAATTCAAATGATAGATTGTTTCTGGATCAGAGTTTCTCCAGTCACGAATATTTTTATCTGATGAGAATGACTATTTTGACTTTGAGATATAAAACCCAGAGAGATACTAATTCAAATACATTTAATCTGATCTCCATGCATTCCAACACTTCACTGCTACATCCTAGCTATTCTTTATAGGGAAAAACTTATTGTACTGCCAAAACACCCCCTGCCACCTCGAATGACAAGAGCATTCATGCATTTTCATGAGCTCATTTCAGGACAGGAAAAGCAAGTTCCACAATCTTCAATAAACCCTTGAAGATACTAAAATATTCTAAATGAGTATTATGATTACAGGAACAAACATAATCCTGTGAGTAGAATGGCCAATGCTAGGAAAAATAACCTCAAATGTTCATAAGTTAATTATGAATACCTTCCCATTCACTCATAAGTCCCCAAAAGTTATGTATGGGTTTATATATTATACATTATAAACATATATGGTTTTTACTTTCCACTTGATTTTTTTAAAGCAGGGTCTCACTCTAGCCCAGAATGACCTGGAACTCACACTATAACTGAGGGTGGCCTCAAATTCAGAGTGATCCTCCTAAATCAGCTTCCAGGGTGCTGGGATTAAAGGCATGCTCCACCACACTGGGTGTGCCTTGATTTTCATTTAATCACCCTCAGAACACCTGAGAAAAAAAATGCCAAACCTCCAAATGCATTTGAACACAGAGCTTCATTTCAAAGGCTGGCCAAACCAATAACCACAGACAGAATGAAAGTATACCTGTCAACCAATCCCATACTGCATAAGACATAGCAAAAGCAATACCGATGACGTGATCAAGGAATTTGAAACTAGCAAGAACATTTCTATGGACAGGATCTTTAACCAGTCAATGTTGCAGTTTTGAAATGCAAACAGTAGTTGGAACATAGCAATTTAGAAAAAAATAAAATATATTACTCCTGCTGTGACAAGAGCCCACAGGTGTGATTATCTGGCTGAATATTTCACATACACATGCAGAAAAATTGTGATTTTTATCAACCAAGCTGTAAGGAAGTGTGAAGAAAACTGCAAGCCTCATTACAGATGCAACCTGGGGAAGCATGTCTAGAAATCTATCAGTAGAATTTGAAAGATAACTAAGAAAAATGGTCAACACTGGCATATGAAATATAGATGAGAAATTAAAAAACAATAATTAGCTTTAGTAATAATCATAGCTAAACTGACTAGTGCTTTTCTTGATGCCATACTAGTCTAAAAAGATCTCTTGTGTTTATGAAACAAAATTTTCTTGTAATGATACCTACAATTAATTTTTGACAACTGTCTTTCACCACATACAATGCATTCACATTTGCTTGGGGGTAGCCATCACTTCTGAAGTACTCAAAAATGAGATCTTTGGGATATAAGTTTTCTTGTGACACACCCCAATGGAATTATTCAGCCTTCCCTAACAAAACATTATGCCCATTAAGCCTCTATGTCTTGATGCTTATATTCTTTTTTTTTTTAATTTTCTATTTACCACTCAATCTTCAATATTCATCTCAAATGTTACCTTGGGTGCAACATCTTCCCTATTTTCTCTCAGGTGAATTACACTGTCAATACTTACTCATAAGTAGTATTAGGTACCTGCTTGTCCCTATCATCAGACTGAATTTTTTGGTAAGCAGGTATTGATTTCCATTTTTTTATTTCTGTATCTGGAATGATATATAATAATGAGAACTGGATGGTTGTAAAACAACAAATACCTAAAGCTATTCTAAACAGAAAGAACAATGTTAGCGGTATCACTATTCCTGATCTCAAACTATGCTACGGTCATAGTAACAAGAACAATATAATACTGGACAAAAATATACCAGGAGAGAGAAAATAGAATGTAGGATTCAGACTTAAACCCACACAGCTACAACCATCTAATTATTGACAAATGTGTCAAAAACACATGTTAGAAAAATGTCTCTTCAATAAACAGTACTGAGATAACTGTATAGTCACTTATAAAAGAATGAAACTAGAACCGTAGTTCTCACCCTGTACAAAATTCAATTCAAATTATGTCAAAAACCTTATTGTACTCTGAAGGTGCTCACAAAAAACATAGGTAGAACTCTTGAGGATGAGCAAGAAGTTCCTAGAAAGGATTCCAATAGCACCAAACATTCCAAAAACTGACAAGTGAAATCATAAGAAATTAAAAATGCTTCTAAATGGCAAAAAAAAAAAAAAAAAAAAAAAAAAAAAAATCATCAGAGTGAAGAGACAGCCTGAAAAATACTGCAATACAGAGGGACACTTTTTCCAACTTTAAATCAGACAGAGAATTAATATTTAGGATCTTTAAAGAACTCAAAATGTCGAATACCAAAACAAACAAACAAACAAACAAATAGAAAACTCTCAATTCATCCAACCAATAAATGGGCTAATGAACTAAATAGGCTGAATACTTCTCCAAGAAAGAAACACAGATGGCCAATGAATATTTGAAAATGTGGTCAATATCAGGGAAATGCAAATTAAAACTGCTTCAAGAGTCTATCTCATTCCAGTTAGAATGGCTATCATTAAGAAAACAAATTATAACAAATGCTGGTGGCGAGGATATGTGGACAGGGGAAACTTTGTACACTGCTGGTGGTATAGCCCCTAGAGAAACCAGTGTGCAAATGTCTCAGAAAATGAGAAACTGCACTGCCAGATGATCCACTTCTTAGTATATACTTGGAGGTATCTAAGTCAGCGTACCCCAGAAATACCTGCACATCCCTGTGTACAGTATTCATGATAGCCAAGGTAGGTAAAGAAAATATGGCACATATACACACTGGAATTTTATTCATCCCTAAAGAAAAATGTCATGATGACATTGGTGGGTAAATAGATCAAACTGGAAATCATTAAGGGAAAAAAAAAAGTCATAAAGACAAATATTGCAGATTGTAGATTTAAACACACACCTATATATTTAAATAGATATATGTATAACTACATATACATATATAGCATAAAAATAGAAAGATAACTATGGAACTATGATGGGGAGGAAGCTATCTAGAGGGAGAGAGAGAGACAAACAAGAGAGGGTAAAAGAATATCTATGTCGTGGAAACAGAAGGGAGAGCATTTGAAAGAAGATGAGCAGACGAGGGGATGAAAGAGGGTGAAGGTGAGTAAGGACAAAGCACAGGATATATACATGCCATTTCACTATATCTTAATAAAAAATCCATTTTGGGGAGACTGGAGAAATGGCTTAGTGGTGAAGGCACTTGCCTGTGAAGCATAAGGACCCAGGTTCTATTCTTTAGTACCCATGGTAAAGCCAGATGCACAAGGTGGTATATACATCTGTAGTTTGTTTGCAGTGGTTAGAGGCCCTGGCACACCCATTCTCTCTATCTGCCTCCCTATCTTTTAAATAAATAAATAAATAAATAAATAATGTTAAAAAACATTTTAAGAGGTCCTTATACCTTATTATGAATTCTGGTAATTTGAGTTTAATATTAAGAAAGAATTAGCTATTGGCTGTCTACCATCTGTATAAAGTGAACCCAGATGATACATACCCAAGGGCATTCAAGGAACTTTCCACACTGTGGTATCAGTAATCTCGATCAGAAGATACAAATTACATAGGTTCAGTGCTACTGTTACCTAGTACTGATGTTTTACAAAGAGAAAATAATACCTATGTCCCTTTAGTATACCAGACTAAACTACACATAAAACATTTTGTTTGAAAAGGGCCTCTGACTGAACAAAAACCATAGTCAAGCAACAGGCAAATTTAGTGACAGGTGCTTACTGAACTGATCAGATGGTTTTCAGTATGTACATAGCATGTATTTAGATTTGTGACTTTTCATTTTTCCCATTATCATTTTGAAATGTGGAAGGCATGTTGGGATAATAATTAAAATCCAGAAAGTACCCTACAATTGATTAAGAGAATCAAAATATATCCTGAGATACTCAATGTAGTACCTTTCTTTAAGGAAATAAAATAAGTGTGGTCTAAAGAACTTGAGTTCTTTCTGTTTTCTCTCTTGCAGAACTCTGTACAAGATGGTATATACATAGGTCACCCAGTCCTTATCACTGGGTGCTAAATCTTCTCTCACTGTTCTGAAGTCTAGAATCAAATGAACTAGAAGTTCATAGTGATCCTAAGAACACATGCAAAAGAGCCATAAGAAGGTGGGGAGAAATAGCTGTTCTTACTAAGTACCAACCCTGTCCTCTTTGAAGTATTTCTTTTTTTAAAAAAAAATTAAAATATATTTTATTTATTTATTTGAGAGAGAGAGAGAGAGGGAGGGAGAGAGAGAGAATGGGAGCACCAGGGCCTCCCAGCCACTGCAAACCCCAGATGCATGCGCCCCCTTGTGCACGTGGCTTACATGGGTCCTGGAGAATCAAACTGGGATCCTTTGGCTTTGCAGTCAAACACCTTAACTGCTAAGCCATCTCTCCTGCCCTGAAGCATTTCTTCATGGACCATACATTCCTTTCCACTGAATTTCACTCAACTCCAAGGTAGACAATACCATCTGTCTTATTTCATCTTTGTCACAGGGACTTGATGATGTGACACAGGAATGATTCTTAAAAACACATTACCTGCTATGTGAGACATTGTGTGACAGGAAGAACTATCTTAGTGACAGGCACCTGACAGCAGATTTGTTGATTTCATGGTCACTTCATTTAAAGTAACAACAGGGTGAAATATGCCATCTGATAATCTGTTTGAATGTTGACTGTGAAAAGCACTTAGCATTCCTGCCAGCTCCCAAAGACTACAGATTTTTTTCTTCAATATGTGAGTCTGTATTCCTCTAATGGTTTTTATAAATTTTCCACCCCTAGCCCCTCTTTCCAGATAGAAAATTCCCCAGTCATTTTTTTTTTTTTTTGGAAATAAGAATATATAGCACATTTTGTGTCAGAGTAGTTATCCTTTAAGCTACACTTTCCTCCTTCCCTCCTTATCTCCCTTTCTTTTGAGATAGGGACACATATGGCCAAGGGTAACCTCAAACTCACTATGTAACTGAGGCTGGCTTTAAACTACTGATTCTCCTCACTCCACTTCCCAAGTGCAGTCATTAAAGGTGTGTACCACCATACCTAGTCTATCTTTATTTATCTACAAGTTGAAAATGTCACTTATCCAAAGTACTTTTGAGCAGAAGAGTTTCAGATTTGAGAATTTGTTTAATTTAGAATATTTATATAGAATTTAGTAGTTCAGAGCATCCCTAATTAGAAAATCTGAAATCCCCAATGCTCTGAAATCCAAGCTATTTGGGCAATGGCTTTGAGAGGGAGTGAGGTAGCTTTGTTGGGTGGTTTAGGGTGACTGGGCCACTGAAAGTCGAAAACAAATGTCTTTGGGCCTGTCCTTGCAGTCTCTACTTTGCCAGAGATCAAAGTATAATCTGCCTTCTTATCTCTTCCTTAGCTCTGTTCCACAAACAACCTGAGCACCTCCTGGGAGGGCGTTCCTCTGTCCAAGAATTTAAACCTAATCCTGACATTGTGGTTGGTCAGCTTCAGCCCCCTGATCTTAGCATCATGGCTAGCCTCTTCCTGAGCCAGCCCCTAGCCTAGCCTAATCTGATGTCTCTCTGGCTCATCCGAGCCAGAAGGCAGGCCCACCACCATAAGGTGGTAACTATGTTTATCAGGAGAGCACAAGCTGTCTTGGTTGGTCCTGAACTTCAAGGTTCTGGTAAGCGTCCCTCCTTTCTCTTTACCCCTCCTACCCACCACATGGTAGGAGCTCTCTGTACTTTCTCTTCTTTTCTAATTTTTTTTTTCACATTTCTTTCAGGCCCACGTGGATTCTCAGACCACGTGGGTGTATTCATTTTCCTTCCTTTGGGTTTGAACTTTCCTAAATACATATAATAATTTAATAATTATCCTTCTAAGTTTGGTTTGCCCAATTCTTTGGTTAAATGCAAACATAAACTTAGGATTTTAACACTCTATATCATATTAGTGACACAGATGAGACTAGAGAAAGATAATCACTTATAGTTCAACTTCCCACTGGAGAGGGAATGGGACAATTTTGGCACTTTGCATTTTTCCACCTGCCTGTCTTTTAAATTCAGACTCTGCCTAGGACTGCTGCATAGAGTTTCTATGCTTTCCTTAGATCTGTGACCATTGCTATGGACTCAGAGGTCAGTACAAACCAAGCTAAACTGGGAAGGAAACAGAAAACGTCCTTTTGAGTGTTCCTTATCTCCTTTGCTCTCCTGATACGGGAAGGGATTAGGGCTAAGGGCCTCAGGGAGCCAAGGGCAGCTAGCTGAGTCAAGGGGCCAACTTGGTCCATCACCCTTTTTGTGACTTCTAGGTTCCCCACCCCCCCTTTTTTTTTTCATTACAAGCCACTGTGCCACATGGCACATGGTTAGACATTGTTGGGACTCTAGGGGAGTAGCCTGTCTGCCTGTAGGATCAAAGAGGCAAGGGATGGGGAGATGGACTATTCTGCCCCTCTAATGCACTGCTGTCCTCAGCCACTGCAACTACCATGCCTAGTGCAGGGTGGAGTAGAGGTGAGCCCTGCCCAGGTCTCCTAGGCCATTTCTCTGCACCATAATGCTGCCATGCGTGTCCAGCTAGGCAGGGCTGCCACCTGGAAAAATTTCTCCACCTGGATCCTGGAACCTTCAGCCCATATCCTCTGGTTTTGTACTTTCCTAAACAAATAGAACAATTTAATAATTATGTTTCTCATCTTGGTTTGCCCAATTCTTTGGTTAAATGCAAACACAAACCTAGGGTTTGTGGTTCAAAGACTCTATTCCTGAATCCCTAACACCCTGTATCAACATGACACTTAAAGTTCTGGGTTTTGGAGAAGTTATAATGTTGGACTTTTAGATTAGGGATCACACCCAAGATGATGACTCTGCATGCATCATCCACCAAATAGGATTCAAAGGAGACGGACGTGCGGGTACTAGAGGGCTCCCCTCCCTCTGCAGGGCATGGGCTCCTCCCACTGGAATGTTGACAGTTTTTCCCAGCTCCAAAGCAAGCTGAGTGTTAGCCTTCTAATGTGCCAGGAGAAGGCAGACCCACAGGAAATAATTATCACCATGTTAATCACAGTAATAATTTGTTCTTGTAAAGCATTTTGCAGTCCATTTAAAAAAATTAGGCAATAAACATGGACTCCTCTATAGGAAATCAACAGTTAGACTTGCCAGAAGAGTTGCACCTTTAAAGTGAGTGGCCTACCCAGTAGGACAGTGGTACTCCGGGCCTGCACAGCCTGTGTGAGGAAAGGGTTAATTTCCAGCTGCTCAACAAACTGTTCCAACCTTCTTAGGAATCTAGGAATCACCTGTGCTCCACATTTCATATCCTAATTGCTTGGAATTCCACACCTATAGTAACACAGCTGAACTGTAAGGCTTATACTTTCCAAGATCTTTCAGATATCAATACTCTTGAAGCTTTTTAAGCAGCATTAAATATGAACTTGAAACAGACCAGTTAAAATTGACACTTTCCCTGAAAGATTGTTGACATATTCAATGCTTGTGGAAGTCTAGGAGCTGACTGACTAGTCAGGTACAGCTGAGTGAGCAGCCTGCCAGGCTCCCCACTCTACCTCCAGGGCAGGTGAACCGTGACACAGAGGGACAAACCTCTCGCCTCCTCTAGTTATTTTCCAGGAATATGAAAAAGAGAAAGAAATAAAATCTTCCTCCCCATGATTGTTTGATGATTTCTTTGTTCACTAAAAGTAGGCATTCCTTGCAAGTGGCAACTCTGGCTTCATGCGAACTCTTGCATTATACTCCGTTTCTCACCAAATTTCTCCCAGTGACAGCTGGCTCATCTAAGTTGGAGGGCTATCTTCCTTTTGGTGTGTTTTCCTTTTATAATTGATCCTTTTCCATCTAAGAAACCACTTCACAATTCTTAGCACTGTTTACCAAGGATATAAAAGAAAATGCCAGATATACACAGATGAGAAGTTTTCCTTCAAATATGAGCAGTAGCTTTACAGCTCAAGCACTGTTAAGGCCTTTACATTTATTTATTTATTCATTCCTTTCAAAAATGCCTGAATGGAAGACTTTCCAGTAGCTAGTTGTCTTTATCTTCAAATGCAAAACAGATGAAGAGAGCAGGTGATGTATTTAAGATACGTTTCCAAGTCAAAAGTGGCAAATTTTCAAGTTCCACTAAGATGTGGTATAGGCTTGAGGTGTGCATCGTCTGTATGTTATTTTAAGTAATTACATAATAGACCCTATCTGCCACCCATTTGCACACTTCATCAGGCTGTTTGGAACGACCTACCTACAAAGCTTCCTAAGATTTGGCATTTGGTGTAAACCATTGTGCAAACCCAAGCTTCATCACCTCCATTTTCTGCCATCTGGAGGATAATGAAAATGAAATAAAGACCCAAAAGTGTTGGCTTTGTTGTTGGGGGGCGGGGCACACCCAAGGTATTAAGTTATTCAAACACCAGTAATGTATGGCATGGCACATTCTCACTGTCACAGCCTTTGTTGAAAAGGATTTCCCTGACCTTTCCTGTAAGCAGCAAACAAATAAGCCCTCTCTCTCAGCAGGAGAGAGGCACTGGTCCATTAGATCATTAAGCAGTTTTATTCAGATACCCCTCATTCTCCTGTCCTTGGCCATGAAGAGGAAACTGGCAGTGGTCCAACCAGTCAAAGAGAAGGCAGGCAAGTGTGATTGCTACAGGATAGCTTGAAATACCGCAGCAGGACCAAAGTCGCGGAGCAGACAGCACTCTGAGCAGAGGATGTTGTGGTGCTACATGGAGGGTAGTGTTCCAACAAGGGAAGGCTGGTGTTTTAGTCTGCCAAACAACGTAATGACTCACCCAAACAGGAAAATATTACCACCATGGGGATATGTGGAGTATCTCTGCCTGAGAGTAATTAGGCTAAACTACAACATGCTTCAGTGAGAAAAGTGAGAAAATAAGCAATACCTCTGTCACGTTCTGATTGGTGAGTCTTAAATGAATAGGGGTTTCACAAACTAGGAACTTGAAGCAGATTGTTGGAATGCCCAACTATTTCCATATTTTCATGAAACAAGACAGCACACAAACATGTGCTTACACATGTACACAGAAGACACACATCCCTAACAATTCCCCCTACTACAAAAAAAAAAAAAAAAAAAAAAACTGAGGTAAAATGTACTACAGTTGGCAGAAAGAGTTCCAAGGAAATCATTATCATTATATAATTCATTTGTATAGTAGGCATTTGCTCATCCGAGAATTTTTTCTATCCTTAATTACACGGCCTGCAAAGGGGGGAAAATGAGTTGATGATGGTAAATGCTAGCAAAATCATTTTATTAATAAGAATGATATACAATTTTCAAAATAAAAAGCTCACATGTTTAATGAATTTAGGTAATGGATTATTTTACTTATGAGTATCAGTTACACAAATGTAAATTCTCTGGCGAAAAGGACAAATGTTAATCTTAATTTCTTTGTATTTTCAAATTGTGGACCATTTGTATTCATTAGACAATGCAAAAACCTCTTTTCCCTTGTAATTGTAAAGTGACATTATAATTAAATTGGATAACCTCGGCAGCATCTGCAAGTTAAGGGATCACTTACAATCTGGCTGGACAAAGCCCAGACATATTAAGCCCCAAACAGAGGTACACATCAATAAGTCTGCACTGCAGTGACCAGGTCAGAACCTCAGTCACACAAAGGGAAAAAGATTAGTCAGCTTGGAAGGCCCTGGGTTAGCAGGAAGAACACCTTCTCAGAGGAAACTCACTTCCATAATGCAACCAAGAATCCTGAAGAGACACTTGTGTGACCTCTTCAGAGCAGCTCAGTTCCCTCCTCACCTGCCCGCCAAAGTGCATTTAGTCTCACTGATTTCAAATGAGACACAAATAGAAATTATCTATCTTCTCAATATGAACAACCTCTATTAGGCCAGGTTAATAAACTCTAATAGATGTAAGGGCTAATACAATATTCAGCTATTGACATAAACATAAATATAAATTTCAAAGAAAATAACCTACTTTACTAAAACTACCTGTGCAATAAAAATTAATGAACTCCAAATGATTCTGCACATCTCCACCAAATTGCATTTTCAGGCTCACATCTTCAGGACATGCTGGGTGGTTTGATGCATTCCCACAATTCATCTTCCTGCTAAGCCAATTTTAATTTAAATGCAATTAAAGGCTCAAAATGAACATTATGTATTAGATAAAGCCCTGAATCTGCAGACTATCATAAATATGATTTTCAGAAAAATTAATTACAAGCCATTAGGGTACAAGTCATCTTACTGCAAATGTTGAGTTAAATTGCAGAATTAGTTTGTTCGTTCCATTAAATGTTAAATACTGATTTTGAGCTTTGTACCAATTTAATATCACTAGGTCAGTTTATGAGGAAAATGTTATTTATAGCTAGAAATTCTTAACTGTCTTAGCATTTCTTACTAATTAAATATTATGCATTCTCTGGAGAGAGATTAAATATAACTAACAATAGTTTGGGTCAGCTATCTAGAATATTAATCCTTATGTGTTGCTGTTTTGTATCATGTCATAGACTCAGCATTCCTTATGTGCACTAGTTTAAACATTCTACTTTCATTTTAAAATACCTTAGGAATATAGGAAAAATACTACAGGCTGAGAACCCCATTGTGAAAGTACAAAATCAGAACTGCTCCAAAATTTAAAACCTTTAAAGCATTGATAAATTGCTCAAAAAGTTTTATATTTTCAAGCATTTTAGACTGTAGATTTTCAGGTTAGGGTGCAACAGTGGTAAAGTTAATGCATGTATTTGAAAATTAGAAAAAGTCTGAAATTTAAAACATTTAGTCCCAAGTATTTTAGGTAAAAAAAAAAAAAAATAGTCCATCTATATAAACTATAGTTAAATGAAATATGTAATAACATATGATACTAGTATAATAGACTGAAAGTGCCCAATCAGACTCTTCCAATCCTAGGCCAGTATGCCATTATTAAACCAAGCAACCAGATACCCCACTATACTTGCCCCAAACATACAAATTCAGAGAATACCAGAAAAACATGAAGTGGCAGAATAATTTTTTGGAATTGTTGTGTCAAATTTGGCAGCCATTTTCCTAAACAGACAATAGAGATATTTTATTATGACAAAACAATATAACTTACTGATGGAAAAAAGGGTGAAGAATCCAATGAGATACTATAGCCTTTGGCAAAGTATTGATCGACTTAGTCATTCAACTAAAAATATAATGATTATAATTTTAAAGGCTATAAAACATACATTCAATTGCAACCAAGTCCTTCATTTCTAAGTATCAATCTTGAAAACAAAGTTTCCCACATATTATTTGTGATTAAAAATATATTAGAAAACGTGTTCTTGGTTTATTTAAAAATAAACATAACTTCTGATTTTCAAAAATTACTAAGTAGCTAAAATTAAGAGTGAAAATGTAATACATTTCAGGTGGAAAAATGACATTTCTTCTCTGAGTCTTTATAAAATGAGAATTCCCTATGTCAAATACACACACACACACACGTCACTTTATAGTAATTTCCACAATGGCATTTTATTGAAAGGACATTTTTTATGAATTTAGGTGACTTTGTTAGATAACTTCTTTTAATTACTTTCTTCTCAGATAATGTATGTAAGCAAAATAATTTTAAATAACAATTTTTAAAATAATTAATGACTATATTCATTTGGAATACAATAATGTTTACATAAAAGTGACAATTCCTTTTGCTTGCTTCATCCACTGGATAATCCCTAATCTCACACTTTAAAGAGCATCCACCAGGGCTGGAGAGATGGCTTAGCAGTTAAGACACATGCCTGTGAAGCCTAAGGACACATGTTCGATTCTACAGGTCCCATGTAAGCAGTGGGTAGAGGTTCTAGCATACCCATTCTCTCTCTCTCTCTCCCTCTTTGTCTCTAATTATTTATAATTATAATTTATAAGAAAAAGCATCCACTACCCTATCAGTTTCCTATCTAAGTCCTTCCTTTTATCCAGGGAAATGAAATTCTTAATATTATTATTGCCTCTTTTCTACTTCTGTCTCAAGACACACCCATAACAGTATTGGATTTTACCAGCTAAAGTTGTGAGCCTAAGGATACGGTAGCTATCTAGGACACCTGAACTTCTGATGACTGTAAATGAGACCATGAGGATTCCATATTAACTTAGCATCTGCATATATATATTCACTAACCTTAGAATATTTGTTAGAACAGATATTTCCAAATATAAGTTGTTATTAAGGATAATAAATATATACATATATATATGAAACTGCTAACAAAAGTACTTCACCAGTTGACTATGCATGTTAAATCAACCAAGTTAATATCATTCTTATCAACCTGAAATAATTCTGCATTCATGTCCACTCACATATAAGTTTTTTTATCAAGATATTTTCCCCTCCTGAGTCCTAGTCAAGAATCTCTTTTTGCCCATTATATTAGTCTTCACTCATTTTTCATCTAAGTACTCAAAACATTTCATGAGAATCCAGTTGAGTCCTGCTTTTCAAAAAAAAATTACCAACTTGTTAAAATTAAGAGTGAAAACACAATATTTTTCAGGTAGAAAAATAACATTTCTTCTTCCCTGAGTCATGTTAGTGAGCAAAAAAAAAAAAAAAAAAAAAAAAAAAAAAAAAACTTGCATGTCTTCATGAATTCAGCACTTTGGAAAGGACACGAGGACACACTAACCTATGATTAAATAGTGTCAGAAACAGGTCAATAGCCACTTAGCTTAACTGTTAGCATCATTCTTTTATGTTAGATGAAAGTATATTCATGAAGTTACAGGAAAGTTAATACACATTAATACACTAGAGGGAAACAAGGATAGATGTAGAATTACTAAAAATAAATATACTGCTGATAAATGATTTAAGAACAAATTTTTCTATATACTGAGTACTGCCACAGTACTCAGAAAACTGTTTATATTATTGATTGGTTTTATCTCTGGAATTGCTCTTGTACTTTAAAATGCCTAGGTATCTATTTATTCTATGAGCATTTTCATAATGATACAACAGTGTCTTACCTTATTTACAAACTATCATGCATTTAGATCTTTTTAATAATACCATTATGTCCTTCAAGTTTTCCAAGACTACCCATCTTGCTCAGTCAGCATTGGGAGACAAGCAGAGTGCACTACTAAACATTAATCATATAAGACTTCCCATTACATCCCACAAATTTGTCAGCACAATGATAAACTTGTAAAGTTTTTCAAACTTTAAAATGGACTACTCCTTACATGCTTTATGTAGCATGCTGAAGAGCTCAAATTGTGGTAACTTAAGGAATAACCTCTGACTTACAGTACTATTATTAAACCTTGGGAGTTAGGCTAATAGTAAAAGATTGCTGCAATAATTTGGCTGAGATTATGTGGTACTTGTTGCTTTAGTTTTCTTGCTCAACTTCAAAGCGTATGGAGCAATCAAAAGCACAGTGTGCAAAGCTCTGACTGTACTACCTAAAGCTAAGCACTCAATGTGCAATTCTTTTAGCGACAACTGGAAAGACTTCTATATTTAAATAGCTACCCAACCAAACAACATTTTCACTTGCAGAATACTATCCTAGACATTCTTAAAGATTCTCTTTTTTTAACCAAATATAAACTGAAATCTTTCATTTTAATTAAGATGTTGGGAGTGGTCATGCATGGTTACCTGAACTATTGTCATGCTTCAAATTTAGAAGCTAACCTCTGTGTCATATTTTTGCATTACCATAAGGAAGACCCAAGTATTACTGGTTTACATCTTTTGAGTGATCTATTATAACACCCATGCTCTCTGCATGTAGAAATCACTTCCTACTCAGATATTTTTTATCTTAATTTGATTCCAGTACAAACAAAAATACTCTGGAATCCCATATATTTTTTTTTTGTATTTAAAATACTTTGGCTCAGAATAAATTCAAGCATAAAGGATATCCAACTCAACTCATACTTAATGACAAAATAGGGATGGATGGCTGGATGATGGAAAGAATGAAAGAAAGCAATGAAAGGAAACAAGTGAGGTAGACAGGGAAGAAGGGAGGAAGGGATAAGGGTAGAGAGAGAATAAAACAAACTGGTGTCTAGGATTTAAGGTAAGTTGTATTCGGAAACAGATCCTGCCCTTTCTCCATCTTGAGTTTGGCTTTGCCACAACATGTTTCAGACTCAGCTTTGAGGCGATCAAATGGCTGCCAGCACTGGCGAAGTCACTTCATTTGCTAAGGTTCAAATCCAATAGAAAAGGGCTCACATGTTACTTACTCACTATGGCATGGGCATGAGCTCTACATCTAGAAAAACCAAAAAGTAAGGCCACTCCCAGGATTAAAGGTGGAAAAATAACTATCCAATTTAGGGGCTGAACTGTGAAATAAAATTGGTATGCCAGGGGAAAAGACAGTACCACCACCAGAAGAGTGAGCACCAGTCAGCCAAAGCAGCCTGATCTCTATTTCACCCCAGCTTAATTTTGTTATGTGGACATGTCACCCAGTGACATAGCTCTAGAGATTCTCTATTTGGGGCATTAAAGTTAAGAGTCCACTGGAAAGGCTGCATTTGCATATAAATCCCTCTGGTTTTATTGAAATTACATAGTACTTGCTATGACTTGGCAGTGGCAGTGGTACACATTACAAAAGACTATATCCTCACCCATGTCTATGCAAGCAACCTTGATTAGACACACACTCTCTCTGGAATCACAGAAGAAAGGTGAGAAGAGTCAGGAAAAGGGTACATTCCACACCTTTAAAAATGCACCATTCCCAGCCCTGATCTTGATTATGTGAACTGAAGTTCCCAGATGGGCAGGGGGAGCCAAACCTGGGTTAAAGATTCTACAGGACTGACTGACTGACTGACTGAAATGGCAGTGAATGTGAAAAGTTGCACTGTTGCAGATCTGAAGCCAAATTATCATGGGCCATCTTTAGCTCCCTTAATAGTCATTCATTGCCCACCTCTATATTTAACCTAACACATTTGTGATTATCAAGCAAATCCTTTTGAAATGTATTAAGAGATCAATGGATTCTACCAACCCACAGGCTAAGAATACCACCAGCTAGCAGAATTTCCCTGTGTTTCTGTAAACCTTCCTACCCAATGTGTCCACCAATGTATTTGGTAAGTGTCTTGATTTATGATTCTCCTTTTTTCTGTAACTATAAGAACATCATGAAACTGTTATCATGTTGGACCATGTCATCATGTTGGAATCCATGCTCCCAGCCTTGTTCACTCATGTTTGGCTTCAGAATAAACTCTTATTCCTTTGAAAAAAATTACAAGAGTACAAGCTGTCAAAGGCATCCCTTGAAGCAGTCACTATTGCAGAATGTAGTCAGTGTTGGTAAATATGAAGAGAGAGAAGGCAATTTCTGTCCCTGTCCTTATATAGTACCAGATGTTTAGTTTAATATAATCAGATTATAAATCTTTTTGCCTTTCTTCATTTACATAGCAAAGGACTTTAAAGGTTAACCAGTGGACTATAAAACTGAATTCTCCTTATACACTTTCCCCCTAGATTCTTCTAGAATAAAGACTGCACTAGGCAGGTGTTTATTTATTTATTTATTGTTACTGACATGCCTGTTGCTCTCTTTGCAGTATGCTAAATAAAGTTGTTTCCAAGAAAAGAATGTACTGTCTCTCTGCACCTTAGTATATACTCAAAAACCAGATAGAAAGGGAAAACATGTAAACAGAATAGACCTTGATGGGGGGAGGAGTTCTCAAAAGGCAGTATGAAACCTAATCTTTGGTCCCTATTTGATTAATTCATATCAAGCCCAGGGCTCAGCAAACTTGCAGTGATTCCTCAACACTGTGGAATGTTACCCAGACTTTACAGACAAGCACATCACTGTAGAGCAGTCTCTGCTCTACATGGGACTTAATGTTCATCCTGGTCCAATCTGAAAGAGCTAATTGGGAAAACAGGGAACATCTGGGTGGCTTAGTGGAGCTGCAGCAGGCCTTTCACTGCAGGACACGAATACCTCATTGCTCCTGACAGTGTGTGACAGACGCTCTTGTATGTCCTTCTTTACAAAGCCAATCCCAAGGGAGGGATAGAGGGCACTCCTTCTGACAGTCTGGACTCGGAGCAGGTGAAGTGGCACTTGCTGTGATGATGAATAGTGTCTCTCTCAGCAGCGGTGGCAGCACCAGGCTCCAGGACCAGTGAACATGGAAGCCCAGAAAGGTTCCCTTGAAAGAGCTGGAAATGTCAGTGCTCCCGTCCGCCTAATGGAAAGATGAGATTCTTGCTATATGCCAGCAGCAGGGCTCCTGACAGCAAGAGTAGAGAAACCTAAATATTTATTTCACTATGTCTCTCTTGGGGTATGTACTTATTCTTTATTGCATATTTGCCCAACACTAATCTTGAATCAAATTACCGATGATCAAGGGTAGTATTTGACTATTGAGCAAAAAATTTTTGTGAAACACATACTCAGCATGTCTAAGTTTAAAAAAACTGACAAATGAGTACAGAAAGGAGATCTAGGGAAGAAATAAAAATGTCCCTTTGTTCAGGATGGGAATTCAGCACTCTTAATCTGTGGCTTTTGCTAGATTCTGAGTAACAGTAGTAAAAAATTCTTTCAGGTAAGTATAATAAATGATATTTATCAGTAATTTAAGAAGTATAATATAAAGTAATATGTTTTGTATGTATTGATTTGTTCAGTACAATGACTCAGAGATAGTTCCTCCTGCTTCAGGCAAGGAAATGGAAGTTTTCACTAAGTATGTATGAAAGAAAAAGGATGGGGAACAGGCATTTGAGCATAATATGGAAGAAAAGCACATAGTTTTCTAAAATAATTAATTTATTTATTTGTTTATTTATTTATTACAGAGAAGGAGGCAGAGAGAGAGAGAGAAATGGGCACATCAGAACTTCTAGCCACTGCAAATGAACTCCAGATGTATACACCACCGTGTACATCTGACTTTATATGGGTACTGGGGAATTGAACCTGGCTCCTTTCACTTTGCAGGTAAGTGCCTTAACTGCTAAGCCATCTCTCCAGCCTGCATGTGTTTTTTGTAACATCTAGACCTGCCCACTTGCCCAAATACGAACTGCCCTTGGCCCCTTGGTGGATCAGAGACTGGTTAGTTTATCCAAGTCACCAGCTTAAATGAAAGTAGATTTTTATAGCAGTATTCTACTCAGAAAAATAAATGTAATCTAATCCAATCTGCTAAATTCTGTAGCTGCAACATTTTCATTTATATAAGCCCAATTGAGTACTTCTAAATACATGTGAACAATAAAGAATGGCGTTGAGACTATTTCTACTCAGAATTCTCGGGTTGTCATGGACATCTAATTTTTAGGCAAACTTTGCCAGTCTGGATATAGATTTGTGTGGTATCACCAGACACATCCATATCCCACATAATTTTGATAGGGCAATGTTAGCAGCTACACCCCAGGTACCCTCATCTGCTAGGACTACAATATATAAGACATACAGAACTCTGCTGGGTTCAACAGATTTAAATCAGTACAGTGAATTAACACCAGAAAAGAACTGCTACAAAGTCAGTGATGGGTAGACATGGAAGAATTCACATATATCAGACATAATTCCAACATTTTCAGTAAAGGTTTCACTATCAAGTACAGTGGGTATGTACATGTGTTTAGGTATATACGTGTCCCATGAAAGGAGACACTACGACCCATGAAAGGAGACACTGAAATAATGGTAAGATTTTTAATGAAGAAAACATTCCCCAGTGATGAGGTTCCCTTTGGAAGAGGGAGGACAGGGAGAAAGATAATGGAGTCACCATTATGAATGTGAAATTAGAATAATATCAATAAAACATTAAAAAAACAAAGAATGCAAAAAAAGAAAAATGACATCTTACAGAAATTATTTTTTGTTTTATTTATTTGAAAGCAACAGAGAGAGAAAGAGGCAGATAGATAGACAGAGAATGGGTGCACCAGGGCCTCCAGCCACGGCAAATGAACTCCAGATGCATGCACCACCTTGTGCATCTGGTTTACGTGGATCCTGGGGAATCGAACCTCGAACCGGGGTTCTTAGGCATCACAGGCAAGTGCTTAACCACTAAGCCATCTCTCCAGGCCAATCTTACAGAAATTATATTGACATTTTGTGAATATTTTTTACATCAGAGAAATCAAGTTCAATTCATACTGTTGGTAGCACATGAGAATCAAGTTTAATTCCTAAGTTCTAATGAGAGCTTGCAAGTTTTCACTGTTTTGTTTCAAAGAAACATTTAGAAGAAACTAAGAAACTTCATCTTTGAGCAGTGTTAAAGAGTAGAATAGATGGTGTCTTATATTGATTAAGGATTTTAGAGTTTGCAAAGCACTGGAGAATAACATTAGACCTGCTATGTAAACAAATAGCATGACAGTTATCTACACTGGTCAGGCAAAAATATTTGTTACAAAATGCCTGAAATAACTTGAGGGTAGAATAGCTTTATTTTGGCCCAGTTTTAAAGGATTCCATCCATCACAGCTGGAAGGCATAGCAGTCAAGAAGTAGAGATGATACCTGCTCTAGGGTACTATATCCCCTTTTAACCATTAGCACCTCCAACTGGGATTTGAAATGATGTCATCCTAGATTAGGGATGGTTGTTCTGCCTTAGTCATTAGTCTCTAGAAAAAGCATCACAGATAAATCTAGAGGTGTGCTTCCTAGTCTCATACGCATTCTCAATTCAGTCAAGTTGACAATATCAACCATCACAAGTCCATCTCCCGTATATTTGAGAAGCAAGCATAGCCCCTTAACAATTATATTTCACCCCGGTCACACATAATAAACTCACTTCCATCTCACAATGCAAAAGTCATTTGGTCAAGCTTAAAGAATTCCATAGTCTTAACAATCCCAATACTGTGCAAAACTCCAAGGTCAGTGTCTCTTTTGCAACTAAAAGCAAATTCTTAGCTGCAAACCTCATGTAGAATCAAAAGTAAGTTCTTACAAGATACAAACAGCACAGAGTAAATGTTACAATTCTAAAAGTGAGGAAGGTGTGCACAGAAAACAGAAAGGAGAGATTGGAGCAAACCATGACGTAAGCCCAGCCAGGCAAACATTAAATTCTGTAGCTCTACATCCAACAACCAGCTCAAGGGCTTAGGTAGTCATGCACTATAACCTTGGTGGCTCCTACTCACCTGGCTCTTCTCCTCAGTAATCCTTGCTACCTTCAGTTATCGAAGGATAATATACCAATGTACCAACATCACACAGCTTCCTGGGGTCTCCACCGCACCTTCAGCTTCACTATCATATGTTGCCTACATCTCGTGGCTCTCCCAAGGAATCTGACACAGCTATGTATCCCCTAAAACCATGATTTTCTTTGAAATCTGAGTGAAAACCTCCATGACCACATAACTCTTATACATTTGTGTGCTCGCAAAAGCAGCACGATGTTATCACCACCAATATTTATTGCCATGGGGAGCAATAGCTGGGCATCCTTGGACCAACGCTGAAGTTGTCTCCGAGTACCTGACTGCAGTGGGAACAAAAGCTGGAAAAACAAATTCCAAGGGGCTTCTGTGCAAGCAGGGTGTCCTGACATTGCTCTTACTCAAGGAAAAGTTTTTGCAGTGATTTTATAATCTTACCACTTTGAACCTCTGATGGATGGGGACCAGTCAGTTTCTGAAATGTCCTCATGGTTTTATTGTTGTGGTGCAAAATTATCCCTTCTTTTTAGGGGCAATATCTCTTTTGCAGTAAGACTTCCCTTGTCCCCAGTTTAATTTGTTCCTTTTCTGCCCAGAGTGCAAGTTTTTCAAGTTGTTTGCCTTTGCATGCAAGCGTCCCAACCACTAAGCCATCTCTCCAGCTCTCCTCAGTTTTAAAACAATAACTAAAAATAAAAATATGGGGATGGAGAGATGATTCAGTGGGTGCAGTACTTGCTACCCAAGCGGAGGACCTGAGTTCAGTTCTAGTTCCCACATAAAGTACTGGGCATGGTGGGAGACGACGGAAATCCCACTTCTGTGGAGGTAGAGACAACTGAGCCCTTGGGTATAGGCAATTGGTTAGCTCTCGCTTCAATAAAAGACCCTGTCTTCAAGAATAAGGTAGATGGGCTGGAGAGATGGCTTAGTGGCTAAGGCGCGTGCCTCCTAAGCCCAAGAACGCTGGTTCCAATCTCCAGCGGTTCCAATCTCCAGGTCCCACGTTTAGCCAGATGCAAAGTGACTCAAGGGCACAATGCCGCACTTGACCACAAGGGGGTGCACACATCTGGATTTCGTTCACAGTAGCTGAGAGACTGCTGGCGCGCCCATCTCTGTCTGTCTCCCTCTCCCTCTCTGTCTCTCTCTTTCTCCAAACATAAATAAAATTAAAAAAATAAAATAAAATAAAATAAATAAATAAATAAATAAATAAATAAATAAAAGAATAAGGTAGAGAGTAAAAGAGGTAGACACCCATCATCAACCTCTGGCTTACACACACACACACACACACACACACACACACACACACACACACACACAGTATAAAATTTCTGATTAGCTAGTCTTTTCCTCATGTAGAAAATTTCATTTCTAATAGAAACATTTCAGGATATATTGAGAATTGAAGACAAATATTACAGTTGAATATGACAATGGAAACATGTAAGAAGGCTGGTTTCTCATTTGTTTTCTGTAAAAGAATTGAATGATTAAAAATTAAAATCTGGCCATACTGATGATAGGAAAACTTTCCAATGAGATTGGTGGAGTCCCTGAAGCCAAGCAAGGATTCCCAGGGAAAGTTAAGGACAAACTAATTCCAGCTCTGGAGGCTTCTAAAGTTGAGAGTCTACTATCCTCCTAATTCAGTGGGGCTATAAAACAAAACATCACGATTTTAGAGGGAGCTGTGCCTTATCATACTGTGTAATATACAGCCTGTGTTTGACTGTTAACTGTGGCTCTTTACAAATGGATACCATTGAAAAACCCCAGAATGTAAATTCATAACAACAGAACAAAATGTATAATAAGTATGCTGATGGAACAAATATGAAACTCAATGCACATGCATACTATACTATGTGAGGCAAGTAATATGGACCACTGGCACTATTTTCTTAAAATAAATACCTTCTGACTTATTAATGGTGTCAAACTGGAGAAATTCTATGGAGAGTATTTTCTATGTGTGTGGCTTTACTCAAATCTCATGAATAGTAAGGACAGTGGTGGCTTTGACTACCTGCTATCTGTCAACAGAAAGTCAGAGCTGCCTCTGGTAGAAGTGAGGCACATAGTAATAGGAAATGATAGTAACATTATTCTAGAACACCTTCTGAGTGTTTTTACAAAATGACAATATTGCTTTTCACCCATTTCCCTTAACCAGATTGACAGAATTACAGGTTGACATTATTGTGAAATTTTATGATGTATCATGTTAACTGTGCCAGTTTGATTAGCCTTGATTGACAGCTTGTACCTGAACAGAAAGTGAAATACTATGAAAATATAAAACCAGTAGGTCTTGCATGACTTTCACAATAAATAAAATATCTAGCTAATTTAACATTTAACTAACTAGGAATTTCACACTAACCATATTATATTAAAATCTAATTTCTTTCATCCTCATTTTGAGGTGGAGGCTAGGGGTAAGAACATTCAAGCCACAGTTATAAAATCAACACTCACATTATGAGACTTGAAATGGACTGAGAGCAGACTGTTTCATTAATGTGGCCAACTCTGCATTGTGATCATGGGAAAGAGTATCACCTCTAACTTGACATTTCTATATGAACCCTAGGTTGAGAGATGAGGCCTTTAAAAACACAATATCTAAGGAAAGCCACATGCCTTATTTGCACTTTCACCCTTCTTAGATAATACTTCTCTCTTACAGTACCCTCATCTCTTACCTACACAGAGGTTGATAGACGACAGACTGCCTAGTAAATTGATTATAAAGGTTGTACTTTTCCCTCAGGCTCTTGGGGGTGACTTGGACCTAATATACAAACTGGAATTAGATTGGTAGATTCCATTCATCATATAGATTAAAGTCATTCATATTGCAAGGTTCAGACCCACCTAGAAGTCCAATTAGATACTACTGTAGATTCCACTTGCCATCTGACTCTTAAAAATGGTCCTAAAATGTAGGACTTGATTTAAACAATCTCTTCCCATGTAGAATCAACTTTAATTCATTTCTTTGTATCTCTTTTGATATTTACTACTACACTGCCTTGTTTAAGAGCACTCTTCACAAAAGTGTCCTTCAGACGCTTCTGAGCTCTGTTAAGTGCACAGAGCAGACAAATCAAGTTCAACACAAATAAGTCCCTGAGCTATGTGGCAAATCATATTCTGAGGGCAATGCATCTAATTGTGGAAGCAAGCAAACCACCTTGGATCATTCAAAATTCTGTGAAGTGTGGACAATAGAGCTAGGAGGTTATTGTTACTGTGACTTCCTAGACTAGCCACCAGCTGAACACCCAACAGGAGGGAGGAAATGCAACTGCTCAGAAGCCCTGAGGCATGTTTTATTCACTAACCCACAAAACTGCCTATTAACATTAAGTACATGTGTCTATATATCTATGTACATACTTGAATTTAATGTATCTGGTATAGATCCCATAAAGTACACCCTTGCATAGAAGAAAAACACTCTTTATTTAAAAAGATATATTGTTATTTGTTTATTTATTAGATACAGAGAGAGGGGGAGAGAGAGAGAGAGAGAGACAGGGAGAATGGGTGCTCCAGGGCCTCTAGCCACTGCATACGTACTCCAGACACATGTGCCACCATGTGCACCTGGCTTACGTGGGACCTGGAGAATCAAACCTGGGTCCTTAGGTTTTGCAGGCAAGAGCTTTAACTGCTAAGCCATCTCTCCAGCCCCAAGAAGAACATTCTTAACAACTTTTGACTCAGTAAACTTCAGACTCATCTCTCTGCTTTGGCTATCTTTCCTAAGGGTAGTGTTCCTTGTTTGGATTTCTTATTCACTTCCATTCCAAACCTAAATAAACAATGTGATCATGAACTAGAACACAAGCTTCTACCTTCAGGGCCTATTTCCTAGAGTGCTGGTTTATACTGATAACCTGAGCTGTGAATATAACACAGAATGTCAGGCTAACAGTGGAAAGTTTTTGCAGCGAACATAAATTCAGATAATTTTAGAAGTTATTATAGATACATTCAAGACCTTTAAAATAAAAACCCCACACATACATTGAGTCTGTCCACTTTCTGATGGGATTTACCATAGCCCAACAGCAACTAGAAGGTTGTAGAAATGTAGAAAAAGAGCCCTGAAAAGATTGCCAACTACAAGACAGACAATATCCACTGGGAGAGTAAAGCCTGAGGTGGGTCCAACTAGTAGACAGAGATCTTCTGGCTGTGGTAGCATGTTGATGGCTGCTACCATTAGGGTAGCAATGGGCTCACAGCCAGCATAAGGTGGTAGCGCACAGAAATGGGCGCTGGCACAGGAGTGGTCCTGATTGTCATGACGAAGTCCATGATGGTCAGCTCATCATCACTACAGTTTGGGAGAACTAGCCAGGTGCCCAACTGTGTATACATGTGTGACATACCCATAAATAAGCATGCACACGTGCATACACACACACACACACACACACACACACACACACACACACACACACAGTCATAATGGTCAAAAGCAAAATCTCTGAGGCTAGGATGTGTGCCTTTAATACTGGCTGAAACTTATTAGGCACTCATTAATGCTTCCAACAAATAATTTCCCTCGTCAAGTGGCTTATTTTGTCATCTGTAAAAGGAGAATGGTCAAAATGCATGTCTCCAGAATCTGAGGACAGCACTCTAAGGGCAGCACTTACCATGGTGATTGGCCTATTGTACACATAAAAAAATTATTATGTATTGCCATTTTCCTCAGTGGAATAAGAAGCACATAGTTAGACTTTAGAGGTGACATTCTAATGCCATAAAATCATTCTATTTCATCTGTTCACCAAACTTCACTTAACCTAGGTATGAGGCAGGCAAAGTGCTAAGTGGCTGAACATCCTTTGGGTTGGTTCATTCTAGATTCTTAAAATAACTTAAAATGGGTACAGTGGGCTTTTCCCAGTGACAGTTTTTGTTTAAGTATGACATGCATGCAGAAAAATGATCATGTCATCAGTAGACAGTTTGATAAACTTTACATATAAATGTGCACACATCAACTCTCAGTGCCTCAAATTCTTCCTTCAGCTCACTCCCTAGCCAAGTGTGACCTCTCTCAGGACTCCAAGCAGCCTAGCTTTGCTTTGGTTATTCTCGTGTTTATATAAAATTAATTATACAGTATTACTTTTTAGTGTCTGGTTTCTTTGGTTCAAATCATACTTGAGATTCATCTAGACAACCCAATGGGGTAGTATAGAAGTTTATTAAAGCATTATTTCCATCTCAATATTTTCTAGGTAATTAAAGACCAACTGATACAACATGGAAAACACACTAGATGAGGAGAATGGGTAGTTTTTTCTTCTCCTTCATCTTTTCTTTTTGTTTTTTTTCTCTCTCTTTCTCTCTCTCTCTTTCTCTCTCTCTTTCTTAGTTTTTTGAGATAGGGTCTCATTGTAGCTCAGGCTGACCTGGAATTCACTCTGTAGTTTCAGGGTGGCCTTGAACTCGCAGCAATCCTGAACCTCCTGCCTCTGCCTCCCAAGTGCTGGGATTAAAGGCATGCTCCACCACTAGCCCTCTTTCTCTTTATTTCCTTTTTCTCTACTTTTATTTCTCTTCCCTCTCTCCCTCCCTCCCTCTCTCTCTCCCTCCCTCTCCCTCCCTCTCCTTCCCTCCCTCTCTCCCCCTCTCCTTCCCTCCCTCTCTCCCCCTCTTCTTTCCTCCCTCTCTCTCCCTCTCCTTTCCTTCCTTTCTCTCCTTCTCCTTTCTCTCTTTTTTCCTTTCCTTTCTTCTTTCTCTTCCTTTTGAAAAGGGTCCCATTGTATAGCCCAGGCTGGTCTCAAACTCACAGTCCTTCTGACTCTACTGCTCCAAATATAGGTGAGCATCACCGTATCCATCCATTGGTAAATATTGGAAAACACACAAAGAAAGCCTGGTTTTAGTTAACACTCATTTTAGGTAGTCAAAGGACATATCCAAATGCACAGGGGACAAGGTTGATGAGAAGGAACAGGGGTGTTTATAAAGAGCCCCACATCTGCAGTGGTCTATAAGATCTGGGACTCTTGAGCCAGGAAGACCCAGCTGTCCCACATTCACCTGTACCAAGATGTGTAGATATATAACTGCTCTAAACATGTATGCTCAACTAGGCTGACATATACTTCAGAGGAGTTCATAAGAACTAAATTGGTAATGTCTGCAGTGTCATTTGCAGATAACAACCAATAAATAGTAAAATATTGTTACTAAGTGAGATGGTTGGCCTAGTCACAGAACTTTGAAATAATGTATGTACGAAATTATTTGAAAACCTAATAAAATACATTGACAAATGCAAAATGATAGATCAAAATATATGAATTTGGTGGAATATACATGCTCTGAATTTCAGAAACCAGTATCCTAGTCTGTGTTTACTATTAATTCGTTCTTCAACCTTCAGTCCTGTACCAGACTTTACTTCTCCCAATTTCCACTTTCTCACCTAGCAACTTCTTTAGTTCCAAATTCTAAACACTTTCCCAATGTGCACCAGGAAGCCAGATTAAAGGTAGACTGATGAGTCTTGGCTTGTAGCATGGGGTAAGAGCAGTCCTGGACTTGGTCCAAGTAGGAGGAGAGATATTCAGAATGAAATGGCCTTGGGAAAAGCATCCACGTGGGCAGGCTGAGCAGCATGTACATGTGTGTACCTATCCATGTGTGATCCTGTCCATGTGTGATCCTGTCCACGTGTGATCCTGTCCACGTGAGAGCCTGTCCACGTGAGAGCCTGTCCACGTGAGAGCCTGTCCACGTGTGATCCTGTCCACGTGTGATCCTGTCCACGTGTGATCCTGTCCACGTGTGATCCTGTCCACGTGAGAGCCTGTCCATGTGAGAGCCTGTCCATGTGAGAGCCTGTCCATATGTGTACCTCTCCATGTGTGTGCCATCCTTTAGTGTGCCTCTCCCTTTCTCCCATTGTGATTAGTTGCTCACAGCGCCACCCTTCCAGGACCAGAAGGCCTCACTTCCTCTCACTGTGGGATTTGTAATCACAGAGAGGTCTGTGGACTAATCCCTGGGAATTCCAGAGCCCTTTGCAGCTGTTCTAAATTGTTCCATTAAAAAAATTCTTAGTGCAATCTACATTGTAAAAACCTTATGTTTAACAACAAAATGAGCTTGCAGCAAGATGCCCATACAATGAAAAGCAAGGACAGCATTTCTAAGAGATAGGGTTATTCCAAAAGCATTTTCGCATAGCCTTTTTTCCCTGTACAAATAACTCCAAAATGGCAAAGTTCATTTCTTTTAACCTATATCATACAGCAGCTATCTTTAAAATTACAAATTGCATTTCCAGGCTTTTGTTATCTAAAGATAAATATCCTATCTACAAATTAGATTTTTTTTTTTCTCAAAGCATGGGTAACCATGTATCTTCTGGATGACTCCAGGGATAACCACAGTTCTCTGCTCAGGAAGTAGCCCAGCTCCCACTTAGGAACTGATTTTAAAGAAATCAGGGCAGCTATTTCGCTATGGAGAAATGCCACCTTTCTACTGCATCAAAGGGATATTCCTTTGTTTCTTTTTCTATCTTCTTCACAGTGGGAAAAGTGGTGATTTCTGAAACCTCATTGTCAGAGCAAGTCAATCCTCTGACTATAGTGGAGGTTATAAGAAAATATTGCACTTAGAAACCACCTAATAAAAACCCTAAGAACAAAGCTGTTTTTGTGAGTCCCTACATCCCTGTCATTGCCAGTCATATTGGTATGAAATAACGCTAGAGAGGAAATGCCATCATTCGCTCATGCCAATTTTCTGCGGCGCCACAAGAAGACAACTATCTCTACTCAATAAGCACTAGTATTTAATATCAAAGATTCCTTTAATATAAAGCACGTGAGGTTGCCAACACAGTATATCATCATTGTATGTTTGATCATCTGCCTCATGGAATTTTAAACAAAAAAATCTAAGTATCTTCACACAATCTAGAAGATAACTGATAAAATAAACAAATGAAAATTAAAAGTATGTCTATGCAAAATCACTTATCTACCCAGGAGAGATTTAATTAGGCTACACAACTCCTATTACATATGAAATATATTAATATAAGTATAGTTATTCTTCCAAGGGGACACACTGGTAAAAAATCTTGATACAGATAGGATCTGTGGAAGTAATGGAAAGAACCAGGAAGGTGAGATACGTTCTAGACTATCCATCTAATTGGCTGCTTGATCTTTGGAATGGCTCTCACCAGTTGCATTTCCAGTACTGACAAACATTAAAAACAGGGAGGGCAGGGAAGGAAACAGCTGTTGCTCCTTTATTGAGGTGTATCAGCAGCTTGGGGAGTCAAGACAAGCTAGTAAAGATACTCCACAAACCAGTACAATAGATGTTATGCCAGGGTTAAAGATAGCTTGGGACATGCTGGGATGAGATGGGCTGGGGTACTAAAGCTCACAGCAGAGTGTGCCTAATTATTCTTAACTAGTGGGAGAATCTGGAAGAGTTGAAAGGGTTTTTTTTTTCTTGAAGATATAGATTCTATTATGAGTCATACATGAAGTAGATTTAGGTTTTGATAGAGGAAGGGGCAAGAAGGGTAGATGGCAAAACAGGAGGCACAGCAGGAACTACAAGTACAAATGTCTTCAGATAGAGAGGGAGGGCACTGGGGAAAAGAGGGTGTCACAGGCTGTGTAGATGAAGTTGCAGAAAAAGGTAGCATCTTTTAAAAATATTCTGACATATTTATTTACTTTTATTTAATGTGATATCTGCCACCTCAACAAATATGGAATTTACAACGTGAATTTGAGATGTATAAAAAGTAACAACATTCCCCCCCTTACCATTTTAGAGATGGGACATAGGCTTTCCATAATTAAGATGGATCAGTATAAGAAAATATTTTACTCAGTAACTGAAGAGTGTGCCATGCATTAACCAACCACCTTACACGCAAGTAAATCATACTTAATTCTGTTTTTTTATAATGTTTTTTTTTTCTAGCCCAGGCTGACCTGCAATTCACTATGTAGTCTCAGCGTGGCCTTGAACTCATGGCAATCCTACCTCTGCCTCCCGAGTACTGGGATTAAAGGTGTGTGCCACCATGCCCAGTTTGTACTTAATCCTTAAACCAAATGATGGCCACTAACACTCCCATTTAAATAGCAAGTAGAAATATACTTTTCTCACTTATGTGTAAAGGGTGGAGAATCACACTGGAATCCCCAGCTACTATTTATTTGTTTTTATTCCTCATGCCACTTGAGTTAAACTTTTGATAGCCACAGATCCTTAAGTTTTTTAGGATGTCAAATGGATTTTACTTAAACGATGTTTTCATTTTCTATATGACTATTGTGGGAATGGAAGCAAGTTCTCCAGCAGCCCTTAATAACTCCTGAAGAAGAAATGTGTATGAGACCACTTGAGAAATTACATATCTTCTATCTCCTTGGACATTCCTAAAGAGCACACTGGCAAAGTGGTTATAGTATAGGTTCTGTGATCAGATCTGCCTTGTGCTAGCTACATGATTGTAGACATGTTACTTTACCTCTAGAAGCTTTGGTTCCTATCTGTAGTCAGAGAGCCTATAAAGACTATAGTTGGATGCTGAGAATATGAAAATAGCAGAAATAGGTATATGGGAAATGGACATAAGTGTTGCATTTTATTTAATATCTGTGTTTATTCCCTAAGAAATTACTTTATCAAAACACTTTGGAGAACAAAGTGATATCACTAATTTTTGGCAAAAAATTTGATTATTATATAGTAATAAAGTTTATAAATAATAAAGAAATTTAGTAGCTCTAAATACAAAATCTATACAGTATTCATCTATAATTTCATAATCTTACCTACATCTAGTATCCTGACAATGCTGGCACATACTATCTAAATGTCTAACAAATTTCAGAGTTTGTATCTACTTACAAATTTTAGAATTCTGAATTTCATAGAAATTGGTGTTAAGAATCTTTTAAAACATAGATTACTGTGTCTATGAGAAAAAAACAGCTGTAAAATAGGACTAAAAGTGAAGCTAAGCAAAAGGATATGTGACATACCATTGCCTCCTAATATTACACTCTTTATTCTTCTAACAGTTTTTTACTGCACTTTGAGATGTGAACAACATGAAGGAGAACTTAAAGAAATGTAAAGAAGTTTATAAATATGTAAGCAATATAGGCTAATATAATCCATGAATGACAAATAATTTATCTGAGAAAAGTTAGGAAATAAGAGGAAGTTAAAAGAGATATTAATTATCAAAGTATAAGCCAAGAAGTTCCCTGAACTTGAGGAAGGGAGGCCATGTTAGTGATTTTCCCACTGTTTGTGGAAACCACAGTATGTACACATACTGGCCACCCATGAGAAATATCATCACTTTTATAGGACTATATAAAAAAAAACCTTACCATTGTGTTCTGAATGAAAGGAAATTGATATATGCAGCGAGACAGACAGAGAGAGAGAGAGAGAGAGAGAGAGAGAGAGAATATGAATGGGCTGCAGCCTTCAGCCACTGCAAACGAACTCCAGATACATGCTCCACCTTTGCATCTGGCTTATGTGGGTCCTGGGGAATTGAACCTGGGTCCTTTGGCTTTGCAGGCCAGTGCCTTAACTACTAAGCAATCTCTCCAACCCTGAATTGTCAGGGTTTTTTTTTTTAATCAAAATTTCTACTTTATCTGATGCTTCTCAATACTGAATATGATGTCATAACACAATGTGACCTAAGACTGAAGATGATACAATCTAGTATAATATTTTCCAACAGAGTCATTTTCTGTAGTCATTTTTAGACAAATAGATGGTGACAATTAAATATGTTCTCTGTAGACAAGAAAATGTGCTAGATGGTCCTAATACCTCTTTGGGAATTAGTGAAATATAATTTGTGTGTTTGTGTGCACAGCTGAACTTCTATAAGTATACATTTGTAGTGCCTGAGTACATTTCGGAAAGTTGGAGTGACATCAGCTAGATTAACAGAAAAGGATGATGTTCGTACACTGAGGCCATAGGTAATCTCTGCAGCACAGTAAGCCTGTTTGTAGTTATGCATCCATCAAGAAATGGAATCTCAACCAATACTCCCCAATGTTAGCAAGGAAAATTCACTGGAATGAAAAAAAAAAAAACAAACAAAAAAAAAAAAAACAGCAGAATAACAAACTTGGGACCCAATGACCTTATGTTGTGACCATGGCCACGGCATGTAACTCACTAGATCTCTAATCACATCTAAATTGTGGATATCGTATTAATCAGAACATCCCGTAATCATGGAACAAGTCTTTGTTTTACACACAGCATCAGCAATATGCATTAAATTTCCTTCTCTGTACAATGTGCCCTATTCAGAACACCCATTGGGCAGAGGCCGACATGAACAGCTCATGAGTGATTCACAAGCTCCTAAATTTCCTCCCTGTTTCTAAGACAGGAGCAGCAATTATGTTGCAAGATAAGAGCTAGACTTCTATAATCTTCAAATCAAAGCATTCACTTTACAAATGGATTTTAAAATACTTAGGAAGGTATCCTTCTGATGGGACAGTAAAAATCAGGGCTGTCTGAATATGTGGTGGTGCTGTCCATTCAGATGGGATAAAATAATAGTCATGAATTCAGTCCCATCCCCTGGCCATAGCCCTACCCATCTATCCCATTTTCAGCTCAGCTCCAGGCTAGCAGTCGAGCAGACTAGTTAAAAGACAATTAGTCCAATTTCACATTCTCTAGCAGCCGAAAAATTTCATGTTATTTCAGTCACAGTGGATGGATGCCAAGTTCACTGGAAGCAGCTCTGCTGATTTATCCAGTCCATTTTAATACTTTAGAAATACTGTTAAAACATGGCTGTCCTAATTACGCAGGGATCAACGCACAGTGTCCCTCTCACCCAGGATTCTCCCAGAAGGGCTGCAATCAGCTGCATTCCCCTTAATTTCACCATGCAATTCCAACTAATTTCATCCTAGTACAGTGCTGTCAGACAACTCCCATGCCTCTGCGGTTTTAATCGATTAGCTCAATGTCTCTATAATGCATCACCAGCTGCCAGGCACAGAACTGGACGCTTTGCAAGCATTTCAGCTAAAAGACAGTTTAATTACTATACCAGCTTCTCAAAGGCATAGGCACAAAGCCTTGGATCAAATTATTAAAATATTTGATGTCAACAAGCCACTTTATAGCTGAGCAAACAATGACAATCCAAAAGATGGAAATAAGAAGAAAGTCTGTTTTTAAAATGTGAGCAAGCTTTTTATGGACTCCAAAATATTCAAGCAAATGGATGGCTTCAGAATTGCTATTTCTGTAAGGTAACTGTGTTTAGGGCACATTCTTTTGTGACATATATTGGATGGATATATATATATATATATATATATATATATATATATATATGTATGTATGTATGTATGTATGTATATACATATGTGTATGTGTGTGTGTGTGTTTGTAGATTAAATGAGTCACTAGTTTGATTATTTTATACTTTGAAATCATGGATAAAATCAATTAATTCTATAATCTTACACAGTCCTTAACTGACAAAGCTCATACAAGTGAAATTAAAGTATCTGTGATCAAAACACACTGGAAGATGATCATTTATATTCAAGCTAGCAAACTTTAAAATATATTTTAGTTAATCAGCTTATTATGACACAGATTTACTCAAAGGAACAAAGAAAATTTGTAGCATGACTTCACTGTTTACCTAGGGTTGTGCTAAAATAAGCAATTAAATGAGAAAATTTAAAATATGTATTTTTAAGAATCTATAACAAAAGACTCCAAAGATGAGAATTAATACATTTCCAAAGGCCATCAGGAAGACAAATAAAACTACCATCCTGAATCCCATGACAGGTACCAAGTGAAGGTCTTCATTTGCTTACTATCTTCCATTAAAAAGGTTTGTATGTAAATCTAGACACAGTACTCATGAATGGTTCTCAAAGGAAAAAAACAAAAACACAGCCTCTCAGAAATGAAAGGTTCTTGGCATAGTTATACAAAGGAAAATAGAACAAGGAGTATTGGAAACACAACTATAATTCTAGAAAAATGACAATATCCTTTTTTGTTAAAAAATATTTAAAACTATATATATTATATAAATATATGTATGTATATATGATTCATATATGTGCACTTAATTTTTTAAATTTATTTGAGACAGAGAAATAAAGAGAGAAAGAGACACAGAGAGAAGATGATCACTCCAGGGCCTCTACCTACTGCAAACAAACTCCAGACGTATGTGACACCTTGTGCATCTGGCTTATGTGGTACTGGGGAATTGAACCTGGGTCCTTAGGCTTGGAAGGCAAGCACCATAACCACTAAGCAATCTCTCCAGCACAGTACATATGTATACATTTAAATTTTTTTTTAATTTTTTACTTGAGAGAGAAAGGCAAAGAGAGAGAGAGAGAGATAAAGAGGTAGAGAGAGAGAATGGACATGCCAGGGCCTCCCGCCACTGTAAACGAACTCCAGATGCATGCGTCCACTTGTGCATCTGGCTTACATGGGTACTGGAGAGTTGAACCGGGATCCTTTGGCTTTGGGGGCAAATGCTTTAACCGCTAAGTAATCTCTCCAGCCCTTTTAATTTTTTTTTAATTTAAAAAAATTTTTTTAATGTTTTATTTATTTGGGAGAGAGTGTGTGTGTATACTTTTTTTTTTTTTTAATCGAAGGTTGGGTCTCACTCTAGCCCAGGCTGATCTGATATTCACTAGGTAGTCTCAGGATATCCTTGAACTCATAGCAATCTTCCATGTACCACTATGTCCAGCGTATATATACATTTTAAACCATATATATATATGCAAACAGATGGACAAATATATGGAGTAATGGTTTGCATTCACTGTTGGAACTTTATTGTACTTTCCAGTAGGTTCCTTTTGATTATAATTGCTAACTCAGAGACACACTTAGGTATAATGGACACAGTATCTGCTGACAGGATTTACTGAAAATCTGAATGACCACTCATGCTAGGCCCGATGTAAAGAAGGGGGTTAGCAATAATGCTGTCAATTATATTTTGCAGTTTAATTTAAAACCTTAGACTGTCTCTTTTGTATTCACACACCAAGTTTCCTATTTCTCCATACTTTTTTTTTCTTTACAATATGACATTGGCCCAGCAATAATACTTTTTTATAGTTCCTTGTGTTGTCAGAATACTTCCAGCTGCATTATAAGATCCACACCGCATACTACTAGAGGCAGTGAAGCAGACTTTATTTTTTCTATTGCACAGATATGGAAATAGAGGCTCAGAGAACTTCATTAGCTTTTCCTGATTCTCATAGCTGGTGGTGAATCCATGTCAAAACCCAAATTATTGGATGTTTACCAAGTGTCTTTCCCTTGTATTGCTTGGTTGTGAAAAACTCTTCTCTGTAATTAAGAACTTTTCTTTCAGCATTAGCAGATCTTTGATCAGTGACTTTATAATTTTTATGTATAGGCTATAAATATCCCATTCAGACTCCCTTGCTATTGTTTTAGTGCATGTAGTTTTCTAAGCATATTTTCTCCCAAACTTTGTTATAAGGTCAAGGACTAGAAATTTCATTATGCAGAATAAGAAACTTTTGAGTATAAAAGGGGTTTGTGAATAATTACAAAGGAATGAATAGATAAAGACATGTAGTGACCCCAGGACATATAGTTATGGTGCCTATTATGAGTATCTGGTACACCCCACCCACACATAGTAGTGAAGCTACTAAGTGATAAACCTTCATGTGTGCTATGACTCTATGCCAGCAATAATAACTGTAAAGTAGCAGACCTCAGATATTCAGCACACACATTTGCATCCATAGCAGTGAACTGCAGGACTTCTGATATATTTTTAAGTTACTGTCAATATGCCCATCAGCTGGTATTGCTAATTTGCTATCTACCTTTAGATTGTATAGTCATTTCAGTGTGAGTACCTTCAACTATCAGGGTGCTGTTTTGAGTGGGCAAAAGGAGTTAAATATTGTCAAATTCATGTAGTTCAACTTGATACTAAGAACATCTCGACTATTTCAGTCCCAAGATAGAGAATTTTGTATTCTGATGTTTTACCATACAAAATCTCAACTATTACTTTCTTCTGACCTCTACTCCCCACCCAGTGCTTTGATGATTGCCTATCCACCCAGAAGCATGCTAAAAGCTCTCTAAACCTATGCCTCTCAAACTTCAGTGTGAAAAAATCACATGGATCATCTGGAGATCGTGCAAAATTGCCAAATCAGCAGGTCTGAGATAGAGCCTGGGAGGCTGCATTTCTAACAAGCTCCCAGGAGCCAAGATGGCTGAGAATTGAGTCTCCATACCATGCTCTTCTGGTGCATGTAAGTTGTATTGCCAGCTTCATTAGTTCTTATTTGAGGACTCTAAGCCAGCTAGTCATATTGAGCCTTAGGTTTCATACATATTAAGTGACACATGTTTCCTAAGATTCTTTTAGTTTTTAATGTTAAGTGACATAACAAGTTTAGAATGATTAGCAAGTAGTCTGGCACATTATTAAATGAACAAGATATAAAAAAGTAATATTGTTTTTAGTAAACACAAAGCTAAGCAGAACACTATTCTAGACATTATAGGTTACAGAGTTATTCTTGAAGTGTAACTCAGAATTCAGCAGTATCAAATACCCCAGGAACTGTTAAAAAATGTAAATTCTCAGGTTAAAACCTGACCCACTGAGTTAGTAACTCTGAAATGAGGCCAGAAGCCCATGTTTAATAAACTTTCTAGATGATTCTAACAAATGAAGTTTGCAAACCACTGATGCTTTTACTTAGCAATAACCTTTTTTAATTCAGTAATATTCATAGCCTAGACTTTTCATGTGTTGACCTCATTTAATATAATGCTCATGAGTTTTTGTGTGTCTATTATGTTTCTCTTCAAGAGAAAATCTTTGTTTTTTATCATTCATGGAAATTATAATGCAACTGCATTAAAATTTTACAGAGCTTCTTAACATCTTTAAAGGTAGAAGCATTTATGGGCTGGAGAAATGGCTTAGCGGTTAAGGCACTTGCCTCCAAAGCTGAAGGACCCAGGCTTGATTCCCAGGATTCATGTTAGCCAGATGCACAATGTGGCACATGTGTCTGGAGTTTGTTTGAAGCAGCTGGAGGTCCTGGTGCATCGTTCTTTCTTTCTCTCTCTCTGTCTCTCTCTCTCTGTCTCTCGCTCCCCCCTTCTCTAGCTCAAATAAACAAAAATAAAATATTTAAAACAATATTTAAACAAGCAAAGGTATAAGCATTTACTTCAAGTTGTGTGATACAGTTGACTTAAATATTATTGAACTTTAATTTAAATTTGTTTAATCTCTTATTATACTTTTTAGATAAGCTTACTCTTCAATTAAAAAGTGTACCATTTATTCATATCTGACTATAAAATTAAGATGTACTAGAAGAATAATGTTGATATTGTTAAAACAATGATCAAATATTGGAGTGCTGTTCAAATCATCCATTTTTTTCAGATCCTTCTTGAAAGCCCTTTTTACTTGGCTTCCTAATAGTAAATTTTCATCACTAAGTAGCTTCTCTAGTGCATGTGGGTGGGGGTACTCTTTTCATGCCAAGGTACCGGTTTGTTCTTCTCAAGGACCTCATCTTCTTCAGATTTGTAAATGTCAGAGTAGTAAAGCCCTGTTTCCACATCCTTCTTCCACCTTCTACATGTATGTCTACATGACTCTAAACACCAGACACACTTGTAACTCCCTAATGGGTAGCTCAAGCCCTGACGTCTACCTACCTACAGGTTCATATCCTACTGCCTTAACATGACATCTCTTTACAGTAAACTTGTACAAAATCAGCAGAAGATCTCCCTACTTCAATTTCTATGACTTACCCATATGTTTTGCTGTTATTCTTTTTTTGTTGTTTTTAAGTACATTACCTAGCTGAAGAAAAAGTTTAAAATCAAAATGAGTCCTTTCAGTCCCACAAATTTAGACCCTATCCATTAGAAGATTTTGCTGGCTTTTATCCTGAAAATATAACCTGGATCTGATTAATTCCTCCTCCTTCCACCACACCTTCACATAGGCCACCTTTATCACTTCCCTGAACCTCTACAACAAATTCTTTTGAGCTAGTCTTTTTGTTTCACTTCTTAAAAACCCCTGAGATCATGGTTACACAAACCTTAAACTCTACAGCATGTTCCTTTCCTTCTCAGACACCCAAAGCCTCTGTCTTATCCTGCTCATGGTGCCAACTCTTCTCTTACACCTGCCTCTTTCTCATTTTTCTCCAGCCAAGTAAACCCCTTGCCTTCCCTTTTTATCAATCCTTCTCTTATGGTAACTGCAACTTTCTCAGCCTGGGGTCTCTTCCCAAAGATTTACATTACTTACTCTCTCACTTCATTGAGCCTCCTACTTAGATGTTGGTTCTCAGGATATTAACTACTTGACGCTCTATTTTTAAAAATCCTTGATTGCTCTCTATTCCTTTATAGAGCCTTACAGGATGTACTCATCACATGTGTATTTGTTGATTTTCTTCTCTGTCAGAAAGTTCCAAGAAAGCAGAGTTTCTTATGTTCTTTCTCTTTTCTCAGCAAATCAGCAAATCAGGGAAGGTGTATTGCACATGATGACCAGGTAATCAATGCCACAGCTGAGTCAAGAAAGACTCCCTGCTTTCTAGCCTCCACCATCTTCCGTATGACCATGCTGAGTAGCCTGTGAGTGTGCTGTGAGTCAAGCAACTATAAAAGAGCAATGAAAGTCTTTTCTTCTTCATCTTCTTTTTTTTAATGGCTGGCATTTTGTGTTTCTGGGTTTTCTTTGCAAGAGAAAAACATTTGGACTATGAAAACGCTCTCTACTACTCTGCCACTCTGCCTGATTTTTCTTTGTAGCATTTATTTTGACATATGCATCTATTTTTCTGCTTCCTCCTCCACTCACAGGAAGCTCTGGCAGAGGCCTGGTTTTTATTGCTCACTCTGTGCTGCACGCATACTTGACAACAGTAGTTACTTCTTAAGTGCTTGGAGCATGAATGAACCAATGACATCGTACATTCTACTAGTTCTTCTCTCAGAAAGTGAGAATTCTGTCTTAAAAGAAATGAAGACTTCTGTGAGAAGAATATGGGTTAGCACCCTGCTCAAAATATCATTTATCTAAAAGCATGAGAAAATAATCACCATAATTTCTGTTTATAGTAATCTATAATTCTTTCTATATGTCGTGTGTTAAGTTCATTATATGTGATCTTCACACTAATCTTGTGAAATAATTACTGTTATTATATTCATTTTAAAGATGAAGGAACCAAATAAACTCAGAAAAAAAAAGAGGTAATTCATCAAGGTATCACAGACTTTGGAAGTAGTGAATCTGGGATTCATCTCAAAAATTAATATCCTTTTTAGTTTAATCCTTCAAATCCACATGTCTAATAAATCACATTTTCCCTTAAAATTGGGGCAGTTTTACTGGGAATAAATATTACTGTTCATAGCAGGAATGAGAGGATAAGTGATTGTTTTTTCATTTCCTTCTGGCCTGACAGGTCACCAATTTAGACAAACTCTATGATAGATACTACATATCCCTTGCACATGTTTATGGTAAAGGAAGAAAAATTAATTGCTTCTAATTATTTTGATAAGGACATTCATTCCTTTCTCACTATTAAGGGTGCTGTGTTCTCTTGAGTACATTTAGCACTTTTTACAAACCATAGAAATAGTATACTCATAACTCTTTATCAACTTCTACATGACAACTGGTGTAGACAGCTTCATGTTGCTGGAATAAACATCCAAACCAGGCACCATTTAGGGGAGGAAAGGGTTTACTTCAAGCTTACAGGTCCAGGGGGAAGTCCCATCAATGGTGGAAAAAGCTATTCTATACATCCAAGGAGAGAACCCACCAAATGTAACAAGTACAAATGGGCAACAAGCAGCAGGGACCCAGGCAGAGATCACTCTGCTCTCTTACACCTTTGGGTTGCAATTCAGACCCATCCCCAGTAACACCTTAGAGCAGGACTCCAGTATCCGCCCCAGTGACACCTCCTCCAGCCAGCTAGCTCGAGGTCCATGTTACAAGCACAGTAACAAACCTGAGTCTGTGAAGGGCACACATTCATATTCAAATCGCCATAACAATCATTCTGACTTTTTGTGTAGAATTAAGATCAATTGATGATGCAATATTGGCTTCCAGCCCAAGAGTGCTGCAGGCTTGTGAAGGCACACCCTGAAAACAGGAACCTGGGCACAGCAAGAATCTAGAGGTAGGAATCCCCTAGGGCAGTGATGTACCTGGTGAGGCACATTTGATGTTTCTAGAAGAAATTGATTCTGGGAAAGGTAATAATAACTTTTCTATCTGCTTAGCCTCTGAAAAGTTCTAACATATTCACTTCTTATGACCAAAGAATCATGTCATTTTGAGGTTTTGAATTATTAAAATTAGAGTTGTAAAATTACGTTTTGAAAGGATTTGGCCTTTATTGAAACAAAGCCAGCTGATCAAATAGTCAAATTATACTAATTTATTATGACTATCTACTCAAGTTCTACCATCAAAGCCAAAGAGCAAAAACAAAGAAGAAAGAAAAGTACTGGGAACATTGTCAATCGCATCAGAGCTGTGCATAGACAGGTCCTCTAAACATGAATTCTATCCCAGATGTGTCTATTATGGATTTGACTTCACAAGGAAGCAAAATTACTTAATTTATTATCAACCCACCCTGATTTAGATCTATGCATGTGAAAATCCCTGTTACTAATTTTAATTGCACTATTCCCTCTCTACAGGATACTGTTAAATTGGTTTGGTGAAATAGTAGTGAATCACATCAAAGTGGTGGGCTACATTTTATAATATATCTAAATAACTATCCCATTTTCCCAGCATGTTGCCATGCATTTTAAGTATTAATATTATGGCTCGGGTTTAGAAGAATGTAGCCTTTTTCTTTAAAATAAATTTTCTTGCTCTTTTACCACTGTTAAAATTGGGCTGGATTTTAAGTGGCTAACGAGTAATAAAAGAGCAATATCTACTGCAGGGAACCACAAAAAACATGCTGGCGGGCACATAAAATATGTTCATGAAAGTCACTTGCAGATACATCATCCTGATACAGTAATGGTTTTCCCAAACTAAGTGGGTTCCCTTTTGTAGCTGCACTTTATTATCTGGATTCTTATTTTCACGCTTACTCCTGGATCTTTAGATAGAAACATTTTTTTCTCACATGCACATTTGTAAATTCAGAGAAGCCAAAAGGGTCAAGAGGAAAGAAGCAAAGCCATGATTCAGGTTTGGGAACTTGCACAGGCACTGCCACCACTGTGCATCGATGACTTAAATTTTGTGCACTTTTTCTACTTCTCCTACTAGTCAGTAAAATGAAAAGGAGCCATGAACTTTTCATACATAAAAACATCGCCTTTTAAAAAGCAGTTGCAGATTTCTGGCATGATTTCCTAATGGGGAAGCTTTGTAATAAAACAGAAGATGATTAGGGGAAGTAGGAAGCTTAAATTTTAGACTCTGCTCATCTTTACCTCAGCTCCAGGTTCACTAAGAGTGGTATCTTCATTTATAGGGCCTTTCATTATTTCTTTTATACAAGTTGGCTAGCTTTGAGTTTTATGATATTTACTCCTGGAACAGATTAAGTATTGTTTTAAGACAAGAGTAAAAGAAAGGAGGCTAGCTAGACGGTTAGAATGGCAATACACTGAAAACAGATGAACCTAGATCCAGACAGAGCTGTAGACAGGGGAGATGGGGGAAGTATGAAGATAATTAGGACTTGGCTAGATATGAGAAGCCAGGGAGGAGAGGAGAACAGGATTTCATTTCATTAACAGATGATACTATTAACAGAAATAAGTGCAGGTGGGGAGAGTATGCTCATAGACTTATTTACCTTGCAATGTTCAGAGAAATGCAGAATTGGCTGGAAACTGAGCATGACAGTCTAGATGACAAGTCAGGACAGCCTGTTAGGTTAGCATAGTTACTCATTCAGCCCCCATTTAGTGAGTATTTAGTATTGCACCAGGCAATTACTGCAGTGCTTGACATATTACCAAACAAGAGTCCCTGTCTTCATGAATCTTCATGTGTTAATCCAGAGTAAAGCAATGACTACCATTTTCCAGTTTATTCTACATGCCAAGACTGCAAAGCATTTTCACCACACACACACACACACACACACACACACACACACACACACACACACAAGTTCAGGACAAAAGAAGAATCATAGCTTCCAGTTTATAGAAGACAAAGGGGTTTCTGAAAATTAAGTAACTCTCTAAGTCATAGAACTAATGAGTAGCAGAATCAAGGTTCAAGCCCAGGTGTTTTTTCCCTAGTTGTACAGAGGGTAAATTCACCCTTTTCAGGGTTAGAGCAGAAGATGCCTAGAGAAGACACATGAGGGAGGTCCCAATCTAAGTTGAGGACCAAGGCAAGGAAGGAAGAGCAGTCAAATTAAGATAACTGAACTAGAATCCAGGGAAGATGTGGTGGGCACGGGGGTGGGGGAGATGATCCAAAAGGTCAAATGTTCCCAGAGAGTCACCACCCTTGTCCCATCTCACAGTGATGCCTCTATTAGAAGGCCCAGGGCATCAGCACAGAGATGCTGAGAGCTATGCATAGCAGTACTGAGGCCAGCCCAGCACATGGCAGCACTGACTGAAAGAAGATACCAAGTATTGAACTTGGAGAGAAACTGAGGCATAAAGTGGAAATGTTGGGCCAAAAAACACAGGTAGTAGACTTGAGAATGCTACTGCTAGGATTGTAGGTATTATGGCCAACCAACAAGGTGGTGGTCTTGGTGAGGAAACGTGCAGCTACTCAATCTTCAAGAAAGAGCTTCTGAATATCAGTGTGTTAAAAACGCTGTGTGGAGCCGGGCGTGGTGGTGCATGCCTTTAATCCCAGCACTCAGGAGGCAGAGGTAGGAGGATCGCCATGAGTTCAAGGCCACCCTGAGACTACGTAGTTAATTCCAGGTCAGCCTGGACGAAAGTGAAACCCTACCTCGAAAAACCAAAAAACAAACAAACAAACAAACAAACAAACAAACAAACAAAAAACCGCTCTGTGGAATTTAAGTCATGATCTCCCCAAGATGCTAGGCAAAATAGGACTGAGAAAAGTATTTCTTGAAGGAAAAACAGATAATAAGGAGGCTGGTCCTCAGCCTGGAATTTGATGAGTACCTGAATTCCATTATCTTGATCTTCATCAACTTAGTCATTGTCTTTGAAAATTTAGTCACTTAATTTGTCCATGTTTTAGAAAAAAGAACAATATCATAGAAATAATAGCTTATTCTTTTCCTTCCTACTTTCTCTTTACATAAGTCACTAAGGATCATCTAAAGGCCTATCACTTATTTTATTAAACTGAATAAAAAATATAACTTGTTTAATTTTGTAAAAATGTTGTGAAAAGAGATTGGCTCCCTCCATGGACTAGTTAAAGTCTACACCAGAACCGTGGAAAGTGAGATAGGAAGTGCTAATTTAATTATGCTAATACCGTTCTAGTAAGTATGGGACCAGATGGCAGAGCAAGCAAATAAGGGAGGAATATTTAAGATGAGAGTTTTAAAAACAAATATTTGTGTTCCAAAGTTCTACATTACTAGCACTGGGAGAATGATTTTCCTTGACCTAGCATGTCATCTTGAAGGCTGCCAGGAAGCCTCAGAGTACATGCCCAACCACCTCTCTCCTCTGCCTGCTCCACCCTCCAGGAAGGCACTTGCCCCTCCAAATCACTGACAGTAATGTTTGCAGAAAGACTGCCATGGTTTGGCCAGCCAAGTGATAACCCCTAGGTGGGACATGTGCTTAACAGCTAAAGCCACAAGTTATCTGAAAACTAAGAAAAGCAAACTTGTTAAAGTTACCATCCGGGGGGCGGGGGGTGGGGTGGGGTGGAATGTACAATGACCAAACCTACCATGTCAATAGTCCAGGTCATATCTATCTGAGCAAATGATTCTAAAAATATAAATCATTAATCTTTTAAAATATCAGATTATACTTTCAAAGCTAGAGTCCATTTCATATCCTCTTTTCTTTAGATAATCCCCCTTTTCTAAGTTTTTATTTACCTCTTGAGTTCCTTCTTTATAGTATGTTGTTAATGACTAAAACTTCCACTTCTGCCAGGTAGAATCAGGAATTTCCTGGTGTGTATGAAAGGAAGTCAGGTAGCTTTGCTAGGCACTTAGGATGACTGGGCCCCTGAACGAAAGGCCAGAATGTCTTCTCTCACAGTCTACACTTGCTAGAGATAAAGGATCTCACTTCTTCTATCTTGCCTAAAGGATAATAAAGAAATAAATAACCTGAGCCCCTCCTGGGAGAGAGTTTTCCCTTCCTAGAATTTAAATCTAATCCTGACATTGTGGTTGATCAGGATAGTACCCAGAACTTGGTGTTATGGCTAGCCTCTTCCTGAGACAGCTCCTAGGCCAGACTCATCACCCCTCACTATCTCACCTGAGCCAGAAGTTAAAACCCACCACAATAAGGTTATAAATGCATGCTAAGGGACAAATCTCTCTTGGGACTGCCCAGCCATCAATTCTGAATATCCATGTTCTCGTGAGTTTCCCCTCATCTTACCCAGGCTGGGCCGAACGAGGTGAGAAACACCTTGACCCCTACAACCACATGGGCTCTCTACCCCTCCTGCCCTCCACACGGCAGGAGCTCTCTGCATTTCCTCTCTAACTCACTTTTCACATTTCTTCCAGGCCCACAACATGGGCTCTCAGATCACATGGGTATATTCATTTTCCTTCCCCTGGGTCTGTACTTCTCCCAATATATGTGGTAATTTAATAGTTATCTGCCTCAGTTTGGTTTGCCCAATTCTTTGGTTAAAAACATGAACTTAAGGTTTGGGGTTCGAGGACTTTCCTGGACTCCCCACAGACTCTATCATATTCTTAAAGAGCATTTTGTCTGAATCCCTTGTGGTAGGTAGTGCTGGGATGCCTTGCTAACACCCCATCCCTTCACAGGGTCATTCACTTACACCCAAGTTCTAAGAGTGTGGCTGCCAACTGTTCACAGCTACAAACTTCTCCCAAGAAAGACCCTGAGCCAGAGGAACCGTGTCTTTTGGAGATATCTGGGACATGATACTAGGAAGGGAAAGGCAGAAGGTGGGGAAGCGTGACTTAGTTATCTGGAATACAAGAGGCTAACCCCTTTTTCTCAGCTTCATGGGAACTTCCTGCTCAAGAGCCCTTCCAAGGATTAGTTTTCCCCTTGTCCTTTAGTTCCTTATAGATGTCACATGCCAGCTGGCCTCACTAAATTACTTATATAAGAATCCCACTTGCTTCCAAAGCACCAAATCTAAGACACTTCTGTTAAAAAAAAAAAAAAAAAAAAAAACTTGGAACTGGTAACTTACATAATTCTGTAAGTTGTTAGTTGAATGAATAGTTCGGTATACCATCCCTCCAAATTGGGACATGTTGCATTTTGACAAGTGTTGATGTCTTAAAGTAAATAAAGCATTTTGGCACTGGAGGTGATTTTTTTTTTTTTTCATAATCAGAGGCTATTTTCAAATCATGCTCATGGACTCAACTCGATTCTATGTATCCTAAAGGATACTTAGATGTGCAGATTTGCCAAACACGTTTCTGGATCAGGAACTTGGCACTCCACTATGACACAGGTCAAGAGCCACCAATCCCTCAAAGCCAAGTCAGCCCCATGTGCATTTTCATATTCAAAGGTCTATGTGGAGGGCTCCTCAGAGGAGAAGGCACTTCTGCGAGGTGCATGAAGGAGACTGAGCTGAGCTTAATCCCCAGCTCTGCACTGCCTAGATTTGAAGCTTAGGAGAAATAGATGGCAGATGGCTAGGAAGACAGACACACATTGTCTCCATGGCTGTCTCCTTATCTAGAAATCTAAGAAAGCAACCCAATGCCAACTTAGAAGATTTTGTGTGGATTTGATTGCAGTAGAGAAATTTCTTAATATACTTTATGAAGTATTTTAGATAAATTCACTCACTGTTTCTTATGGGTTCATATCAAGATCTTACTAAGTATTTCTAGACTTAACCAATAAACCAGAAGGACATTTGAAGGAGTAGTAGTAACAAAACTCAAATTTACCAGCAATATTTAAGGAGATTTCATCATCTTATGAACTTGCACTATAACGAGATGAGTAATGACATAGGGCAGAGAAGATATGAATGACAGTTGTAAAGCTCTTTCCAGGACTTCCTTCTCTTTCCTTCTCTCCGCCTTCTTGCCTCCTTTTTTTTTTGATCCCTCTCCCCCTCTCTGAGAGAAGCAAGAAGAGTAAAGATTCAGAGAAAATATTCCAACAGGGAGTATCAATATCCTCCTTTGGCTTCAACATGTGAGTATTCAATATCCAAGACCTAGACTTGCATGGAAGAAAACAAATGTTTCTTTGAGTTCTTAATATGCTATGGATAGAGGTTATATTATGGATATTTTGGGATCTCTATAGTGTCCAGTGGCAGGCATTTCATCAGGGACTCAAACTCCTGATAACCTAACCTGAAACAAAGCTCATATGTATGCATACAGAGGTTATGTTTGAGAACAAAGATAGTATGAAGAAGAAACAAGGAAATACACATCAAGGAAACGTCAATGACAAGGTCAGTTAAGGCAACATGAACCATAAGTATCCATAAGAATAAAGATTCCTCCCCCCTCAAAGGGAGATAATCTAGTTTAATTACCTCTTACCATATTATTAGTTTTATTTACAGAATAGAGCATGTTGAGATTTCACAGCTGAAGGAGTCAACGAGTATGAGCTAAGGAAGAGCCTATGACATGTGTCTATTAAGAAAGAAAATGACCAGGAGGATAGTAGGTTCCAACATTTGTGATAAAAAGGACTACGGAAAGTCAGTCAGGGGACAAAGATCCTTGTCTGACAGGTAAGAGGAGGGACTTTAATTGCAAAGACCTTTGGTCAGATAAATACCCTTGTCCACGATAATATAAGACACATATCTCTTTGGACAAGACTCTTACCCCAAAACATTATAAAATATTAGGAGAAAAAAATCAAAAGATATAATAATGGTATTTTTATGCCATCCTTAGGCACCTAGTAGAGAATCAAAAACAATTTTCTGAATGGACAGGTAAAAGCCATTTGTTTTACAGCTTTCAAAGGAATGGGAGTAAGACTGACCACCTAGGAACATAGTGACTTAGATTCCTAAAACACAGACTTGCTCACTTCTTCTCAATGTGTGTATTAGCACACTTTGCCTTACCCTGGGCTAAGCATTCTGTGAGAAAAAAATAAATAATATGTGTAGACTTCAGCCTTGAGAATTCATAGTTTAACCTAGGATGTTTAGACTTTAACCAATCATCTTTTTACAAAGAATATTTAAAAATTTTTCCATCTACATTGTTTTGCAGATTCTTATGTAGTGAGATACATTCAAGGAGAATACAGTAGTAAACACTATGACAAGAACACTGGTTTATATGTTATAAGATAGCGCATGGGAGAAGTTTTAATTTTAAGAATAAGATTTCATAAGCATTTAGAGTGGCTACAAAATCTTTCATTTCATGCAAATGCAGCTCCTCCCTTTTCTTAATTCTCTTTCCTACATTTTGATGAGCTGACAGAAAGGATAGCAGATGTCTACAAAGCCTCCCCTAAGTCAAGACCCTTAAATGCTGCTGATGCTACCTCAGCAGCATTACATTTCAAAAACATTCATTCTGTATGTATTCACTTAATATATTCTCATTTGTACATTTATGTAGTAAAATTGACACCATAAAATATATAGAAAGTACAATGAACTGGAAGCAATATCTTCTAGTATTCTTAATACCCCAGAAATAGCCTGACCTTGATATGCCCAGCTTCCCCAAAGTCTTAAAATTATACAATGTGAATTGTGGCATTTAATTTATTTTATTCTATATGCTTTAAAATGCAATCATTGATTTTTTTTAAAGCCTTTGGGCAATATACAATAGCAGATTTCATAAACTACAGGCTAAAATGACAAAGCCATAATAACAAATGTCAAGCTGGCAATTACCCATCCCAAACAGTCCTTTGCCTTGCTCAGTCAGATATTCCAAATATGTCTCTTTTGGACAGAAAATGAGAGAGCATTTTTAAATGCACCAACTTTCCACACATTCCTCTGCATTCAGACCTTTGATATTTATCTCAAAAGATGATCAATAAAAGGTGTTGACAATACCTGGGGTGTGAAAGCAAATATGTGCATGACTAAAGCACTAAGTCTTTTCTATGCATGCATGCAGTGCTCTATAGAACTAGTCAGGACTCCTCTAGGAGTCTAAGGCAGTTCGGAGGAGACCTTAAGTCACTGGACCTCTGTGAGCTTCAGTTTAATCTCATTTGTAAACTGAGGTAATTGAGCCAGAAGTATATAAGACAGGCAAAGCAGCAGATGCATAGGCAGTAATTAAATTGTAGGGTTCTTGGCCAGGCATATAGCACACGCCTTTAATCCCAGCACTTGGGAGGCAGAGGTAGGAGGATCATGAGTTTAAGGCTACCCTGAGACTACATAGTGAATTCAAGAAAAAAAAATGTTATGTTCTTAAAAAACTTGTTGATTTTAGTTCAGCTCTCCTTTTTTTTTTTTTTTTTTTTTTTGAGGCAAACAAAGATGAATGCATCTAAGAAAAATATCAACACTGTACTACCTCTATGGCTAACAACTTTACTGGGCAGGTTTAGAACAGGACCTAGGGTATGACTCTTTCCTCAGTCTCAATTGTCCCATTTCTGATTTCTTTATAAATAAAGGGCAAATTTGGTGGAGGAAGTCAAATGTTTCTGTTTTTCAAAGCTGGTGAAAGGATGGAAAAAAGATATTCCAAGTAAAAGGTCATAAGAAACAAACAGGAATGGATATACTCTTATCAGACAAAACAGATTTCAAATCAAAAGTAATCCAAAGAGATAAAGAAGTCTACTTCATACTCAAAGGAACAATACAACAAGAGGATATTGCAATCATAAACCTATATGCAACAAACACAGGAGCACCAAATTCATGAAGTAAAATCTGATAGACAATAAAGCAGAAATAACCCACACCACAATTGCAGTCAAAGACTTTAACACTCCACTATCATGATTAGATAGATTATCTAAATAAAAAACTAACTGAGAAATAAAGGAGTTAAACATTATCATAAATCAGCTGGACTTAACAGACATCAATAGAATATTCCACCCTAACTCCACAAAATACAAATTCTTCTCAGCACCTCATGGAAACTACTCTAAAATACGTCATATATTAAGGCATAAAACATGTCTCAACAAATTAAGAAATATTAACATAATTCTGGGTACTATATCAGACCACAATGCTATAAAGCTGGAGATTAACAAGGGAAATAATAGAAAATCCACCAATCCCTGTAGGTTGTACACTTCACTGTTAAACAATGCATAGGTAATAGAAATCAAATAGGAAACTAAAAATTTCTAGAGCTGAACAATAATGAAAACACAACATACTAAAACTTATGGGACACAGTCTTAAGAGGGAAGTTTATAGCATTAAATGCCTGCATTAAAGAGAAAGAGAAAGAGAAAGAGGGAGAGAGATCGCTAGTCAATAATTTAACCACTCATCTGAAGGCACTGGAAAAACAAGAACTTTCCTATCCCAATAGTACCTGATGTAAAGAAATAATCAAGACCAGAGCAGAAATCAATGAACTGGAAATCAAGAAAACAATTTTTTTTAATTTTTGTTTAATTATTTTGAAAGTGAAAGACAGAGAGAGAAAGAGAGCGAGAGAGAGAGAGAGAGAGAATGGGCATACCAGGGCCTCCATCCACTGCAAACGAACTCCAGATGCATGTGCCACCTTGTCCTGGGGAATTGAGCCTCGAACCAGGTCCTTAGGCTTCACAAGCAAGCTCTTAACCACCAAGCCATCTCTCTAGCCCCAAGAAAACAATTTTAAAAAGTGATAAAACAAAGAGCTTATTTTTTGAAACACTAAGCAACATTGATAAGTTCCTAACCAATTTAATCAAAAGGACAAAAAAGAAAAAGAAAAAAAAAAAGAAAACCTCAAATCAACAAGATCAGAAATGAAAAGGGAGATATCATAACAGACCCTAATGAAATTGGGAGAATTATCAGGACATATTTCAAAGATCTACACCACTCAAAACTGGAAGACCTCAAGGAAATGGATGAATTCCGTAACTCATACCACCTACCAAAACTGAACCCAGAAGAGAGAATCACCTGAATAGAGACATAACAACAAACAAAAATAAGATTGAAACTGTAATTAAAAGTCTCTGAACAAAAAAAGTCCAGATCCAGGTAGTTTCACTGCTAAGTTCTATTTTCATGAAAGAACTAAAGCCACTTTTTCTCAAGTTATTCCACACAATTGAAACAAAGGGAATGCTCCCTAATTCCTTTTATGAATCCAGCTTGATATTAACACCAAAACCAGACACATACACAACAAAAAAAGAATTACAGGCCAACACCCCTGATGAACTTAGGTGCAAAAAATTCTCAATAAAATTCTTGCAAATCAGATAAATTGCCTCTTCCATATAATTGATGGTTACCCCCACAATGCATGACCCACATTCCCCAACAAGGAGGGCCCTTTCAGAAGGGGGAGGTGCTATCGATGGCACCAACATGAATGTATTCACATTGTGTGCATAACTAATAAAAAAAAGTTCTTGCAAACCAAATTCAAGAACACATTAAAAGTATCAGCCATCTTGACCAAGTAGGTTTTATCCCAGGGATGCAGGGTTAGTTCAAAATATGGAAATCAATAAACATAATAGGTTACATAAACATATTTAAACTCAGGAACTGCATAATCATCTCAAAAGATGTTGAAAAGGCCAAGGACAAAATTCAGTATCTCTTCATGATTAAAACTCCGGAGAAAGTAGGGATGGAGGGATCATATCTCAACATAATAAAGTCAACATAAAACAGACCTAAAGCTTATATCATAATAAATGGGGGAAAACTCAAAGCATTCCCATTAATATCTGCTTTCAACATAGTACTTGAAGTCTTAGCTCAAACAATAAGGTAAAAGAAAGAAGTAAAAGGGACACGAATTTGAAAGGAAGAAGTCAAAATAGCCCTATTCACAGATTACATGATTCTATTATAAGAGAACCAAAACAGAAAAACACCAAAAATGTTCTGTATGTGATAAATGCTTTCAGCAAAGTGACAGGATATAAAATTAACACACAAAAATCAGTAGCCTAGGCTGGGCGTGGTGGCGCATGCCTTTAATCCCAGCACTTGGGAGGCAGAGATAGGAGGATTGCTGTGAGTTCAAGGCCACCCTGAGACTACATAGTTAATTCCAGGTCAGCCTGGGCCAGAGTGAAACCCTACCTTGCAAAACCAAAAAAAAAAAAAAAAAAAAAAAAAAAAATCAGTACCCTTCACATATACCAATGACCACAACATGGAAAAAGAAATCAAAGAAGCTGTACCACTTACTATAGCTAAAAAAAAAAAAAAAAAAAAAAAAATCAAGTACCTTGGAATCTCCCTAAACAAGGAAGTAAAAAACCTATACAATGGAGACATAATAATATTGAAGAAAGAACTAGAGGAAGACATGAGAAGATGGAGGGACTTGCCATGTTTGTGGATTGGAAAAATTAATATTGTTAAAATGGCCATCCTACCAAAGGCATAGATTCAATGCAATCCTAATTAAAAATCCCTGCAACATTCTTTACAGAGTTAGCAAAAACAGTCTCAAAATTCATATGGAAGTACAAAAGGTCTAGAATAGCCAAGAATGTACTCAGCAAAAGTAACACCTCTGGTGGTATCACCATACCTGATTTCAAGTTATACTATAAAGCCATAGTAATAAAAACAGCATGTTACTGTAGCTTTTTTTATACTCCGAGGTAGGGTCTTCCTCTAATGCAGGCTGACCTGGAATTTTCTGAGTAGTCCCAGGCTGGCCTCGAACTCATGGTGATCTTCCTGCGTCTGCCTTCCAAGTGCTGGGATTAAAGGTGTGAACCACCATACCCGGCCACAATGTTAGCTTTTGAAACACGACATACTTTAAGTTATAAGCTAAGGAAATATCGGTGTGATTATTTATATGTTTTTATTTATATATTATGTTTACTAAAACATTTTTATTTATAGTATATATTTGTAATTTATACTGAATACATACACACACACACACGCACACCCACACACACATATATCCTTTATAATGACATTCTCTTTAAAAAGGAAATGATGGAAAGTGCCAAACAACATAATTTGATGACACAATACCAGAAATATAATATAGGTTTCTACTTATAAAATAGTAAGTGAAATATTTAGAGTAAAAAAAAATAAAGACAGTACAGAATGCAGTGGTTACCAACTTGGATAACAGAGAGACTGCTCACGTTTGCATTTGCCTCCACAATTTGTCTTAGAAGAGTTACTAATCTTTCCACACCACTGTTAGCAAGTGTTAAAAAGCAGTACTTCTACTAAGATTGTGGTAAGAATTAAGTAAGTGAACATATGTAGAAAGCTTAAAGTAGAGCCTAGGTCATTAAATGTTGATTTGCTATTATAACATGAAAAAAACGTTAATGCTTGCTCTTACCAAATATCACTGAAAAGGTTAAATTCATTATCATATAATAGAGATTGTGACATCCATAGGTAGAAAAGTGTACTGTAAGAAATGTACAAAATATGAATCCCTAAGAAAATTCCACACTGTGCTTTATGCTATTTCTAAGCTGAAAAGTCTTATCATATTTTATGTTTAGTGTACTCCAGTTTTGTGAGATGAACCTACTTCATAATTCTTTGAAATGATACCAGAGTAAAGTTCAGCAATAAAGCTTTAGGCTTATCATTCAAAAATGAAAAAACTTTGGATAATTTTGTTGCCCCTTCCTCAGTAGATAGAGCCATCAGCATGACCTGGTCAGATATCCCATCACAAAAGCAGCTCTTAAGGTAACATTAGGGAGAGCTTTTTCTGTGAAGTCACCAGAGAACCAAAGAATACTCTAAAGACATGAGTATGATCATGATGGCTAGAATTTATATCCCACTTGCTCCATGTCTGCTTCTGCCATTCCACTAAGCCCAGGTCATAGTAGCTCAAGAAATAGAACCGGTCACAGAGAAAGTCATAGAGACAGACCTCGAGAATAGGAATGAATGAAGTTGAAACCAGACCATACAGTAAATTCAGAGACCTTGAAGAGTTCTTGGGGCTGGGGAGTTGGGTCAGCGGTTAAGACACTTGCCTGCCATACCTAATGATTCAGGTTTGATTCCCCAGTAGCCATGTAAATCCAGATACACAAAGTCGTGCATGCATTTAGAGTTTATTTGCAGTGGCTAGAGGTCCTGGCACACCCATGTTCATTCTTTCTTCCTCTCGCTCTCTTCCTCTCTCTCTCGTCCTCTATCTCTCCTTGCACACAATAAATAAAAAAAAAAAAATTAAGAGGTCTGGATCTCTGAAGAACTTCTCAAGAAAGCCCTGATGAAGAAAGCCTTGGACAGACAAGAGTACTTGCTGTCACTGGGGCTGATGGCTGAAAGAGGAAAGAAGGAAAGTGAACAATTGTTGAGCACCTTCTGGCATCCATGTTATAGTACAATGAGAGTTTGCTAGAAGAAAGGAGATAGATTCAGCAGTTCAACAGAGGGAATTCCACCAGACAAATTTGACCATCCCTCCAATATTCCTACTACCCTTGAAGACACTAATCCTTCTAATTAAATCTATGTATTCCAATGATATCTACGTAAATTATAATCATACAAACTATTAATATAATAATAGTAAAAATATCACACTATACAATACTAAATGAAACATTCAGGTTTTTTTTTGTTTTTTTTTTTTTTTGGTTTTTCAAGGTAGGGTCTTACTCTAGCCCAGGCTGACCTGGAATTCACTCTGTATTCTCACGGTTTCCCCAAATTCATGGCGATCCTCCTACCTCTACCTCCCTTCCGAGTGCCTGGATTAAAGGCATGTGTCACCATGCTCGCTTTCAGGTTTACTTTCTTTAAAACATCTAGCTTATCTGGATTTGATCATTCTCATATCAGTTACTTTACAAATATATTTAATAAACCATATTCCAATATTTTATTCTAAAAACAAAAAACATTTTGTTTTTAAATATGTTTATTTTATTAATTTAAATAACCTCTTTATTGATGTGATGAATCTTATTTGGGTGGGGAGAATGTAATAAAATGCCTGAATGCTTGTTAAGATGTGAAAATGGGCAATGCTTTACTGTTTTCATAAATGTTTTAGGTAAAAATTTTAGCATTTTATTGTCATGTGTTAGAATTCACTTAGGGTATCTACATAATTTTAATAACTCCAGGTGAAAATATGACCTTGTAGGTGCTGGTACCCTACTCAATCACTCAACTTTATCAGCTTTCATTTAATCCATCTGATTGTATATGTAACTTAAAGGAAATCTAAAACAATGGTCAAAAAGTAGAATGTTACTCACCGTACTAGACTTATGATGCACAGTTTGTCTTTGAAAATTAACTGCAGGACCATTAACAAAAATTAGGCAGAGGGTCTGGAGAAATGGCATAATAGTTAAGGCATTTGCCTGCAAAGCCAAAGGATCCCGGTTCGATTTTCTAGGACCGACGTAAGCCAGATACACAAGGGGCACATGTATCTGGAGTTTGTTTGCAGTGGCTAGAGGCCCTGGCATGCCCATTCTCTCTCTGTCTGCCTCTCTTCTATCTCTCTCTCTGCTTGCAAATAAATAAAAATTTTAAAAAATTTAAAAATTAAGCAGAAAATTTTTTTATTGGGGTATGAATTTCTAATGACTGTATGTAGTATGATGCAAGCAGAGGATAAAATACGAGCACTTTCAGAGATGCTGGCTTGCTGCTCTCCAAAAGAAAGGCTGACTATTAATTTGCTAAAAAATGTTCTCCTTACTTGTATCTTTGGAATACATCAGGATTAAAATTAAGCAGAGGACAGAGTCATTTTTAGAGCCAACCTTTCTCTTAAGCCTCTAGCAGGTAGTTTATTTTAAGCCCTATATGAACTGTACCTTCTGATTCATTACTTCTCATTGAGTCTCATACATTTCCCAAACTTCCACCTCTGCTCTCAAAGCAAGTACTGATTCCACATGATTGTTGCTAAGCCCAAGAGCCAAGAATTCCTGTAATAAGATAGATATCACCTCTATTTCCTCACATTGCTTTAGGATAAAATGATGTCTAAATTTCTAACTCCATTATGTTAGAATAGAAATAAAACTATCTAACTTCTTACATGGAAAAGGCATATTGGAGAAAAATTACTTTGACACATAAAACTGTTATATCAAACTTTGTATTAAGATGGTCTGAAATGTTAACTTGGCATCTATTTAACAAGTTTAGATTCTGATACACAAATGAATCAAAATATGATTTTTTGATTTAAAATTAAAGAAAATGATAAATTCAATGTCCGGGCTTGAATAGTATGTGTATAAAAACAAACATTTGTGTTGGTAGAGTTACTTTTTAGAATATTGTCTTATATAGATAGATGATTGATAAATAGATGACATAGATGAATTAATGGATAGATGACTGATGGTAGAGGTAGATGATAGAAAGATATATAGATAGACAACACACATGGAATGCACTTTACCAGAAAGAATGTTAATTGATCTAATTATATAGTAGACTATAAGACAACTTTTATTTCAATACCTATTATCAATGTAACAATGAGAGTAGCCTATAGAGCATACTCAAAAGGCCACATCAAAGGAGGAAGGAGAGAATGTTCCAAAAATGAAAGACTACTGATCAGGGATTTCATTTTAAAAATAAACTTGATGCCTCTCTTCATTTTATTAGTGCCTGAAAGAAGAATAATACTATTTATTTTGTGAGGATAAAAATGAGTAATAATTTTTAAATGTTTTAAAAACTCTAAAGGGCTATATAAGCATGGGCTCATCATTGTAAGCAATCATGAACTGACTTCATTCATCAGAAAAAAAGCAACAATTGTAGGTTCTTTAAAAGAAAAATGAGGGCTGGGGAGATGGTTAAAGTGCTTGCTTACAAAGCCTGCTGGCCAATGTTCGATTCCCTAGTACCCATACAAATCCAGAGGTACAAAGTGGCACACGTGCCTGGAGTTCTTGTGCAGTGGCAAGAGGCTCTGGAATGGCCATACTCTTTTTCTACCTCTCTCTCTGTCCCTCCTTGCAAATAAATAAAATATGTCTAAAAGAAAATGACCAAAATGGGGAAAACTTTTATAATTACTAAAATTACTTGCTTAGACAGACTGGAAGAAGTACAGGAGACGTTGAAGAAATGAGATGACTGCTATTTGGTATGGCCACTCAGGAAATGAGGGAAAGCCAAGCCAATGTTGTTATTGTGAGAAACAAAATAAACTGAAATTTATTAGACATTAAATATCAATTGAAAGCTTAAATGTAACAGGGAATGATCTGTTAATGATTTTCAAACTTCAAGAACATATCCTTGAAACAGAATTAAAGAAGCAATTTAATTTAGAAGAAAATAAAAGCTTTATTTGAGTTTTGCTCAATATACATGTTGTTAGATTCATTGTAACTTCAGAACAAGACCTGGACTGAAATGGCCATTGAGTAATAACAGGGGCAAACTTGAATTCTGGTTGACCTAAGGCATTTATAAAGCTGACCATGTGGAAAGGGTTTATCTTAAAACTGTTAAATCATCTAAGTGACAACCAACCACAGTAGTCTAAATCAAATTTCAAATTCAGATTTTCAAGGTAGAAATATAGTCGTCTGGGAGTCTTAAATAAAAAGGAAGGAAGGTTACTCCCGAGGGAAAATCAGAGGTTGGGATAAAGTGCTGTGATAGACATGGGAGATGGCTCTGGTGGTAGGTTCCAACAACAAGCACTACCTTACATGGACTTCCCATATGCAAAGACCAGCTGATACACTGAGTTAGTCACCCATGCCTTTGCCTAGAGGCTTTCCTTACCATTCTGCTTCCCTGTCTTTTGCTTTTGTATTTCACCAAAGGAGTCAATCAGATCTATAGTATGATTTCATGGTTATTTAAGGTACTGCTATTTATCATTATTTATTTTTTATATTTAAATATTGAATATGCAGTTGTGGCCAAACTGGTTTTATCTAGTTATTGAAATGGTAGTTATAACAATTGTTAAAATCATTAGTCTGTCAGACTGTACATAAGCTTTCTTATATTGATTTATTACATGCTTCCCATTTTCTGATTCTTCCCTTTAAAAATATGATGAATAATAATAAAATATTCTATTTATATAAATTATATGCAGAATAGTTCTCCCTCCAAAAATATTTCATGAGTATTGCCTACTAGCCACACTCCTTACCATAAAATTATCAGGTTTACTATGATTATGTATGACTATAATTCATGCCAATGTTTTGTCCACTACATATGTTCAAGAAATAAGAAATAGGAGCTGAGCATGTGACACATATATGAAACCCCGTACTAAGGAAGCTGAAGCAGGAGAATTGCCACTTTGAAACCTGCATGGATTACAAAGTGTCACCCTGATTCAAGGAAGGAAGGAAAGGGCTGGAAAGATGGCTTAGAGGTTAAGGCATTTGCCTGCAAAGCCAAAGGATCCCAGTTCACTTCTCTGGGACTAACATAAGCCAAATGCACAAGGGGGCCTCTCTCTCTCTCTCAAATAAGTAAATAAATAAAATATTTACAAAAACTTAAGAAAGTAGGAAGGAAAGGAGGGAGGGAAGAAAGAAAAAGAGAAAGAGAAAGTGACATCCTGTTTTAAAGAAGAAAGAAGATAAAGTAGAAACAATGAAAAAGAGAACAGAGGAAGAAAGCAGAGGAAAAAAGGAAAGAGGGGAAGTGAAGGAAAAGAAGAGAAAGGGATGAAGAGGAAACAGAAGCACATATTATAAAACTAAAATTATGAAGAACTGTATTTATATTTAATGTGTGAGCCTTGATTTGTTGGGAAGATTAATTTGAACACCACTTTATAAATGAAAAGTTAAGGCTGGACAATGGTGATTCACCTCAGTGCTAAGAGAATTACTCATACTTTGAAACCTATTTGGTCTATATAGTGAGCTTCAGGCCAGCCAGGGCTGTATAACAAGGCCCTGTCTCAAAAGAAAAATTAGAGGCCAGATAAGGTAAGGCATTGGAGGTGGAGGACAAATATAAATAAAGTATAATGGAATATATAAGAGGATGTCAATAAGAAAACCCATATATGTCAACTTAAAAATGTGAGTGACAAAATTAATGAAATAAGTTGTCAATGTCACTTTTTATTGTAATCATCTAAAAAGGAAAAATATAAAAGGGAAAGAAATGTGATCAAATCAGAGCTGGTGACAGAACAGACTGACTTAGGAACAATGGGGCTTAAACCCTGAGCTGAGTCAAACACAGTCAGCGTTGAAAGAAAATAGGAAAATCAGATGTGATGTGAAGGTAGGCTTCACTTACTTAGAACAGGGTATGGATGTTTATGAGTAAGGTGTGCATTTCCCTACTCAAACTAGCCTCAGAAGGAAGCATGATCATAAGTGATAGAAAGGAAATGCAAGAAAGGATGGTGAAGGGCACAGACACCATGTAAGGGCAGCTTGCCCTTTTCCGCTAAGACTAGCTCTTGTAGTCTCAGGACTCAAAACATCAAAACAATAGCTGGCATACATTTCACATCTATGCATAAGTAATTCTTAACCTGAAATTTTCCATATTCAGTTTTCTCTAGTGCCACATACATTATTAGCTTTATCTACTTAGAAAATAAAGAGAGCCAGACATAAAGACTAGTTCTCCAATTTAACACTATGTCTCCTTTAAATTGCTACCACTTCCTTACAAGAATTTGGTTTACTATTAAGCCCAGGGGCTTAACTTTCTTGTTCTCCAGGTGTCTTAACAAAAATCAATATAATACTAAGTTGATTGTTTCCAATTTTCTTTATTTTGTAATTCTTCAAAGTCCCAGTTGAGATATACCAAAATTTTACTGAATTTAGGAAGTACTGTAAAATGTGGTTAAAACATTCAAAATAAAATCTATCATGAAAATGAAATTAAGCCAAGTATAATCGAAAATGAATCCTTTGTGATTACTGGGGTAAAAATCTACCCTTGAGGGCTGGAGAGATGGCTTAGTGGTTAAGGCACCTGCCTCCTAAGCCTAAGAACCAGGTTCCAATCTCCAGGTCCCACGTTTAGCCAGATGCAAAGTTACGCAAGGGCGCAATGCCGCACTTGACCACAAGGGGGCGAACACATCTGGATTTCGTTCACAGCAGCTGAGAGGCTGCTGGCACACCCATTCTCTATCTGTCTCCTTATCCCTCTCTGTCTCTCTCAAAAAAAAACCCAAAAAACAAAAAACAAAAAACAAACAAAAAAAAACCTACCCTTGAAAAAGGATGATGGCATCTCTTCTTTGTAATTATATAGAATGGCATTTTTATTCCTGAGAGTGTATACACATGACAGCAATTGGCTTCATTGTTATTAGGCTTCCTCTTTCTGAAATGACCTTCTAATAGAGAGTTGTGGGAAAGAGCCATATCCAGTGACAATGACAGAAGGCATTTTCCTTTCAAGTTGTAATGGACAATGTGAAGTAAAAAGAAGAGTACCTTTTTTGAAGGGGTATCTCGGTGGATTATACTCTAATGCATTACAAAATGAGGAACAAACTGAAATTGATAATACTTGAAGTAGATATCAAGATCCAATTAGTGGAATTACTAGTAAATTTACTATTTTCTAGATTTAAATTGGGTCCTGTTACTATTTATAATTTATGAAAACAAAATCAATCAAAATAATTACAATCCAATCCAAATGAGTAAAATTATTTATTTATACTCTCACCCAAAAGACAGAGAAACTTTACCTGTAATTAAATGCATTGCTTATTAAACTAATTTCTATGGTCAGCTGTTCTTTGAAAATTGTTAAGGGATTTCCATTTATTAAAGATTAACTGGTATGATTTCCAGCAATGGTTTTCTCACATAGAATTACAACTACAATGAATATACTTTACATAAACTGTAAATATTAATTTAAATGTTAAACATTAAGTCAAATGTTAATTAAAATATAAAACTACACATAAACCTTACAATAATAATGTCTCGGTTCTTGTTTTAAAACACAGGAAAGTATTTTTTGTAAGGAATTTTAAATTTAAATATATTCATTTCCATAATACAGATTTACCTAAAATGTTTTTTAAATATGTAACTTTTTAAATATAATATTTACGTATTTATTTATTTGAGAGAGAAAGAGACAAAGAGAGAGAGACAGAGTGGGCACACCACAGCCTCCAGCCACTGCAAATGAACTCCAGATGCATGTGCCCCCTTGTGTATCTGGCTTATGTGTGCCCTGGAGAATTAAACCGGGATCCTTTGCCTTTGCAGGCAAACGCCTTAACCACTAAGCCATCTCTCCATCCCCTAAAAATGTTTTTGACTAAATGTTTAGTCAGAAGAGCAATTCTCTTTGAGAGCATATTTTCTTTACAATAGAAAATAACTATTTAAGTGGCCTGACACTTTGCAAATCATAGGTGAGAATTCCTCTCCTAGTGTGCTAATCAATCAGCCACAGATCCTCAATGAATCCCATATAGGTGCAGGCATCAAGAGACTGTGTGCATGTGCAGGCACACACTTCCCAGAAGAAAAGGGGAAAGACAGAGAGTCAGAGAAAGACACACAAACAGACAAAATGACTGACGGACTGACTGATAGAACAGAATACAGGAGAAGAACTAGACAAAGACCTAACTGAAATCTATCTTCCAAGACCAAACTTGAACATCATCAGCAATTCATGTTAGATGTTTGGAAGGGTTCTGGAACAGAGTGAGACTAGAGTAAGTACTGCTTCCCACAAGGATGAGGGATCTGGCAAAACCAAAGACAGATCAAGGAAAAGAAAGAAATTAACAGCCTACTTGGCAGTTGTGCCTTGGAAAAAATCCATTTTATGTGACCATGCAGGGTACCCCAGGTCAAATAGCCCAAGATTTATGAATACTCTAGTTGGGGTGATATGGTTCACATTGTGAATATTATGACTAGTGCTAAAGTGTTAGCTACTGAACACCAATTTCCCTATGTGTCCTTTGACAAAGAGTTGCAAATGAGATGAGAGGAATGGTTCCCAGGTGCTGACATGTTTCCAAAGTTTTTCTGTGATTAAAAGTAGCGCTGCAGAATAGCACTGGCCAAGGATCATCTGACCACCAATTTATTTAGGTGCTCTGCTCACATCCTACTCAAATCACTTTCAAAATGAAGACAAGCCTTAAGCAACTTCAAAACAAGATCATGTTTAAAGTTCCATGTCAACCATAACATGCTGGGCTGGGAAAGGAACCAATCTATGACTGAACCAGAAAAAGGTCAAAAGCAAACTTCCTATTTGTGCAGGCTGTTAGCCTGTTTTCTGTCTCTCTCTCTCTCTCTTTTTTTTTTTAGGCTAGCACATCCTTAACACTTTTCCAGAAATTGTTTTCAAAATGAAAAGTAAGACTGGATCAATCTGTGACTAGTTTCCTGTACAAATTCCTCCAAAGTTCCCAGAAAGATTATATCATCTCCTGACAGAGTCCATGAATATATATTTCCATAGGTTTTCACAATGACCTACACCCTAGATGAAGAATTTTTCTTATGCAGTTGACATTTAGGAATTATAATGAAGTTCTGAGACATTTCATATTTGATAAATCCTCCAGAATTTTGGCCAATGAAAAATGTCACTGATTAGGTAGCCTGTTCATTCTTTGACCTCCCCTCATAGTTTCCTCAGCTGTTTCAGTAATATTCAAAGTTATTACACTGCATGACTTAATAAATAGTTTTGGCAAACTAGTTTCCTCAAAGAATGATTCTCCTAATGCATTAAACCATAATTTCTATATAATTAGCTTAATGAATGCCAACTATACTCCAAGCACTCCAGTAGGCTTTGAGAACACAGAGATGAAAGATTTAGGATGGTGATACAAACAATAAACAGAGTACAATGGAAGCCAGGACTTGAGAGTGAGGGTGAGGAGTTTAAAAGATCTCCCCTGGGAATGTTGTTAGATGGTTGAAAGATGTGTCATTGTGATCAACAGAGTGAGACATAGGTAGGAGATGAGAGAACTCTCATTGAACTTAATGGAGTTAAGCCCAGAAGGTAAGGAGTTGGACTTGGACAGAAGTGGTAAGAGACAGGGCTAGAAAAGTGGGTATATTTTAGGTTATGAAACGCTATGATTCCTGTGGATTTAGAAAGCAAAGGAAGAAAAGTGGGGCTGAATACTTTTATATAACAAACTCTCAGTTCAATAACAGACCCTGTCCCAAAGAAGAAGGTAGAGAATTACCAAGCAAGACCATGGACGTGGATCTTGGCATCCACACAGATATACATGCATACACAGGAGCAGGCTTAATCACAAGCACACACATCACATGCGTACTTTTTAAAAATTTGGTATGCATTTGAGGGGAGAAGCCTCACATGTCACCACATCACCTATGCAGTCACATATCTGTGTAGTCACAGAATACAATCAAGTAATTATAATCATACCCAAAACAGCCATGTAGAGGCTATTCTGAGCCAGGCGTGGTGGTGGATGCCTTTAATCCCAGCACTCAGGACGCAGAGGTAGGAGGATCACCATGAGTTCAAGGCCACCCTGAGACTACACAGTGAATTCCAGACTTCCATATATGGAGGCACACCCATTGAACTCTAAGCAGCACACAGTTCTCCACGCATATGGTATTAATTCTGTTTACCAACTTGACCTGCAACTCAGTCACAGACATAGCAAAAGGACCTTAGAGAAAAATGAAGTTCTGTATAAGAAAAGGGAAAGGGAAATGGCTAGGATCAGAATCCCACTGAGTAGTACTGATAAAGAGACTGATGGCTTCAGATCCCTTTTTGTGTTTGCTCACAAAAAGAAGAGTGCAACAGCAGGCTCGGTTTGCACCCATGAAAAATGAGCAGAGTTAGATGTTTACTTCCAAAAAATGCTTTCTTCCTAGAATACCAGCTGTCTTTCCCCAGTCTAACAGCTACTATCTTCCATGTCCAATATACCACATCCTACCTTTGGTGATAAAAGTAAAATTGTGCCCATTTTGGTATATTTATATCAGTATGGAAAAAAAATATTTTTGAGGCAAGAAAAACAAGGCCTTTAGGGGAAAAAAAGCATACATTGTTGCAGGAGATATTATATATAGCACTTATTCAACTCTGCATCCATATAAATTTTTGGAAAAGCTAAAATATCTCCACTCAAGCAGCTAATCATCTTAAGCTTTCACATCCTTCAAATACCAAAGACTGAAAAAAATGATCAGATGCAAAAGTAAATAGGAGTTTTATAAAAAGACAGGAGGAGGAAGAGGCCCATTCATAGCCACAATCAAGCATGAATAACTGTCCATTTGAATGTAAATATCATTCAGATAAACATAACTGGTGGATCATCCACAGAGGGTGCAAGTCAATGTAAGCAGACAGTCCACTCTAGAAAGTGTCGAGTGAATTGATTTAACAAGTTTAATGCAAGCATCAGTGTGGGGCTATTACTGATCGTAAGCTTTACTGATGTTATTTGTTCGCTTGGAAAAATACCGCTCTTTGGAATGAGCACATTAAGGCTAAAATTGCAGAGAAAACCCTATTACAACTTTATTGCTGGCAAATTGGAACCAAACCTTGTCTGTATATCAATTACTTAGAGTTACCACAGAGATAAATCCTTTTTTTTCTTTTTCTTTCTCTCTTTTTTTTTCCTTGTATAGGCTCAATCTTGAAGACAGTGATGAGAAACTCCTTATTATACCCTACCATCACTAGGTTTTCTTAGCAATTTCAAGAAATTGTCAATTAAGTTCTTTTTATTAGGTTCCAAAAGCTGTTAAAGTCAAACACAAATCTATCATAAGGCTTGTAACAGCATGTTATTTAGGCACATTTCAATGCTTTGCTCTTTCATTATCTACCTACCCCAAAACAACTGCGAAGTTCAAGCAAAGTAAAACATTTCTTGTTGATTATCCTGGCTTCATAGAAACTGGAAGTAAGTGGCCACTCATTTGTGGTAAATGGTGCTACTGAACTCCCATTCTTATTAAAAGTGGGGGTGGGGCAACAGCAATCATATATACTCCAGACAGATTCACTCCCAGACTCTAATTAGAGTGGTAAGAATGAGTCTGATGCAGTTCCCCAGGCGAGTAAGCCCTCCAAAAGCAGAAACTCAGGAAAGACTTTTAAGAAGCAGCACAAATGTGTCTGTTATTTGCAGATTTCACTTGTGAACTACAAGATCCTTATAAACCAGCATCAAACCACCCAGGGCAATTGCTGACCAAACTGCCCCAGGCAGAGGCAGCGATTACAGGAGCAGGCTAGTAGCACTTGTCCTTCTGCTCCCTGACCTAAGAAAGGGTAAATGCTCTGAACAGGCAATCCTGTGGGTCCCCGGAAGAAGGAAAGGGTTAGTACCCTTGAAGGAGCGGAACAATAGAGGAGCATGGAGGTCAGCCCCTGAGGCAGCTGCTCCTTTGACCTTCTAGACAGACAAACAGGGCTTAATAGGAAAGGACACAAAATGACCCATAATTTGAATGAAAAAATATGGACCAATGCTATTCAGGAGCTTTGCTCTGGAGGCATTTCACAACATTCACATTTCAGATGATACTGAAAAGAAAGGAAGGAAGGAAGGAAGGAAGGAAGGAAGGGAGGGAGGGAGGGAGGGAGGGAAGGGAGGGAGGGAGGGAAGGAAGGAAGGGAAGGAAAGAAGAAAGAAAGAAGAAAAGAAAGAAAGAAAGAAAGAAAGAAAGAAAGAAAAGAAAAGAAAAGAAAGAAAGAATCATTAAAATGAAGAAAGAACAATGAGCAACAGCTGAGTGAAGAATGCTACCTTTCTCAACTGTGGCCCTTTGAAGAAATTTTGCCAGTTAGCTTCACTTTTCACCAAAAGTAAACATTACAAAGAAAAGTCTTTATATAATCTCAAATCTCGTTCTCTATTGACTCAACAAAGATGAATACTGTTCTAGTATGAAAATGTTAAGGAGTCTAGAGATTTAAATTTTTATTTAACTTATTTCATGAATTATATACCTCAGCAGTCCAAGCCTAACTACTTAGTAAGGCCAGTTTACTTCGACTATGTTCAAATACTAGCAATACAGTAAACTCAATTCTAATCCCAACCCAGCACCTGAAACAAGTTTGTCACCATGTTAGACAAGCAGTCACTGCAGAATTTTGAATGACACCTACTGTGCCCTCAGATTTTTCACTGCTGTGGTTTTATAAGAATTGTTTGTTCTTGAAATCTGACTTTGCATTTAGATTTCCATGGCATTTTGCTATAGCCTGACTACTTGGTCACAGGCTAACGACATTTGAAGAGGAAGAAGGTCAAAGCTATCATTATGGTGGTGACAACCAATAACAGTGGGAAAAATAAGTTTTATTTATTACTCTTAATACAAGAAACCTTTACTGTGGAATATAATTGCACTGTCACTACACACCAGAGATTTTTAATCCCCAATCATTTCAACATATTTTACAGTTCATTACCTTTCCAGCTAGATATAGCAAGGACTCTCCTGAGCCTATACAAAAGCATTAAAAAAAAATCCACTATTTTATAGTCATATTTCAAACACAAAAAATACTGAACAGGAAATGTGAAAGAGGCTAAAATGTGTGTATTTCAAATGAACATTGGAATGAAAATATACATGTCATGATCAACTCTAAATCCCTCCTCTAAAGATTAGAATATCTAAAATTATGAATCATGAAAAGAAATGGAGGCTGTGTAACAAACAGGTTAGAATTTTGAATTGGTTTTATGACAACCGATGTGGCAGTGTCCAGACTAAGCAAGATGGACTACACGCTTTGCTAGCAGCACTCACAATCCTGCAGCAGATACAAAGTTATGTTGCCTTTAGGAAGAGATTACCTGTTATGATTCTCATAAGTTCTAATAAGTGTCACTGTGAAAAGGCAGGCAGTTGTATCACTGTGAATTTTGTTCCGTAAAAACCTATCACTTGTAGTCATTTCTCACACATTGTAGCTAGTGCATCTTGCCCTACCAGCATTGAATTCAGACTTCATCACAATTTTCTCATGACAGAAGTTGTCTAGTTAGCTGAACTGTATCATGAAAATAGCTTTCACTTTTTAAACAAGCTGGTTTTCAGCAAATGCTACTCTTTGGGATTTGGAGTGGTTGTCTTTGTGAGCCTATAAATGAGCCAAAGAACAGACACTAGAGGAACTTAGATTACTGTACTTCTCATCTGCTAACCTGTACTTTACTACTGATGATACTAAGACAACACCACTATCAAACAACTGCCAATGAAAAATAATTATGTGATTTTTTTTTTCGAGATAGGGCTCAGGCTGACCTGGGATTCACTATGTAGTCTCAGGGTGGCCTTGAACTCTCAGCTATCCTCCTACCTCTGCCTCCCGAGTGCTGGCATTAAAGGTGTGTGCCACTACGCCTGGCCATAATGATGTGATTTTTATATGAAGTCCTCTAAAAACAAATAATGGAAATGATGTGTCTTTTCACCAATGAAGCATATTTGAAGTAAAATGTTTACTGTTTAATTTCAAACACGACTATGACTTGTTTTTTTTTTTTTTTTTTTTTTTTTTTGGTGTTTCAAGATAGGGTCTCAACCTGGCCCAGACTGACCTGGAATTCACTATGTCTCAAGGTAGCCTCAAACTCACAGCGATCCTCCTACCTCTGCCTCCCAAGTGCTGGGATTAAAGGTGTGTGCCATTATACCTGGCAAATGTGACCTTTTATTTGGAAATTATAATAAATATCCAATAAGATATAGACATTTAGACATTTACCAAGTTGGAAATGATCCCCCATACACCAATACATAAATTATATAGGCAAAGTATACTTTAACATGATTTTATATACTATAATACCAGCATCACAAAGGGCTTCTATTGTCACCTGTTTTATGGAAGCCAAAGTCTCTATTTCAAAAGAAATCAGTCTTCCTTATTTAAAAAATAAAAAAGGATTCTGGTCAGGTGTCATGGTGTATACCTTTAATCCCAGCACGTGGAAGGCCAAGGTAGGAGGAATTGCTATGAGTTCTGTGAGTTGAGGCCACCCTGAGACTACACAGGGAATTCCAGGTCAACCTGGACTACAGAGAGACCCTACCTCAAAAAAAAAAAAAAAGGTATGGTGGCACATGCCTTTAATCCCAGCGCTTCGGAAGGCAGAGATAGGAGGATTGCCATGAGTTCAAGGTCAACTTGAGACTCCATAGTGAATTTCAGGTCAGCCTGAGATAGAATGACACCCTACCTGGAAAAGCAAAGCAAAGCAAAGCAAAGCAAAGCAAAGCAAAGCAAAACAAAACAAAAGATTCTGAATAGATCTAGCAAATTCTTTCAGAAGAAAAATAATATAAAAGTAGTACTGAAGCCCTTCATTTATACTGAGCTACTGCATATGGAGAGGCTCAGCTGGTTTCCCTACAGAAGTGAAACCAGATTCTCCCCCACCACATATCTGCAAAGGTATTTACAAAGCAAAGAGAATATTGAAATTAAAAGTCAATGATTACATCAAATCAACCCTGGTATTAATGAGGAAGGCAAAGAATGGCCAGTAAAATATTGATTCAACATTTCTATTTTAGAATGTAAAGAAACATGCCCAAAAACAGCTCAAATAACCTCTCCTTTCACCTATTATTTCATTAGCAAGTCTTGGGTTAATGAATCTGTCATTCCAAGAACAACATACACTGTCCAAAGACCAGAACATTAGCAGACTAAGATCAAACTACAAACTGCTGTTGTTAGATCAAAATAGAATGGTAAGCAAACATAAAAGTGAGTTGTCACCATGATTCTGGCACTATGTAGCACCTCTCACAAACATTGTCTCAGGTCTTCACTATAATTGTATCAGGTGACCAGGGACAGCCTTGAGTACATAGGGGAGGAGTCTGAGGCTCAGAGCACATGAGAAAATAGCCCAAGATCACAGAGTTAGTGTGAAATGGGGTGTTAGTGGTTCAGGAAAGTCCCTGAATCCCAAACCCTAGGTTCATGTCTACTTTTAACCAAAGAATAGAATAAAATGACTAAGAAGGATAATTACTTAATTATTATATTTATTGTGGGAAGTACAAAACCAAGGGAAGGAGAATGAATACACCCACATGGCCCGACAGCCAAGATGGTAGATCTGGACAAACCATAGAGAAGACAGAAAAGAAAGTACAAAGAGCTCCTGCCATGTGGACAAGGGGGTTAAAGAGCCCATGTGAAAAGTAGAGGTCAGGGGCTTCTCCCCTGATCTTGGTCCAGCTGGGTGGAGATGAGGGGAAACTCACCAGAAGCTGGAAGTTCATGAGTGGTTCAGGTAGCCCAAAGAGCTTGTTATCCCGCGCCCCCCAGAAACATATTTATAACCTTATGGCGGTGGGCCCTAACATCAGGATCAGGTGAGCCCGAGAAACAGCTGATTGGTCTGGGATAGAGACTGTCTCCAGAAGAAGCTAGCCATGAAGTCAAGTTCTGGGGGCTAAACATGACAAACCAAAGTGTCAGAATTAGGGAAAGGGACCTCCGTTCAGGAAGAGCCCAGGTTGTTTGTGGAAAGACAGATCTTTTTCAGGCAAGATTTAAGGAGTCATATCATTCTTTGATCTCTAGCAAGTGCAGATTGAAGAGAGCAGATATTTCTGCCTTTTCAGGGGCCCAGTCACCCTAACTGCTCAACAAAGCTACCTGACTCTCTCTCAAGTGGCAAAGCAATGACCTTGATAAAGGTGACTTCAGGATTCATATTTCCCTACATCTGTAAAGTTGTTGATAGGATAAAGAACAGTAGCAAGGTTTTGTTAACATGTCTTCAAGGATAATAGGAATTAATAGAAAAAATCTAGTTGTCTTAATTACTTTACCAATTATTATGACAAAATACCTGACAGAAACAATTTAAGGTAGAAAAAAAAAAACTTTTTTTTTTGTTTATGGTTTTAGAATGTTTAGTCCATACAAATGGGAAAAACACAGTGGAAGGAGTATGTGTCAGAAGTTATACTTCACTTCCTAGCAGACAGGAAATCGACAGAAGGGGCCTACAAAAGGAGGACAGAGAGACATAACATTCAGGCATGCACCACAAATGACCTACCTTCTCCAACTAGACTCCACCTTCTATGTCTCACAATCTCCTAATAATGCCATCATATTGTGAATTAACAAGGGACCAATCCATTCATTATACCAGATCCAGATCTGATCATCTCTTGAAATAACTTCCTGGCTGACTCACTGATAGGTGTGCTTTGCCTATCTTCTAGGCACTATCCAATCAAGTGGACAAGTTTAACTGTCACAATAATAAAAATAAAATATGACATAAAGTTATTATTTACCCAACTAGTTTTAAAAAAAAGCTTCCTCAGACCATGAGATGAATCTGGACCTTTCCTCAACACAGTCAAGAAACAAACAATTTGACAGGGCTTAGAAGAAATTATAATGTGTCCTCAATATAGTCTGTTCACTCTGCAAAATTTATATCTCACTTAAACACATTTCCTATAAAGTGTTAAATGAGAGTGAACAGAGCATACCATCCCACATTTTTTCTTTTCTTTTTCAGTACTAACATCAGGACCTTGAACATTCTAAATAAGTTATTTACCACTAGGGTATATCCCAGCCTTCCCGTTTTTTTACATTTTATTGTCAGACAAGTTTTCACAAGTTGCTTAGGCTGACCCTGAACTCACTCTATAGCCCAGAGAGACCTTAAACTTATAACCCTCCAACCTTAGACTCCCTAGGAGCTGGGAGTAAAGGCTTGTACCATTGGGCCTGGCTTATATTCTTTTCTGATCTGGTCCCCTACCCCTGGTATAAATGCATACTAGCAATAGTTTTTAAATAATCTATTTTTAATAGGAAACTTTAAGGAACTCTAAATATGTTAGAAAGTTAGGCAGGGTTATGGTTGAGGAAACATAGGTAAAGAATCAGCTGAAATGAGAAATTAGGTCAGAGCCCTATAGCACATGAGTTAAGGAACTCTCTGAATGTGGACATGGATTGTCTGGGTTAAGAGTTGTAGTTCTTTGAGCTGGTTAGTTCTGTATTGTTAGGGTTAAATGCGATCATCCATGAAGTATTCTCATAAATAGAAATACCCAATAATAATTGTCATTTTACTCCAGTTGGGAGAATTATTAAAACTGCAATCAGGTACTCTAATTAGGTTTATAGATTCTATTTCATAAAAGCTTTCAGCTATATGAAGAGTGCTACAAAGTTGGGAACCAATGGTCTAGAGATGTGACTTTGAATTCACCTTCTGTGAATCTGTTTGCATCTCAAAGTAAAATATCTTCAAAGTAATGAAGAAAAAAAAAGTAATTTGTAAACCATTGTCCTAAAGAAAACCACTTATACAAAAACAAAGAACAAAGCAACGTGAGAAGAAGCAACACAAGAAGGGGTGACCACTCTGCCCACAGTGGTCAATGAATGAGACCTCAGTGCATTCAGTGGTGAATTAGGGCTTTAGCTTCCAGCTATAAATACCAAAAAGGTTCTGGTGATGTAGTGTAGCCAAAATAATAGTAAAGTGAGCAAGACAGACTATTCTACTACTGACTGTACTGCAAAGTGGCTATGTGCTTCAGGTTTAACCATCCAGGCCTGGTTTGTCTCTAAAATTAAGGGATAGGGCTGGAGAGATGGCTTAGCGGCTAAGGCGCCTGCCTGCTAAGCCTAAGAATGCTGGTTCCAATGTCCAGCGGTTCCAATCTCCAGGTCCCACGTTTTGCCAGATGCAAAGTGAAGCAAGGGCGCAATGCCGCACTTGACCACAAGGGGGGGGGAACGCATCTGGATTTCGTTCACAGCAGCTGAGAGACTGCTGGCGCTCCCATCTCTGTCTCCCTCTCCCTCTCTGTCTATCTCTCTCTGTCTCTCTCTCCAAAAATAAATAAAAAATAATAAAAAATTAAAATGAAGGGATATGCTAGTCAGAGGTTGTAAGTGATAGATTTAAAAATACAGCAAACTACAATGAATACTGATCCTAAAGATAAATGAAAGGTGGCTTTATTTTTACATTGTATCCATCAGCTGTATAAAACCTGTGGCAGTGTGACTCAGATGTCCTCCATAACCTTACATGTTCTGAGTGCTTGCTCTATGGCTGGTGGCAATCTGAGAGATGGAACCTTGCTAGAGATGTATTACTGGAGGTGGACCGTGAGGTTTATTAACCCCTCAGTTGTCAGTGTGTTTTGCCTCACTCTCCTGCTGTTGTCCATATCATGTTTACAAAGAAGTGATGTCTAGCCTAGTCTCATGCCATGCTGGCCCCTTCCATCATAGAGCTTCCCCTTGAGACTATAAGCCAAAGCAAATCCTTTCCTCCCATAAATTGCTTCCCATTGGGTGTTTGTCTCAGCAATGAGAGGGTAACTGCAATAAGGCTCAAGATGGCAAGAGCCACAGTGTTCCTCTACCTGCCACTCAAGGCCTTGCTTTCTAGAGGCATCACAGCCCTGAAGGCCTCACTGCTTTGTGAAGTCTACCACCTGTAGAGACTGGTAAAGAAAAAAATGGACACATGGTTAACTATTTAATAGCACAAAATATTTCTAAACTTCCAAAGCACTTGCTAAACATGCTCTATATTCTGGAAAGAAGTAAGTGATAGAGGTTCTCAAGAAATTGCAAAGTGAAAAGAAAATTATAGCAATGGGTGCAAACCAAAACTGGTGAAAATCATATTAGGAGTTTGCTTTAATGAATTATTTTTTAAAATATTTTATTTCTTTATTTATTTGAGAGAGAGTAAGAGAAAGGAAGAGGCAGAGAAAAAGAATGGGAGTGCCAATGCCTCCATCCACTGCAAACGAACTCCAGATGCATGCACCCCCTTGCATCTGGCTTACATGAGTCCTTGAGAATCGAACCAGGGTCCTTAGGCCTTACAGGCAAATGCCTTAACCACTAAGCCATTTCCACAGCTCTATTTTTTAAAGTATATTTTGTTATTTATTTATTTGAGAGTGAGAAAGAGGCAGAGAGAAAGAATGGGCACGCTAGGGCCTCCAGCCACTGCAAACAAACTCCAGATGCATATGCCCCCTTGTACATCTGGCTTATGTGGGTGCTGGAGAATCAAACCGGGATCCTTTGGCTTTGCAGGCAAATGCCTTAATTGCTAAGCCATCTCACCAGCCCAAATTATTTTTTATTGTTTATTTTAAACTTATTTATTTGAGAGAGAGAAAGAGGCAGAGAGAGAAAGAGACAGAATAGGCATTCCAGGGCCTTCAGCCAGTGCAAATGAATTCCAGATGCATGCACCACCTTGTGCATCTGGCTTACATGGGTACTGGGGAATAGAACTTAGGGGTCCTTTGGCTTTGCAGGCAAGTGCCTTAACCATTAAGCCATTTCTCCAGCCCAATAATTTTAAAATAAATGCAGGTGTCATTAAAATTGAAAGTTAAACTTACTAAAAAAAAAAAAAAAACTAGTACAAAGACTTGTAATAGAAAAAGAATTTTTTAAAACCCTACATGCTCAGAGGTGAAGTGGTCTTGGTAAAAAAGACTTTTAAGAAAAAGATGCCTCCACATTACTTTTAAAAAGTTCTATGAAAACTTATTTGTTCAACTGACTTTTAGAGGCCAAATTCATTTTCCTTTTAGAAATTAGCATAATGATATCTAAGATTAATACTAACATTAAAAGTATGTTCAGGTTGTCCCTAACGCTGGCTTAGATGTCATAGCATGAGTTTCTCTGATGCTCTGGTCTGATGAAGTTATGCTATACCTAAACATCTATGTTCTGTGCTGTCTTACCCATATAAGACCACAAGCCCCCTGGTAACAAAACAGTCAAATTCCTAGCATACAGAAGGAGATTGAAAATTGTATAGTGTAATACGAGTAAGTGGTTGTCAAGGCATGTGTCCTCTGTTGGATCTTGATATAGCAATGAAAAATGATTTAAAAAAGTTCCCTAACTTTACTCCTATGCCAAAATTTTAATCAAAATATGCTTAAAAATAAAATCTTTCAAGTAGAGAATGAAGATTGCAAATTATTGGACCTCAGGTCTACCCATTAGACTTCCAGTTTTTAATCATTAATGACAGGGCATGGGAGCAACTGAGTGTGTGTATGTATATGTATACTTATGCACACATACACATAAAGTCTTGCTATATATTACTTAGGATTACTGAGAATCACTTTCTCAGATATAGCAATTATAGTTAAATACATATATATAATCCCATTTGTATTTTTTTCACCAAAACCAATTGGTGAGTACTGATTTTTCCTGGCTATATGCACTAAAAATTAACAAAGCAATAAAAGTCATAATATTTACAACTGGCATGCATGTAGAATTTTCTTGATCAGCTGTCAAATGTAGAAAATCTAATTCATCTTGAATTTGAGAAGTGAATGGTCTATCAAAATAGAATTTATATTATTCTTTTCTTATTCTGAAAACTTATTTTTTCTATTCTTTCTTCATCTCTGACATTGGAACTTATTTTTCTTTACCAAAAGGTTGAACATTAAAATACCATAAGATGCCCATAACAAAATTTTAACTCCCTCTGAGTTATTAATGTATCAATTTGAAATGGAATCTTATAAAGGATACTTTTAAGTGTTCTCTTATCAGAATAGCCAGTTGCAATGTTTTACAAATGGAGAAGAAAGTTTATCACTTATTTAAAACATGAAAATATTTTCCCATTACATCAATATGCATGTCTAGAAGCTTGTTTAAGGAAACTATTCACCATGCAAAGTTTTAAATGCACAGTATCAAAGAATAATTTTTGACATTTTGATTCATACATGCTTATAAAGCTCCAAGACAACATGGTTTAATTATAAAACATATTTCTACTGCCTTAGTCATGCCAATTAAATTTGATTGGATACTTTCTTTATTCAACAAGACCCTTTCATGTCATTTTAATTTACTGTCAAAGCAGCCTGAATATTGGAAACTAAATTATTTACTACAGCCCATAAGCCAATAATGTTCCATTTGTCTCGTACAGAGGGAGACTAGACTAACAAGATTATTAAGGACATTACTTGTAATAGCGAATGTCCTTCACTTTATTTGAGCTTCATGCTGTGCTTTCAGAGATCATACTTCAAAAGAGCTCCATTTCATTCCGTCACAGAACCTCTGATATAAATTATTCTCCACTCCCTTTGTAATATTCTGATCATAGAGAAAGTGTACCAATATTGTTGGGTTGAAATGGAAGCACTCTCTTCTAAGATAGCTACATTGTTTGTGTTAAACACCTTTGATGCACTCCTTCGTGCCAGCATTGCAAAACATGGAGAAATCAGTTCAATTTATCTCACAATGTTAATATTTCACACATTAAATTCACAGAAGCTTTTTGTTTTCACTGTCTTGAATACAAACAATGCTTTTAAAATTCTGGAATGTATAAGTAAATCAATAGTCATAGTTTTCAAAAAAAAAATCAGAGTTCACTAGGCATTATATATTGGGACAGGCATTTCATACAGAGCTCCATTACTATGAAATCCTAGAAATGAATTAAAATGTCTCACCCAGAAGCATTCATAAAGGCATAAAAAATAAATAGAGCCCTGGTAAACTCTAATATGCCCATGGTCCAGGGGAATTCTGCAGAGGTTAGCCTCATGCTAAGACTTATTTAACATCTTCATTAGTGGTCTGGAGAGGGAAGAAACACATCAATTATATTCACAAATAGCAATTAATTGGGAAGTGTTGTAATTATTACTATAGAAATGAAAAAGAACACAAAGAGGACTGCAGGGGCCCAACTCACAGAAAGAAAAAAAATCTAAAATGGAAAATGATCAGTAAATTAAAAAGCTACGCCAGAATAAAAATATTGATTCCTACAGAGATACTTGGAAACTACACTTCAAAAGATCATAAAATGATGTCAGATTAGGAATGAGTTGTAAAACAGTTCAAAGTTAGGTAAAAAGGGGAAGGGTTATGTGTACTTTCCAGAGAGGGAAAGGCAGAGCCATCAACCCTCACAGAAGTCTTGAGAAAAAATGGGCATTCCCTTGACTTCTACAATTTCTATTGTAAATAATCCCTGTTATAGTAAATAATCAGTTGTTGTAGCTTAATGATGACAAAAGTTTACCCAAGGATATCAATATGAAGAAGACTTCATTGCACATTATGGAATTGGACAATGATTCTTTTTAGATACTTCCATATCCCAATATTGTTGCATAAGGTTTGGAGGACTGTATGATAGATCAAATCAGAAGTAGGTTAGAAAGAAAACTACAACAGCAAAATGAAGAATAAGGTACCAATGCAAACATTTATTTCATTTTAAACCATATAAAGTTGTAAGCTATGACATTCTGTAAATGAGTGATCAGAGTAAAGAGTTAATGGCTCCAGCTTTCCAGGTGAACTAGTATAGTGCCTTGAATAATACATATGAGATATCCTGAATATCAAAAAAGATGATCAAATCAGTGTCTCAATTATATGCATGCTTCTATGCAAGGTAAAACAATTCCACAAAAATAATAGAATTACATTGTGCAATTGGTGTAAAGCACATTTTCTCTAGTGATGTGAAATAAGCTATTTAGTAGTGTTTCGACCATTAAGCAATCAACTATCTTTTGATATAGGAAAATACAGTGGGTCCTTAGCTACATTTGAAGCATTCTATATGCTAAGTTAAAAGAAATGCATTTTCACATAAGTTTTTCTTCAGTTACTACCCTGTTTAACTCAATTATGAAAAAAGGAAATCTATTTCTAATTTTGTTAAAGTAAATGTATGTGAAAAGAGAAAATTGTACTTTCTAGGCATTAGGTCTCAATTTTGATGCTGGAGAGTAGAAGGTGACACTCCTGTACATGGTTCGGATTTATACAATAATGGGCAAATATTTCAAAGCAAATGCAGGTATAATGTTTATGTTAAAAACAATGGGTTATGACAGCAGTCAGATGTTCTATATCCCTCAAGTGTTGAAAATAAATTGTTTCTTTTGCACATAAGAGATAGACATTACCAAGGTGAAACATGACAGAAAATTTGTAGAAAATGATCTTGTCTGTGAGCAAAACTTGCTTCCTGGTACTGGCTGATAAAAACAGTACCCTACGGGCCACTGTGTATTGCCTTAATTAGTTAAATGACAGTGAATTTTGAACAAAGAACCTTGAAAAATAGTTATGTTGCTATCTTTCTTATGCTAAAATTATATTCAACACAAAATAATGAATTTCAAGTTCAAACATCACTAGGAGCCAAGTTTCTATTTTATTTCAAGATGGTAGCAAGCCTGGCACACATTAAACTCACAGTAATTATCTTTTAAATATATGGATGAATTTGTCTTCTATAAGCTTACATCTTTCTCCCACTTGGCTGTCTCTTCCCTTGTAATTTCCCCTTATCATTTCACTAAGAGAAAGCTAGAATTTCTCAGCATTGACTCAGTAAGAAATTATTCCCCAGAGTCACAGCAAAAATATTTAATAATAATAATAATAACAAAGTTAAATGCCATTAAAAAGAAAGAAAACTTGTTATTTTCCTTGCTAGTTGCTAGCTTACACTAACCTTTGAATCTTTGTTCACACAGCTATTTTCACAAGTAACATAACTTCATATCTAAAGGAAATCTGTACTAACTCTCAATACCTTAGATAACTTGAGATTTTACCCCAACTTGTATACTTATTAAATACAGCTGACTACATTACTATATATTACACATGAAACAGAACTTTCCATATTCATTTTATGTGCCATTCTGTGATTTATTCTTTCATTATTAGACCATTTGCCTTGATAAAAGAACTAATTACTAAATTCACTAATACAAATAAGAAGTAACTCATTGCACTGCCCAACTAGGTAAAAGTTACATAAAGAATTTCATTACAGCCTTGATTCAATTATAGTTTGGTTTTCATTTCAATAATATATGTCTATAGACAGTATCATCTTTTGTCATTTTAATTTCTTAAGGTGTTTAAAATAGAATGCAGCCAACAATTAAATAAAGCATTACACTTTAGGTCATTTAGAACTACTTGAATTTTTAAACACTGTACTCAGTTTTTGCCTCTACCAACAATTACTCATCTTCCTGATCCATAACTTACATAATCTGAAACTTATAATGATTAAAAATTCATTCAAAAGCATCTATATTTTATAAATCTGATTAAAGATCTACAGAGAGGATGAACACAGAAAACAACTAATTGTAAAAAAAAAATCAATAAAATAATTACATTTTAGCTCATAAAATTATTTTCTACTTACATATATTGTTATAGTTTATTATTTCTTTGCTTCAAATTTGAATGTTACCAATATAAGTTCTAGCATTTGTAAACCCAGAATTGTCCACGCTCTGCAGATAAATACATTTACAATCTCAGTAATGTCTTTGGATTTAACATATTTCTTAGTCCCAAACTGAATAAGAACAAAGATATGCCTTTCAGACTTTGTATTTATCAATCATTTGCCTTCCCAAAACATAATACTTCATTTTTAATGAGATGATCAATGCTTTAATTCTTAGGATATCTCATTTTGAAGAATGAATCCATAAATTCATGACATTAGTCTCTTTATGCAAGGGTGGAAATGTACATACTCTGCTTATGAAAACATACATGAGAAGAAACAAATATATAACTGTGTTGTAAATACATGCATTTTAATGCTATAATTATAGCATATGCAAAAGTGCATAGTAAATATATACTGCATCCAAGTATTTTAATATTTATCGTCTTTATGTAAATACCTATGCATTAAGTTCTATAAATAAAATTGTAACATAGAGTGAATAGCATCTCAACATAATAAGATATGTATATGCAAATCTGTAGATATATATGTATGCATGTATGTTTTCCTGATTGAACTTTATACACTACCCTCCATTTTGACTGAAACAGTGAAGTAACTAGCATGTTGCCTCTCTGAAGCCGAAAGCAATTTCCTTTTCTAATTTTAGTTATGCAGAGCCTATGGGCATCATCAGCATTTAGTAATTAGTTTTATAATTACTGCTGTTTTGCTCACTGTCATTCAATTTTTCTTACAACATGGTCTGGGATTGAAACATCCCACATCCACAGCTGTGTAAATTGCTATCCATTTATAAGGGGAAAAAAGTAGCATTCCATATACATCATTATTCAGTCAAGAATGTGTGCTGGTACTTAGGTGATGCCTTGAGTGCATAAGCTGCCCACTAAAATGCCAAGAAAAATGGCATTCCAAGTCCCTGGAAATGTTTGTCTAACAGAAAGCGGATATGAAAGCCCTCCAACGAGCAAAGTGGAATATCAAATCTAAAAATTGTGATGTCAAGATAAACATTTAAGTTGTTAAGAAATATTGTAAGAAAGATGAAATGTATATGAGACTTTGTTCTGCTGTGTCAAGAACATGGTGTTTCTTCAAAAAGGTGGTCAAAATTTCAGAAAGGCTTCAATCATGATATATTATATTTTTCCAAAATATTGAAAGTTTCTATTACCTACTTCAATATTTCAGTATGATTTCAGAAAGTATAAAATCTAAACACTTATTTATCACTCATAAAAACTAAAATCTAAAGATTTAGTATAATACTGCAGTGATAACTATGAACTTAAATACCTTCCTCCAAGAAACTTGGTGCATGCTTTGAATATATGAGTGTAGCTACATTTTCATAAGTTTTGTGAAAATCAATACAAAATGACCATAAGTCCCATACCACAGACTAAAATGTTTGGCCAAACCTGAGGGTTCCCATTTACCCAGGTCACAGGAGTTGCTTTCAAAGCAGCTATAAATTGCAGGGATTGCTGTCTTGAACACACTTTACCACAGCTTTGTGTCTTTGTGCCTATGTGTCTGAATGGGATCACTGAGTGGAGAAAAAAAGCAGAACAATCATGAGGGCACACTGAAAAGCATGAGAGCTCCTACCAACGGGCTGAGTATGATTCCAGAATGGGGTCCTGTAGACCTCTGACACCAGCAACTGGCCTTGACCAGGACTATTCTTTGATTTGAAAAGCAATGTAGTCCATCTGGTAGTGTATTTTTTCATAAACACTTTTCAAAATTTTTATATCACAAATTTTATTTCTATAAGCATAAATTATAAATCCTTCAAGAGCAGACATGCATCTTTTATTTCTTTTCTGTCATTTAGCAGTGGGCACATATGGTAGGTGGTTAATATAAATTTTTAATTCTAAATGAATAAAGGAAACTAGAATGAGATAGGAGGGAGGAAGGAAGGAAGCTGCTAATAACTGTAAGAGGCTTAACTGGATATTTCCTTTATAAGTGATGACAAGAACAATTCAGAGATGGAGGGGAAGCACAATGAGAGAAGCCCAGATATAGGAAAGAGCCTTAACTTTAATCACTACTTCCAAGACAACAACAGGCACCTAACAAAGGCTTTCTTCTTTAGCTCTCCTAGTGAAGAGGAAGAAAAATTCAGAGGACAGAGAGGAACCACAACCAGTTCTCCCTCCCGGCTTCAAACCCTGGAGCTAGGGACACAGAATGTACCGATAAAGATGAAGACAAGATAAATCAAATAGATAAGAATCTCTAATAATTATATCAACAGAACATTCATTACCTTGATATACTTGTGGCCAAAAGACTCATGTGATACAGTGTTTCTGGGACTGATCAGAAACCCATATTCAGAAGTTCTTATACTTTTGGGAAGTGAAAGGCAGGGATCTGGATTGAATATTTTAATCCAAATATTCAAGTACCTTTCCAAGCTGTCTATGAGCCTAAATATGTATGCCTACAAATTTCACTATTTAGAGATTCTTTGTTAAGCCTTTCCTTGGTTTTTTGATTTCTCTCATATGTAAGTCATAAGAGAACAATGAAGGATTCTTCAAGGAAGGCTTCTTCAAGGAAGGAACAATAGAGTTGTTATTTCACTGTTACTACAGTGATTATAACTTGGAATAAGCTTAACCTGCTAGCTGCAGGTTTGTAATGGATTAAAAAAATGTTGCAAATTGGACAAAATTAGAGAAATAAACATTTCAATGATCACCAATTTGAACCCTTCATTCACACTACTGTCTAGTTAATGCATAAAGGTAAAAGAGGCAAAAATAAATAAAAAGGTAAAACAAAAAAAGAGTAAAATACATTCCTTTGAAATCCTTGAAGCTTCAAGGTGCTCAAAGCAGAAAGGTAGTTGGTTCATTTAGCAAATACAATTACTTAAACTCAAGAAGTAAGAATAGCATTAAATTTATTTTCGCAACCATTTTTCACCATCGATGCATAGTTACTCATGTACACATCATTTTGATGAAGTTAATGAATTCCTTTCTGTGTATGGTTTTATCTGTATGCATAAACTAGCTTATAAATTAAAAAGTTAGATATTTTACAAATTTTACTTTGCAGTTACATAACTACAATGCCTTATCTAATCCACCCATCAAAAAGCTTCATGAGAAGCTAGAGAGAAGCACAAGGACCCAGGTTTGACTCCTCAGAACCCACATAAGCCAAACACACAAGGTGACACATGTGTACAAGGTCATGCATGCACACAAGGTGGTACATGCATATAGAGTTTGATTGCAGTAGCTCGAGGCCCTGATGTGCCAAATCTCTCTCTCTCTCTTTCTTTCTCTCTCATTAAAAAAAACAAAAGAGCCTCATGAACCAAATTTCTCACTACAGCCAAATATTTACAGAAAGTAAGTTGCAACATGAAAAATTGAAACGCATCTATGGGGCTATGATATCAGTGATGTGTGACTGACACTCAGTGGAAAGGACTCAATAGTTATGGAGTGTAAGACTGATGAGAACCTTGATAGTTTCCAAAACAAACATAATAAAACATAAATGGTTTTCCTTTTCATTGTGGACAAAGAAGAAAGTATACCTAAAGGGTGGCATACATATGATATATGAAATGTCATCAGGCAGGGTTTCTCCTGCCCACCAACTATCTCCAAATCCAATTCTAGTACGTTAGAGCTGAATTTGTTTTGAGAGCTTGCAAAGACATCAGTATACTGAGTCGTTAGAATTGTGTCCACTAAACATTAAAACTGCTAAGTCACTTAATAAAATGTATCTAGGAGAACACATTGCTAGCCATAGATATAGTTTCAAGCTTCAGTACAGTCATTTTCATCAACAATTGGACTCCTGAATGCATTTCCAAGTCCTTTAGATTTGTGTCTCACTTCCATACTTCTCAGCTGCAAGATGATTTAGATAAGAGCACTAGAACAATTCCAGATAATATGTCAAGAAATTTTTATTATTCAAACTTGCATGAAGAAGCCATGCTAATAGAAAGTTTAATAACAGCAATCATAGATTTGTAACTGAAATCGCCACAAATATTAATCTTTAGAAAACTGGAGAAAAGCACTACCAAATCAGAAACATGCTTTTAGAACGGAGAAGATCTCTTAACTTTAACTTGAATATGTGTTTTAGCATTTTGCCGATTAGGAAACTTCTTTTCCATTACTGCTGAATCTAATACAATTTGAATTAGTGGAATATTTACATCAGCTTACAAATAATGTTCCATATTACAAAGGTAGATTTTGAAGAAAAATGTGTCCATTTAGTAGTCTAAATACAAACATGAAGGAGGAAACCAAAATAACAGTTGTGCATTATATTTCATAGTATAAATATGGCAGATGCAAGTCACTATAACTCCTCAATATAACCTGAATAAGTACCTTAAGTGTGACAACTGTTTTTTTTTTAATTTTTAAGTTTTATTTATTTGAGAGAATCAGAGAGACAGAGAATGGGCACGCCAGAGTCTCCAGCCACTGCAAACGAACTCCAGATGCATGCGCCACCTTGTGTATCTGGCTCACATGGGTCCTGGGGAATCAAACCTGGGTCCTTTGGCTTTGTAGGCAAGTGTCTTAATTGCTAAGCCAACCCTCCAGCCTGACAACTGAGTTTTTAAAGATAATTTAGGAAAGAAAAGGTCACTTCCAAGACATTTCTTCAATTTCTCTTATCTATTAGTTCTAAAAGCATAAAGTACTTAAGGGTTAAGAGAGGCATAAATTAACTTTATTGTCAATCATTACATACAGAAGAATAATTAACTCAGTATGTTTATTTATCTAGTTTTCCTCTTGATTAAATGAATGATTGATGACAGGTTCCTTGTTTTCTTTTCTTCCTTTTTGTCAGTATAAATGATCAGTATGAAACTAAACGGTGACATTAAAATGAAATCACTAGCAAATTAAAATGTGGGGTGACCTACAGGCAAGAGCCTTTCTCCTTCTCTGATGAAAAATCTAACCAGATCAGTTCAGACCCTAGACACAGAGCACTGTAGGCCATTCTGCATAGTCAGGTGCTTGCTTGTCAATTTCCACTTAGTTTGTGGCATTTCTAGTTGTAATATAGGTCATTCAATTATTTTAAGCCCATCCTAATGAACTATTTCATACTATTTTAGTGTTGGTAAACATTATGGACTACACTACTGGTTGGCATTTGTGATCTTTATTAAAACCAAGGAAAATATCAAGAAGTCTTTGAGGTAGACCAATTCAAAATTAGAAAATCAATTAATAGATCAATGATCATTTTAAGTCATTTGACTGGTCTAGGATTTGTCATAATTTGATAATCTTTGAAAAGGTTATCAGTTCTAGTTGTCTCCAAATCAGTGAGTAATGTCAATGGCAGAGGTCCATAATAAATGTTCAAGATGGATAAGGCCTCTTAAACATGTTGGGAAGAAGTGGTCTCTGATACAATAGGAGTTTTCTTTAGCATCATGCCTGTTCTCCAGTGCTACATGATCTGGAAACCAAAATGAAGCATTCAGATCTCTGTGAACAAAATCTCTACTTAAACATCTGATTTGTATGGGCTATCTTTATGAACATGGATTAATCATTTAAAATGTTATCACTTTTGGGCTGGAGAGATGGCTTAGTTGTTAAGGCGCCTGCCTGCTAAGCCAAAGAAAGAACACCTGTTTGATTCTCCAGGTCCCACGTTTAGTCAGACACAAAGTGACTCAAGGGCGCAATGCCACACTGTCCCACAAGGGGGTGCACACATCTGGAGTTTGTTCACAAAAACTAGTGTGCCCATTGTCTGTCTGTCTATGTCTCTGTCTCTGTGTGTGTGTCTCTCTCTCTCTCTGACTCTGTCCAAAAAAAAACCTGTTATCACTTTTGGAAAATTTTATACTACAAATCTTTAAAGGGATGCTGTGGATAGGGAGCACAAAGAGGAGGAGAATAAACTAGAACATAGGATGATAAGACAGGAAAATTGCAGAACATAGTCTGAGAAACTCATATATCACCAACAGTGCTAACTAACACCTTTTACTAACTTCAGGAAGGGTGAGGCTAGTTAACACTAGGCTAGTCATGAAATATTTTTATAGTAGAATGTCACCGTATGAATAGCAGATTTATTCTATTATGAAATGGTTGTTTCAAATATACTTTCAATTTGTAAACAACCATGAGTGAGTGGTCAAGAATGTCAGTGAATTTTAGTTCTTTTAGTTCAGAACACTCCCAATGGTGAAGATGACTTCCTCAAAGTAGTCATATTCCCCCATTCTGAACACCCTTAGGGCAATCAAGTTAGTTATGTCTAGAGGGAAGTCTGTGGACTGGATTGAAACTATTTTGAGTCACTCAAAGGCTAACACATTCAATGACACAACCCAAATTGAAACTTGCCACTTTCAATCTATTTTGGGATACTGGCTGAAATACTTATACATGTAATGGCTGATAAGACAAGATGGCATCCATCTTGCCCATACAAATATAGGAATGAATGCTAACATAAAAATTTATTTAAAGTGATTTTAGTCTTTTTTGTGTTCTTAGATGGAAGCTAATATTAAGCCAATTTGAAACTCATGAAACATTTACAAATATTATATATTAAGATAAATTTCATTTGCTAAAAATCAGCCACCATACAAAAAAGCACCTAAGTTCACATTTTAAAAAGAATCTTTGAATACCATCTCCTTTACATGTATACTGTTTGCATAAAATAGTAGTAATACTTAAAAATAGCTTTAAAAACAAAAGAAAAAAAGATTGTTTTAAGGCATTTTAAAATGAAACAATGGATATGTAACTTTTTCCCTTGTCTTCCTTCCCATTTAATGCCAAAAGTGTCTTCGCATGGTAAACTATAAATGGTACAATGTGTATTCTATGATTTTGGAAAAGATAATGCCTAAGTGTAAAAAATAGCCATAGTTTCCAATACTGTCAAATCAACAAGGTGGACACTCATCTTGAAGAAAGCAGCAGGAATGTGAGATGGATAATCACGTGTTGCCAATTCTCTCTTGAATGATACTACTATTAGACACAGGAGAGCAACTCAAATTTATTGTTTGTAGATGCATTTCAATGCCTTTTAAAAAAAACAAATTAAAGACAAGAATACAGAATAGTTACTTGAAGGGAAAGCATCAATTTTTGGAAAGACCAAATTTTACCAAAAACAAATTGATACAGAAATCCTTAATGTAGAGATTTCTCTAATATGTATGCAAGAAATATGACTTTTTAATTATAATTATAAAATATTTTATAAACAATTAGTGGGTTATCATTTCACAAAGTACAGTGACCCTCCACTTGCAAATATACTTAAGTGAAAAGAATTATAATTGTCACTGTACATCCTTATTAAACTCTTCTGAAGAAACATTTTTAAAGTACCTAAGTAACAAGCTGAAATATGAAACAGGTTACCTAAACATTTATTTTTAAAAACTTTATCTGAGTATGAGAGTAAAAGGACCCAATTTTGGCAACTTGTTACCTTTAAATTTGCTTTTTTATTAGTACATATCAAATGTTACCATTTCAGGGATAGGAAGCCCTCCATAAATGAATTATATTCTGAGTAGGGCAAAAATAGTTCTGGTTAAATGGTACAAAAAACTCTGTTTAACTAAGCATTTCTTCTACTTAAGCAAAATATGAAAAAGTTGGATTTTTTAAAAGGAAAACATGAGCAATGAAGGGCTCAGCTCTGAAGATCAGAGCAGCCTCCAATGAAGGCAGCAAGCAGCCATCTCACTATGGTCTCTATGGAAGGCATGCCCCTGACTCTTGTCTACCATGTGGAATGAGTCTGTATTAAATTTAATGTTATTTTTGAGTATATAATTCTTTTTTTTTTTTTTTTTTTTTTTTTTGGTTTTTTGAGGTAGGGTCTCACTCTGGTCCAGGCTGACTTGGAATTAACTATGTAGTCTCACGGTGGCCTTGAACTCTCGGCGATCCTCCTACCTCTGCCTCCCAAGTGCTGGGATTAAAGGCATGCGCCACCACACCCAGTTTATAATTCATTTTTTAATAATCTAGGTTAGATGATCTAATTCTCTCCTGTATAAATTTCAAATGTATTGCTGAATAGAAACTAAAGATGAGGATTTGACCAGATTTTTCCTGCTGCTTGAAGTTTGAGAGTTCTTTCTTATATTGCTTTTTAACAATCATTTTAGGGGCTTGGGAAGATGGTTCAGTGGTTAAAGTACTTGTTTACAAAGCATGATGGCCTGAGTTCAATATCCCAGTACCCGTGTAAGCCAGATGCACAAAGTGGTACATGTGTCTGGAGTTTGTATGCAGTGGTAAGAAACCCTGGCATGCCCATTCATTCTCTCTCTCTCACACACACACACACACATTCTCATTCCATCTGTTTCCACACCTCTCTCTACTTGCAAATATATAAATAAAATATTTTAATTTACAAATGATTTTCTTAACTCTACCAGTCAATGAGTTATATCAATTGCTATAGATTTATATAACCAGTGTGTAGAAGATAGACCTGAGTTTCAATCCAGGTTTTGATACTAGGAAAACTGCATGGAGGCTGAGATGGCAAATTACTGAGAATTAAACATATATTAATTTGGTGTGGGTTATGTAAATGCTTCTGGCATTTCCTTCAGCACTTAAAACTCATTTTCAGAGAATGGACTGCTGTAAAAGAATACAAGCTCATTAAGAGTTTATTTCCTCAAAATGCTGAAGGATGGCAAGTTTCTACTGCGAAGAGTTCAACAAATAACATTCATTTCCTTAGCTGGGATGGCGTAGAGGAAACTCCAAAGGGTTTTGGTTTTGAGCAAGCATTATAGGTTCCAAAAGGACAAATTTCATCTTGTTGTCACTCCTTGCCTTACCTCGTTTCAAGGCTGGCTGTGTTTTCTTTACACAGAATAAAATTTAGCAGGAGCAGAAGCCAAATGCTTAAAACGAATGATCAACTTACAATTCATACGAATTTGTTCTTTCATGCCGTTCTGCTTAAAAATAGCATCATAAATGCACATCTGCAAAGACTGCGTAACCCCCCTTTCCTGAATTGTACAAATTATTAGAGTGGTTGACAAAAGATTTTTTTTGTTTAGGGGTTGGTCTGGGCACTCTCTTTGGCAGACTGCCACTTTTCTCGCAGTGGAAATATTGCTTGCAGAAAGCCACATTGTACAGAACAGCTGTTCTGTTAAAACATTGAGCTAGCAGCCCAAGAAATGACTGACTTCACATGTGAAGCAAAATTGTTCCCTCCTATTGTGCTAATTTAAATGAAATAAAAGTTCAAAACATTCTCTTCCATGCAGTCTAGTCTTCTCTCTCAATTATAGCCCATTGTGACATGCATGAGTGTGTGTGTGGAGGTGAGCACTCGACTCTCCTTCCATGGCCCAGAGCTGCCTTTGACCTCTGGCTGTTCTCCAGGGTTACCAGGAAGATGGTTCCTCCTCACATTATCTTTTTTATATTTGGGTCTTAAGATGATGAGAGAACTATATATATTAGGATTTAACATATACTTCATTCCATCCTTTACCCATCTCTGTGAAAAACAAAAGTAACAAAGAGAAGATACTAGACCTTTCTATTTCATGAATCTGTTGGTTTTAGAAACCACTGTATGTGACTTACACTTAGAGTAAGTTCAGATAACAAGAATAATGGCAAGTATTCTTTGACCTACAGGACATTGGGTACCCTGACTAGAACACACTTTGCAAGGAAAAGCCTTCATATGCTTACCCAAGATCTCAGGGGCCAAAATTCTCCTTAAATGTCACCAGGTTTATAAATTTTAACCACATTTATGTTTAAGAAGTTATATAGAATTAATGAGTATTTAAAGTTGAGATTTAGAAAGTCATTTGAAAGTAGAACTTCAAGCCATAATTTTCTTAAACAATAATAAAATATTCTATCACAAAGTACCAGATATATCCATCCCACCAGATTTTGCTTAGACCTTTTGGGGATGAGTATCATCCATTATAATATTACATACTGTTATGTAAGAATGGGTCACTCCTACTGATCATCAACCTTTAGAGTGAAAGGTTGCATTCCCTAGCGTGGAGTTTTGTAGCATAATAAGTAAGTACATAAAGAATGAATGGATAAATAAAATTAAAGAAGACATGAGACCTATTTCTTATTTTAACAACAAAAATGGTGTCTTATTCGGTCAAAATGCTGAGAAAGTAAAATGTCAGTTACTTTAATAAGTTAGTCTTACATTTCAGTCATAAGCTATTTTAAGAATTGGTTTTGTATAAATTCAATGAAATGTCTATATATCAATAATTTATAATTTCAGCTCATATAAATTATTTCAAGTATTAGAATAACATTAAACTGTCTTTACATTCTTTTCTCACCTGTGTCATTTAAGAAATACTGTTTCCTTACTCTGTCATGTTAAGAGACTTTCATCTTGGAATCCCCAAATGTCTTTAAATAGTGTTTGTTGAACTCTATCATCCTTCTGGTTAACTTCATTTTGAAAATAGTCTTAATAAAACAAAAGCAAAAATATTGACTTCTGACACATGACACCATCATCAAGATCCAAATATGCTTTTGCTAGGTTGTGTGCAAACTCAAGACTCCCCATAGAAGATTCACAGCCAACTCCAGGAGAAAGCACACTAGACCAGCTTGGGGACTCAAGTCCCAGTTTTTCAGAAAATTCAGCTGAGGTCAAAGACTTATTCACAGTCACAAAGATTTGAACTTGAGAATGTCCCATTCCATTAATGAAGACCTTGTTACCTATAAGCCATTCTAAAACTACATTAAGATAACTGAGATTATTAATATCACTGTTGTCACATGGTCTTCTGGGCCCTCCATCCCTGGACATATTGACGGCACATTGGCAGAATGCAGAAGGCTTAAATCTTCAGTGTGATGATATTGGGAGTGCAGACTTTGGAGAGCAATTATGGGGAGGGTAGAACACCAATGAATGGGATCTGTGTCCTTATAAGAAGAGATAAGAGAACATCAACTCCCTCTCCTTTTCTTTCCTTCCCTCTCTTCTCATGTATCCCACACTGACCATCGGCCATAGTATACATGTGCCGTCAAGAGGGCCCCCCTTGAGAACTATATCATATCTCATCCTGATCTTAGATTTCTAGCCTCCAGAAAAGGTCCACTTTTCTGATCTCAGCAGAGGTATTGTTCTTTTTTATCTGGAAATGTTCATATAGGAGCAAATTAACTGACTGACCAGCAACAAGGAAGCTAGGTCTGACTGCCTAGCAGATGCAAAGCAACACACAGCATATGCTGAACAACTTGTGAACAGATGTTTCTGCAACTTCAGGAGCTCAATATCCGCAGAAGAAACAATGATGAGCACTTGAGGTCAGGTGTCAGCTAAGCAAATATCACTGTAGCACTTTACAAACATCTTTAAGAATGCCCAACGCAAGGCATACCTACAGCCCCATCCCCGCTTCCCTCCACAGCTCTAGAACATGCTGCATTTTACATGTTTTGTTATGCTCTCTTCATGTCTCTTTTCAAAATGGAAAATGATAGCAATTTTGCTTTTATGCTAAAATTCTCGTAAAAACCTGGATACTATTCATCTATTTTTATAGAAGAAAGCCAATATTTTAAAGTATTTATATAAAACCCAAACTGTGTACACAGTCTGTTTTCATCATCAGTGCTGATATTCAACACAGCCTTATTTTCCAAACTGTAAAATTATATGAGTGATGTGCTTTAATTACAAAGCATTACTGAAATTTTGTTTGTTTCTGGAGTGTTTCAGAAAGCTATGGCAAAAAAACTCACTGAATTTTAGTATCTTTTAAACAGTATAGCAACATTCACAAATAAAGCACTTGGTGAGTATCTGGTACATGATTGATCCCAGTGGACAACAGGAAGACTGTAGAAGCTACTTCCTACTAACGACATTTGATTTACTGGGTATAATAAACTACAAATATTAAATTCTGTTATCCTATTTAGCCATATTTCCATATCTCTGTCATGGATTTAGAAATATTTCAAATTATTTTAAAAATATTTTCATTTATTTGTGGGAGAGACAGACTGAGATGAGAGAAAGAGTTTATGGGTGCACCAGGGCCTCTTGTCACTGCAAACAAACTCCAGATGCATGTACCACTTCATGCATCTAGCTTTACATGGGTACTGTGGAATCAAACCCAGGCCATCAGACTTTGCAAGCAAGCTCCTTTAACCACTAAGTCTTCTGTCCAGCCAAAAATATGTGAAATTCTACTACTAAAAGATCAGGTTTGCTTTATCAATCTCATACAATGTATGATAAAAGTATCAGATTCTTGTACTGGGGATGGAACTCAGAGATATAGTGTTTACATAGCATATGAATGACCATGGCTTGATTCCCAGAACTGTAATAATAATAATTTTTGAAGTGCTGGCCACCAAACCTAAGGGCCCATGCTTGTCATGCAGGTGCTTACCATCCCTAGCACTAAATTGGATTGTTGATATAAAATCCCCATTGTCTTTTTCTAATAATTTTATAATAACTATAGCCATACTGTAATTTAAACCATCAGTTTAATCAAAAAGAAAACTAATAAATTACATAGGGAAGCAAATTAAAACCACTTAACTTAATCTAACTTAAGTTAAAATGACCAAATAACAGTTCTACATGGACAATGTTTGTTTCCTTAACAATGCCCTGCATCAAGAGAAGACTAGCTGCATAGCTCTTGTTTGAACTGTTTGCTACATTATTCTGAAAAAGAAGTCAAAAATAATAAGCCAAAGGCTGGAGAGATGGCTTAGCAGTTAAGGCGCCTGCCTGCTAAGCCTAAGAACCCAGTTCCAATCTCCAGGTCCCACATTTAGCGAGATGCAAAGTGATGCAAGGGCTCAATGCCGCACTTGAACACAAGGGGGCGCACACATCTGGATTTCGTTCACAGCAGCTGAGAGCTGCTGGCGCGCCCATCTCTCTCTGTCTCTCTCCTCCTCTCTCTCTCTCTCTCTCTCTCTCTCTCGAAAAATTTAAAAAAAAACGAATTAAAAAAATAATAAGCCAAACTTCACCAAATACAGGAAATATAATGTATTCATGGATGCCTAATAAAAATCTTCCATTGATACACCTCTAGCTGCCCCACAAGTTAGCTGTTCTGGCCATCATAACATACAGTCACATGACCATACATTAGCTACAAACGTATTTCTTTTAAAAAACAGTCCCAATCAAATTGCCTTTGCTACACATTTTAAGTAACAACCAACCTTTTGTAATTGGTACTTTATGCTTCCTCCCACAATGGATTCTGAATAAAGCATCACAGTTCCCACCAAGTCCAATGTCACTGATGGGGACTGGCATAGGTTCACACACAAACTTCACATGTGTAGTGCAATGTCAGCAACAAAAAAGGAATTCCAATGAGTTGTGACTAGGTAAAATCATAGTCTCTATCCTGTAAGAATATGTGCTGAGCAGGAATGTGAGAGGCAGGAATTTTGCTCCAAGCTTTGCTATTCACCTTGCTTTTGTCATTCTACTTCTCTACACTTTGTCTCTCAAAACAAAACCAGGGGATTAAAGTAGGGTTTTCAACCAAAAATTATCTTTGCCTTCCTGTCAGGCCCAGGTTTGGACCCTGACTGATATATTATAGACCCAGAAAATACTCAAAAAGTATTCAAGGGCACAGTGGTTTTCAGAGTGGAGATCACCACATGTTTATTCAGGTACAGCTAATATACATAATATTTAGAAAGCAGGTTCTGAAAATTAGAGCCACAATACAATTTCAATTTTTTAACTCAGCCAGAGGTGATATCTTCTTTCCTGTGCCCATGAAATACTGTCATCTGCAGAATTCTCAAACTATACATTTTGCTTTGTAAGAGGTGATAGGTCTACCAATAAAGAACAAAGTGCATAAACTTGAAAGTCCTAAATAAATGAGCACAATACAGCCAAAGGATAAAATACCATAAGGATGCTCTGGGTAACATAACATGTGCTCAGGAACTGGTAGACTTTTGAAATAAGTTGGATGTGAAAAAATATAAGTATATACACTAAAGTACACCCAAGAAAGTAAAAGCAAATAAAACAACCATAAATTGCAGATTCCTATTCTATCTGCATTACATTTGACACTTGACTTATTTAAAATTCAATTGTTAACTGTCTTCTTTTCCTGACTTTTAGTTAGAATGAGTATATGTGTTCAAATCCTTATGAATAAAGCAGGTTTAAAAGATATTAGGAGAAAAAAGTATGTGTCATATATTTCTGAACCCATAGCCCAACAAAGACATGATACATTCACGCACAGGGACATAAAGAAATATATGCAGAACATGAAACATGAGAGCATGTGGTTTCTGATATTAACCAACAGCTTTGAGAGGCCTCGTAGTCCCAGCAGAGTGTAATTCCAGACACTACTTGCTAAATCTTTTCTAAGGTATAGGGTAATAATAATTAACAATAATAATAAGTAATCACTAGACTCAATTCAGTGACATAGAGGAAATCCAAAGAAGAACTCATCTCTAGGGAGGGCTTTACAGCACAGGTCACCTGATTCAATCAATGTTATTAAAAGCTATCATAACATTATTTATTGATTTCCCATTTATTTCTCCAGGAAATATAAAACCCTTCAAGGTGGAGAACTTAAGAGAACTGGTGAGAGAAGATACCCAGACATTTGTTGAATGGGCTCCAGTTCACGTGCCAGTAGTCATGGATATTTTCAATGTCTCTGGTTTTATCATATGAGAGAACCACCAGGACAGGGCTGGCAGCTCATCTTAGGGGCCACCACCCTAGCACCTGCTCCACAACCCACTTTATTTCCTATTTTCTTCATGCTTTTCCCATTATTCTCCCTCCATTTTCTTCTACCCTTCTTCCTAGCTTATGACTAACTTCCACCTTACCATATGCAATTTGATTATCAGTGTTATTTATCTCTGCTAATATCAGTCCCTCACATATAACTCAATTACTGTTATATGTACTACACATTTTTTTGGAGATATTTAAATGAATAAGATAAGCCAAACTATCACCTCAATTGGCTCATAGTTTAAGTCAGAGACAGGTATATAAGGAAGCAATTTATAAGTTCATAATAAAGCCACATAAAAATGTTATACACAGGCTGGGTATGGTGGTGTATACCTTTCATCCCAGCACTTGGGAGGAAAAGGTAGAAGGATCACCGTGAGTTTGAGGCCACCCTGAGACTACACAGTGAATTCTAGGTCAGCCTGGGCTAGAGTGAGGCCCTACCTCAAAAACAACAACAAAAATGTTACAGAGCAATTTTGAGAAAGAAATGACTGATGCACTGGAAATGAGAAATATTTAAGAATAAGACATCTAAGCCAAGTTTTAAAAGTTGGATAAGAGTTCAGCAAATTCCAAAGAAGGTGTTTGGAGCTCAGAAAGCAATACACAAAGTTATGACAAATTGGCATGCTTAATGCTTTGAAATGAAGGTGGCTAGAAGAGCAAGATGTTTCCCCTGATCTTCTATCCTTTCTTTGTCCCATACCTCTTCCCAAGCAGGAACAAGGAAATAACTCCTCTACCTCCAAACAACTCATGGAACTGAGTGACACTACTTGCTAGCTCCTTACCCTCCCCCATGAACAGAGGAAGGAAAAGTATACAGATGGGCTGAGAAGAACCTTAAAAATGAGGCATCCCCCATTAGTCTATTATATCAGACCTTGCTTCCCAATCACACTTCTCCATGTTCTTCTTTCTGCATTGGAACAGACCATAAAAGTATTGTCCTGTGAGTCTTTATGTGAAGGCTTCCATGTCATTTAAAACTTCATTAAATGAATTTGGTCCAGTGTTATCTTGCTAACTTGTCTTTTCTTATAGGAATTTCAGCCATGACCCATGCTGGATAAGGGAATGGTATTATCTTTTTGTAGGAAAAAGGCATTCTGGTCTGATGGTGGCATATACAAAGACATACATGTATGGCTTGCAGTATTTGCTATTGCCAGAGAAAAATGATAGTGGAGAAAGGGGTAGATTGAAAGTACTTGATGCAGCTGTATAAAGAATTCATGCTTCCTCTTGTGCCAACACTTACAGAAACTTCTAAAGGACAAATTCTCTTTTCCATTTCTCCTTTCTAAGAGAAAAAGAACAAAGATCATACAGATGAAAATGAAGCACCATTAGAAGCCTGATGAGGTAAAAAAAAATTACTGATCCTTCTCCTTTATCCCACATCCATGTTATCATCTATGATTCTTCACAATCTTCTGAAAGATGTTCACTGCAGCCCCTGCCACTGGACTTGTCTTGCTTACAAAACTTGCTCTGACTCAAGCTGCACGAGCAGAAACAACGCCATGTCAGTTTTAAACCATAGCATTGTGATACTGAGATTGGCTGGTCCCTGGAAATAACTGATAGTACACCCTTACACTGACATGTACTCACTGGTAACCCTATAAAGCATTCTTTCTTTTGGTGGTTGGAGTAAAAGATAAATCTGGATGGTCACTGATTGCAGAGGTACTTGGAAATAGTGCCCTCTTTGACAGTGGTACATATCAAGAAGCCAGCAATGCTATATCATATTTTAAGTCTGAATTGGACTGGAATTTGATGGACTAGAGTTTACCTGTGTAGATATCAAAGATTTTATTGATAAAATGTGAAACTCCAAAAGGGTTACAGAAACATACTCTGCCACCATTAAGTCCCATTCGTCAGAAAGCCCTCTCTACCCAACATCACAGTGTATGAACCTGGAGAATTGTGATGATATAAACACTGCCTCTCTTATCCTTATATAAAATTAAGTAAAAGATTAGTCCTTAAATTAACTCCTTTCAGAAATAATAACTACTATAAATATATAAAAGGAAATAGCATGTAATTAAAAGGCTTCCAGGAAGGATACCTAAGGAAAGGTAACAATAAAACATCATATGAACTACTAAGTTCTGGCATGTACTACCAAAACAAACATTGACAGCTCCGTTTCTGGATGCCACAGTTTCCATTTAATGTGCCCAACCAGAGAACTAGAGGCCAGAGTCCCTCAATCGGCTAAGGGTGATGAGGGTAAGAACAAGTCAACAAGAACCAAGTTTTCATCTTTAAGCATGCTTGCTTAGCTAGAAGAAAGTGTTGATTCAGAACCTGAGTTCAGTCTGGGTTCTAAACCATTTGCCCATGGGAAAAGAAAAAAAGGAATGCTATAGGCCAAGTGTACATAACCACATAGTAAATGTAAGAGCTTTCATCTCACAACATTTTCTAGTAAGGAGGCACATGACACTTGCCCGCAAGCATGAATGTCACTTGGTAGAAGTAAATGCATGTCGGCACACTCTAAAATGCCAGAACAGGAACTGAAAGACTTTAGAGCTGCTCAAACCACAATGACCTATATACCTCAGCCTGGGAATCCCCACTGGACACTGATGCAGAATTAATTTTATAAAAAGCCAACAGCCATGACACTAGTGTCTCAAAGATAACCTGTACTCAATACTCTGCATGACTATTTAAAATAAGTGTGCTAAGCACCTGTGTTTACATGAGTCTGGCCCTTGACTAAGGAGAGATAGCATGTTGTTTAAATAAAGCCCTGAGAAATCTATCCTCTCATAAGCAGCTACACTAGATGCCTGGCACAGTGAAATGACATTTTATAAACATAGTGAAGTTCATTTCTAATGTGCTCATTTAGTTTTAATCACCAATCCTCTTGCATATTTTTTCAATCATTCCTTTCCAAGAACTAAGAATGTCTTACATTTTATGTATTTTAGCATTATTGCCTGTCACACACATAGGCAAATTACTGCTTAAAATCTGCAGTGTTTAAATTGAAATAAAACTCATGCTTACAATGTTAAATATTCCTGGATTAATAGAGTTGCAACAGACATACTCTAAAAAAATTGACTGAAGTCTGTAATATTAGAAAGACAGAAAAATTTATCTAGTTTTAGCAAATGTCAAATCAGCAGCTATTGCTTTTAAGATTAATAAAAGATGCAATGGTTTCTAGATAGCCTCTAAATAGAGATTACTATGAATGGAGAAGTGATTTACCAACAGTCACCACAATGAGATTTCTTTAAAGGTTACAATCATCAGTTATTTAGCTGAAACACTGCTGAGAATGCCTGGTCATTTCTTGAATAATGCATAATGTTCATTGTAGATTTGATATGTATTATAACAATACAGATATTTCTAAAATAATAGAAAAAACTATCTATTACCTTCTGATTGCTTAACATATCATTTCCATGAAGTAATTGACTCAGGACACAGTATACACTGTCACCTGAGTGTTCTCCCTGCAAGCATAACTTGTAATGATCTGTATACAATGAGCATCACAGAATAAGCTCATCAGCCTTTATAGACTGTTAAGAAAAGATGTGATGAATAGGAGGCAGAGTAAAGACCTTGTGGAAGCAACAAATTAAAATGATTAAAATTCTACATAGTTGTGTGGGACAAACTTAAATTTAAGCTTTAAAATTTAATTATTAACATGATCAACTCATCACATTAAAAAAATGTTGCCAACATAGTGTAAGTACTTTTCATATAAATTTCCAAATGCCTGTGAGTTTATTTAAGAGACTGCTTGGAGAGACACAAAGTATAATGTCTGTCAGTTTTATTGTTGGATTATGAACTGCACTTCACATGATGCTGCAAGTTATTTATGTAATCTTGTTTATCCATATGAACTTCTTCAAGGGCACAGCATAGTGGTCCTTAATAAATTAAAATAAATTTCTTTTGATGTTGTTTCATAAATGTTTGATCAGAAGGAATAGTGGTTTTGCATTAAAGAACTAGAGTAAAGCAATGAATTGTATATGTATTCTTATAGCAGATCTAACCAGATTTCAGAAAGTTTCATTTTATCCTAGCAACTTTTGAGAGACAGTAGAGAGTCACCTAGTTACGAAAAGTGAGCATGTATTGTACCAACTTCTATGCTCTACCATTATATTATTGTATTTTGTAAAAAGATTTTTAAAAATTTATTAGAGACAGGGAGAGAGAAGGACAGAGAGATAGAGAATGAATGGGCATGCCAGGGCCTCTAGCCACTGCAAACGAACTCCAGATACATGCACCACCATGTGCATCTGGCTTACATGAGACCTGGAGAAGCAAACCTGGGTCCTTAGGCTTTGCAGGCATGAGCCTTAACCACTAAGCCATCTTATTATTATTATTACTTTGGATTTTTGAGGTAGGGTCTTGCTCTAGCCCAGGCTGACCTAGAATTCACTATGTAGTCTTAGGCTGGCCTTGAACTCATGACGATCCTCCTACCTCTGCCTCCCAAGTGCTGGGATTAAAGGCGTGCACCACCACAGTGCCCTGTATTCTTTTTAAAATAAGAAAACCTGGGCTGAAGAGATGGCTTATTGGGTAAAAGCACTTTCTGTGCAAGAACAACCACCTGAGTTTGAATCTCCATAAAGCTGGATATGGAAGTGCACCTCAGTAATCCCAGTGCACCCATGGAGATATGGGAGATAGAAATAGGAGAATAACAGAAGCTCATAGGCAAGCTAGCCTGGCATAGGCAGTGGAACAACAAGAGACCCGGCCTCAAACAGGATGGAAGGCAAAGACCAGCAACCATGGTTGTCTTCTGACCTCCCACGTGTGTGCCAGGGCACACATACACATATGTTCACACCCACAAAGACTAAATTAAAAGAAAGAAAATTGCTTATCCCTTTTAAGGCTCATTAGCACCCATTCCAACTGCTCTGTTTTTCTCAGAGACACCCCATGCCCTTCCACAGACTGCTACACCCATGGAAGCAGAGACCATGTGCTACCTTCAGCTAATTCATCTTAATCATAATAAGTAATGATAGAATTGAGTTGATCTGAGTCCACAAAGTTAGAAGAAAATTATTAGGCATACTCTAAAGCTGATAAAATTGTCAACCAGAGTATTCAATTGGGATGACAAAATGTTTCTCATTAATAGTAATGATAGGTGATGGAGAGAGTATCAGATAGGCAAGAAAGCTGGATTCTGGCTAACACTTAATCGCAAAGTCATTCATCTTATAAAGTGAGGTAATATAATTATATCATCTAAAAAGTTTGTATCCACAGAATGCCACAATCCCAGAAACAACCTGTTCTTTTACACCTCAGCAAAATGTAAAAACAATAAAACCATCATTATGACCAATAAATATGTTGCTATCATTACCAAGAGCGCCTGCTACAAACACCTTGAAACATGGAAATAAGTGTTACTTATACCAAATAAAGACATATAAGCCAGACATGGTGGTTCATGCCTTTAATCCCAGCACTCAGGAGGCTGAGGTAGAAGGATAACTGTGAGTGGAAGCCAGCCTGAGACTGGCTGGGCTAAAGGAAGACCCTACCTGAAAACCAAAAAGACATACAAGTCTAGTTTATCAATTTATTTCAAATTAAATAACAATTTTCCATACTATATGGCATATCACCTCTTAATGTGATTGTTTTATTACCTACTGTTTTGAGTCAACATGATGATAGCCGTATCTCAAACTACAGTAACCATTATATTTCTAACATATATGTGCTAGACTTACAGCTACATCTTTTACTTGTTAAATACATGAACTAGTTTAGTATCTAGAATATGCATTAATGTATTGAAGCTGATATGTACATTATCAAGGACAAAATAGCTATGCCAGAATAGCAATATACCTCCATTCGACTGTCAAGAGCTACCTCATACTAACATCCTAATCTTGAGCAATACCTTGGTTGGATGCTCTCTTTAACCTTTCAATGTCACACACCAGACAAAAGCCTCAGATTCCATGGCTATCTTCTATTTGATAAATATACTTTTATTGAATACAACCATGTCTAACCATGTCTATTTGTTCACATATTTTCTATGTCTGAACCATGTTATGATGGTAGAGCAGAGCAGATACCAGAGCTTAAAATATTTACTATATGGCTCTTCACAGAAAATGTTTGCCAACCACTGATCTAGAGAAGAATAACCTGACATGGCTCAAATTTGAATATTCCTCTCCTTATACTTATAGCATAATACTAAAATAAGTACAGATTGAGAATCCCTTATCTAAAATGCTAGGGACCAGAAATGTCACAGATTTCAATTATTTTTATGAACATTTGCATATACATGAAATATCTTAAAGATGGAAACCAAGGATAATCACAAAAATTATTCATGTTTCACATATACCTTATATATACATATCCTGAATGTAATAGTCATAATAATTTTGTACATATATAAAACAGTGCTTCCCAGTCATGACATCATGTTTGTATTCAAAGTATAGGAACTTTTCAGATTCAGAAGTTTTGGATTAGGAATGCTCAAACTGTAAGTGATGCACACTTGGGATCATGGATCTTGCCAAGCATTTTACCCTTCAATTCAATTAGGATCCTAAAAGAAATGGCAGCTTCCCACTAGTAATTTTTCCAATAACTTTCCTATGAAAGCCAGGACTACAAGAGCTTTTCCAGTCTTCTCCAAAAGTGACTGGTAATTATATAATTCAAGAACTTATTTCACCCTTCTCCCCTAAAAGAGGTCTTTCTCACTCCCCTGAATGCCCAATTTTATTCCATTACTTGTCATGGATCTAGATATAAGGTTGGGACAAGTGAAACTAGATCCTGTGTCATATGCCATAGAATAACACTCTCTGAAGGAGAGAAAATCACCCAAATCAATAAGTCTATGCATGCATATTTAACTAAAATGTTATCAATTTTAAGTTTCAAGAATACATAAGAAAATATATATTTTTTTAATTATCAGATCAAAAAAGCCCCCCATTTAAAAATAATAAGTTTAAAGAATAATTGCATCAAGGATTTGAGGAACACATATATGTCTATATTTATATCTTTTAGCCAATATGTCTATAGAGAAACATGAAACAATATATAAACTTAATTTAGGTTAAATAAAATTATTAACTCAGAAATTCCTGTTCTAGTTGGATCATGAAACCTTCCTGTTTTTCTTTACTTGAGGCAGAACATATTAGTTCCACACATTAGCAAACATTCTTACAACTCTAATTATCAAGAATTTGCATGTATTAATATAACATAAATTAAAACACATATGTAATGTATTTCACCCTCATTTCTGTGAAATCTTATATAAAGTAGTAGACTATTTAGGCTGACAAACTTTTTGAAAATAAAATAGAAATAGAAGAGGTTTATTTCACCTTCACATGGTGTCTTTCTCATGCAGAGTTCAGATTTCCACATTTGTATCCCTTTAAAGGATTTGATATGCAGGAAAAGAAGAAAGGATGATAGTAAACATTTCATCTCAGAGACACCTATAGACCAGCATATGCCAGAGAAAACAGTAGCCTAAACCTACCTTTCACTGAGGTGTTTGGTGGAGGACCTTCCATTCTCAAATTCCACGGAGGGTCCCCTTGGTTAGCAAAGTCCCTCATTTTCAAATAGCTAATAGTAAGTCGAATGATGGATGCCTTGTCAAGTTGGCTGGTGATGGCTGCAGGAAGAGGCAGCAACTTGGCCAATTCATAGAACTCAAAATTTTCTTTTCCCCTGCGGGAGCGAGCAGCATCTCTGGATTTCTCCTTTCTCAGTGCTTGTAAACTGAAATCAAAGTAGTGGAAAGGGATGTTTAGAATACGTGATTCTGCCTCTAGGAAAAAAAAAAATCTACCTTTTAACTTCTAACTCCAACCCCTGAAAAAAACTCTACCAAAAACTTAAATTTGAGAGTCATAGTAAAATGAGTTTCAAACAATGGCACAAACCATAAATTCTACCTTAGCATTATATCACAAAGTCAAGTAAATATATAAAATTTTAATTTTGTTTGGTACAACTTTTTTCCCTCCCTCCCAAATATCATTTTTGTTTCTAAGATATAAGGCTTACAGGTAAGATTTGAAATTATTACTGTAAGTAACTTAAAAGGTTGGACTCATATTCATGTACTTGTTTTTAAGTTAATGATTTAGTTCATTCACCTCTCATTGCCAACAGATTTTAAGACTATCAAAAGGAAGCATTTAAAAAATCATTTTGATTATCATCTTCAGGAATAAAAGGTAAGCACAAAAACAAGTCATTTTGACAGGTTCAAGAAACAATGCTGAAACGTCTCCAGCCCTCAGCAAGGAGCATGACACCTTCAGTCACGTAAAGAAAACATCACATTGAAAATAAAATTTCAAAATGTGCTGATATCCACTTGATAATTGCATATTATAAGTCTTTATTATTAGACATTTATTAGTAGATAGATAGATTCTCTAAGATACTAGAGAATACACTGACAAAAAACAAAACAAAACAAAAAAGTAAAACTTCTGGATAACATACATTTTAGTTAGAAAGATAAAGGCCTGACTGGGTCATTAAAATTTATAAATATTATAGACATATTACTTCACAGAAGAGGCAACAGGTTAGATCCAGCATTTTCCTTTAACTATTCATGGACATTTCTGTTTGAAGTATGCTCACATTGCTGAGGGCAGAATTTGGCACAACTGAAGTTGTGGGTGAGCAGCTGATGGGAGAAACCCACCTCCCCTGAACGGCTCTGTATGTTTTGGGTATGATGAGAAATGCATTCCAAGTCAGACTCCAGTGATAAGTCACCAGCAATATTTGCAGTATCAAGACATTAGTAAAATAAGTGTAAACTATTTACATGACTGAGCTCTGAAGGCTTTTAAAATCCTTGAATCTAAATTCTGGCTTCCTATTTTAAAATAAAGACAACCGCAAGGATGGAAGCAAGTCCAAAGGAAGAACTTAGAAAGGATTCACCACTGTGGGTTCATTCTCTTTCAAATATACTATGGAGAATATTATAGTGCACCACAAATAGCAGTCATAACATTGTCACAGTGGAAAATGCTCTACAGACACCTAAAATATCTTATTGAATGTCTGTATAATTTAAGGAATGTCATAATCTTCTGGTCAGGTATATGCTGGGTTATCATCCCAACCATGATACCATGTTCACCCTATTAATGAAATAATTTAAATTACATATATGTCAAAACTAGACAAATGAATATTATCATTTTAGGCCAGTCCTAGGTAACAAACTTTTAACACTTGATATGACTCAGGTGGTAACTACAGGCAGAAACATTACTAATTTACAAGGACAAGATATGTTACAGATTTCCCTATATCCTGGTTAGACAGGGATTCTTCAAAGGTTCAGATTAGGCTTAGTGAAAACTATGTAAATGAGAAGTACCTTAAAATCTGACAACGTATAAGTGTAACCAGGATCAAGGTTAATATCTTAGATTTTAAAAAAATCAACTCAGGCCTCCTTTTATACAGTAAGACTAATTTATCTGACAATAGCTAAGTGGATTGTGTCAACACTCAAGGCTTTCTGCAGGGAGCATGTTGCTTTGCTTCTCTTGTAACCAAACACTACGTCAGAAGGTAGCCAAACAGACAATGAGTAACTGTGATAGAGCTCTGGAGCAGGAGTTGTAAGTTTGAGGGTCCTTAAGGTAAAGTCAGGGAATGTCAATGAATAGATGAGGAGGAGGTCAACAAACCCAGCAAAGGGACAGCACAGTTTTGGTTGACCACGGCTTTGAGAAAATCTTGTCTGGTGCTGCCAGATTTCTACTTTTTAAAATTTCTAGAGAAAAACAAAGATTTTTTATATGAAATTTTCAAATTTTAATAGATTGACTAAAGTTCTTAAAAAAACTGTGCAGGTCAATAATTCATGTCATTGTCAAGTATGGATCAGAAATAATCATTTTATCACTGGGTAGATACATGGGAGTCCAATTTGAAGATATTACATGGATGTTATATGTAATTTTTCTTGTCTCCCAAATGATAATAAATTAATCATCTTATTAATATTCATAATATTTATATCAGGAATTCCTCCAAGCAACTGAAGCAAAGTGGATGATTAAGCAATTATTCTGAAATTGATATAAATAAGTAGTCCTGTCAATAAAATAAGAACAAAAATTAAGCCTCATGGATAAATAGGGATATTAGGAGGAGAGAAGCATGGGGAAAGGTTGATCAATGTATGCTAAGAGCAACTGCTGCATAGTGACTGTAAGAAACAACATAATGTACATTTCAAAACTAGAATGAATGATAGATAAGTGAGGAGATATACATGTTTAAATTAATTTAAACATTGTGCAGTGTATGCATGTGTTGAATGGCACCCCATAAATATATGTAACTTTAATATGTTTATATATGTTAAAAATAAAACATAAAAAGTACTAGTTAAGACAGATCAAAACTCATGCTCATGAGGAATCAAAGTCCAAGATCACAGGGATCAACCAGTAGTTTCCAAAGGATTTGTTGAGAGTACACAGATTTCCCTTCAGGGAAGGGAAGTAAATAGAGCCTAACACCTTTGGGGGCCTTGCCTAGGCCTAATGCTTAATTTCTGTCTTAAGGCGGTACTGAGCAGTATAACAGAGTAATCTCTATTCTTTTTCCTTCTCTTTTATCTAACAGGTACCTACCTCACCTTGGTTTTCTCATTCCTACCCCCCTTCTTCTAACTCTAACACATAATAGTTTCCCCTACTGAAGTCATCCTCTTGGCCATAATCTTAATAAAAGTTTTCTTCGAGTCCCACATCACCTCATTATACAGACACCACAATTTAGACAACTCTCAGAATAACAGCATTGTGTCTGTAGCAAGTAGTAATTGGTTTTGAGGGCAACAGCAATAAACTATAGTCAAAGGATTATATAGGTGGTTGAGACATGTATAATAGATGAAACTAAAGACATTAAGACAATAACACAGTGTGTAGATTAGTCTTTTGCTTCATTTTATGAAGTACAGCACAATTATAAGCAATTCTCGAATTAATGACTATATTAAAATCTAAAACAAACTTTTGTATTTTGTCCCATAAAAAAATTGTGGTTGCATTTTTCAAATACAACCAAAGAATGGATCGGTTGTACATAAATATGTTACAGTGTCAATCTTTAACATCTAATGTCTGATTGAAACTCAGATCCACAATTATTAATAAATTCCTACCCATAAATTTTTCATTACTTAATATTCCCAATTTAATCTCTGGATAGCAGAAATAAAGACATTGCAGGGCTAAAGAGATTACTTAGTGGTTAAGGCATTTGCCTGCTAAGCCAAAGGACCCAGGATAGATTCCCAAGGACCCATGTTAGCCAGATGCACAAGCTGGCACATGCATCTAGAGTTCATTTGCAGTGACTGGAGGCCCTGGCATGACCATTCTCTCCCTCCCCCCCCCTCTCTGTGTGTGTGTGTGTGTCAAATAAATAAATAAAAATAAAATATTTTTTAAAAAAGACATTGCAATGATCTTCAAAAAAGACTGTGATGATTCCAGTTCTCTCTGATGATTGCTTTCCTCAACAATAATTATCACCAACACAAGATCAGCAGACATAAATGCCCATATATATATTATATATGTATGTGTATATATATATATATATATATATATATATATATATATATATATATACACACATACATACATACTATATTTTTGTCCAGTGAGAATATGCCAAATTATGTGCATATGTCTAATTTTCAGGAGCTAGTAAATGATTTTAAATCCTCAAAACAGGTTTATCACGCAGGAAAAAATGGCTTAGTAGTAAAAGTGTTTGCCTGTGAACACTAAGGACCCAGTTCTATCTCTTTCCAGATCCCACATAAGCCAGATGCACAAAGGTGAGGAAAGCGCAAGACCACACATGCCCACTAGGTGATGCAAGTATCTGGAGTTTGACAGCAGTGGCTGAGGCCCTGGTGCTCTAGTTCGTGCTCACTCTCTCTTTCTCTCTTGCATGTGCACTTTCTCTTAAAAAGAAAAGAGGTTCATCTCCCCAACCAAAAAGGCAATAATCTAATATATAGAATTCCTCTGGAATGTACAGCCAGACTTTCCCATGTAAATACTTTACTACTTATTAATTATATACAATTGAATAAGATATTTAAATTATAGTACCTCAAATTTTCTTGTCTGTGAAATGGGAGAAAAAACTACTCTATAAAATTTTGGTTAGAGCAGAAGAGGGGTTGTAAAGAATGTAAGAGCCAAAGGAAGGGTACGACTCCTTACAATGCAACTGTCCAGACAGAAATTGGCCTTTATATCCATGATCTTGCAGTGCCTAGCAAGACCCTCATAATAGAAGAAAAAGATGATGACATCAAAGTAAAAGAGAGACTAATGGAGAGAGGGAGGGGATACGATGGAGATTAGAGTTCTAAAGGGGAATGGGGGGAGAGGAGGGAAATATCATGTGTTTTCTGTATGTAAGTGTAGAAGTTGTTAATAAGAAAAATTTGGTTAGAAATGAGATTTTTGTAACATGTTTACAGTGGTGCCTGGCATACTGATTACTATATAAGTAATGCTTATCAATAACCTAATCTCACTTCATGTTCATTATTGAATTCTTTGAATGTCCATGATGCTCATTTGTAATGCCATGCCTTTAGACTGAGTCCTATTCATCAGTTCTGACATGTCACCTTTTTTTTTAGTGATGATAGGGATTTTTCCTTTTAGGAAAATATTTATTTTTCCTATGGTCTATCCCAAGTATATTTAATGAGATGATCAAATAAATATGTATAATTAACCATGGAAAATTACAGGACTATAAGTAATTATTTCACATAATAATGAATAGCCATTTTAGGAACTAAACCATGATATTTTAAAGAAAAGTAATTGTGTTCATATAAAAAAATTAACATGACAACTGCAGTTAAGAGAATGGATCATTTAATAAAATTATAAAAACATCTACTGGAAAAGATTTAAAAGACAATGGTAAAGGTCAAAAAGAGCATATATACACACTTAGAAGAATTATTATTTTTCAAAATATGTTCCAAAGATCACAAATATGAAAGTTCTCTAGAAGTCAGGCACAGCCCCCAATCTAGGACCATAGAGAACTCACAACAGGAAGTGTGAGTATGACAGCCTCCATGCTCAATTGTGAAAAACTGACCAGAGAAATATAAGAACCTTCCAAAAGTTCAAGAAACAAAACTGCCAGTATCCAAAAACAATGTCATGAGATTGACTTAAGACTTGCAATTGCTGTGAACTGCCCATGCAATTGGATACTTTATTGGTCTACTTGGCCATAATGGAGAAAAAAATAATTTTGGACTTGGTCACTAAATTAAAAATAAGAAACATATTCTTTGAAGTTGGTCATATTTAGCTTTATAATATTGATTACATTGGTTTTCAATGGCATGGAAATGGTCATAATTATTAGAGTGATAATATAAGGGACATCTACAGAAACTAACAGAGTGAAAGTTAAATAGAAACTGAGGATCAACAGAGAAAAATCCTTGTCAGTGATTTCTTCACAAGCATGTCTTCATCAATTGTTTTAGAATTCATATTTGTAGAATGGCTCTTCCATTGACATCATTCATACAACCACATCCCTCTACATGAAAATCTTACCTTTCAGCTTTAATTTAAACACTTTCATGTAAACTTTGGGAATACAATACCTGGTCTTTACAAAACCACATTGCAGGTTTGGGCTACCTAACTATAGGGGAAGGGAGAGGTAGGGTCAAAATGGCTTTAAATTTTATCTTTTTAAAGTACTTCTAAGAAGTCAGCCAGGCAGGTTTTTATGGATTTTCCTACTTGTTTTGCTTAGGAGAGCCCAGCACTACAGACTCCTACTATTTATCAATTAATCTGGCATGGAGCCTCAAAGGAAGACGGCTGACCTGTATTAAAAATGCAGCCATCAAAAATTCATCAAAGGCTTCAGCATTTTAACTCATGAACCTTTGAACACCTGCACACTTGTCAGATCTCTGGTCATAGTTAACAGTGAAATCTATAGTTACTCCAGTACCTACAGCAGCCCTGACAGGAGTAAATGAGGAAGCTTCCCAGGAAAATGTACAATAAAGATTCTATAAGTAATGTTTGCCCTTCCTTCCTCTCTGTTAGTAAAATGCCCCCCTCCTCAATGACATCACATAGAGGTCAAAGTCAATCTAAACACCCTGTTGCAGAACAAAAACTACTTCAGGAGTATTTTTAGCATGAATGTAAATACAAGTTTTCGTACAAGGCAATGTAATTGAGAAATTAATAAACCCTATTAACTTGTAGGCTGGTGAACAACAAAGATAACAAGTTGAGATCTTTTAATGCTCTCCATGAAAAGGTAATAATTTCAGAAGTCTTTATTTAGAACAAGAAGAAAGCTGCATAGTACATACTGGAAGTTAAAACTGGAACCTTCAAGTTCAAGGTAAGAACTCTGCTGCTTAACTAATGCACTGCTCATAGCTGTCATCATTAATTTATGTTAGCCTCTGTAAACATCAAGAGTATAATAGGCCAATTTCACAACTAAATATAGATGCACATTTTGCCCTTATATAAATGGCAGATTGCTGCTGTAGATCATCACTGTAGCAACACGTCAGTAAAGATGCACTGTTTGATGGTCTGATGCGCACACAATATATAAAACCAGTTGTAATGGTTGTTTGGAAGCAAAGTGTAACACAGCAGCAAAATTTCATTTGTTCCACAAACTCAGGATATATTAAGCTTGGCTGACAAAGACTGTTTTGATGTGTTAAATCAGTTTGACCTTCATTTTTGCTTTATTTTTCTCATTTAACAGGTGAAATGACCATAATTTTTCCACATGTAAGAAAATATAAAGCTGACTGCCTAAAAAATGTGTCAGAAACATCTCCAACTGGTAACATTTTTATAAAGTATCAAAACCAAGATGCATGTAATTTTTAAGCTAAGATATATTATGATTGAATCATTATGACCCATTTGACTTGTGGTAAAATAGATCAAAAGAGTAATTAAAGCCATTCATCAGAATGCCTTCCCTCATCTTCAGAAAATGTCTTGTGTATGTTTGAACTTAATAATTAAATTAATTGGCTTTAGCCAATGAGAGGTTTTATTCTTAACACTTTAAGTTAGAGGATTTAATTCCAGAATGAGTCATTAGAATAGTAATAAAGAAAGCTGAGAGGTCTGCCCAGTTCTTTTCAACCAGTGTTCACCTTGATTCAAATAACCCTTGAATGAACCACAGCAAGACCAAACTATTCATGGTGTGCTTTGGTGTCTGCCAAAACCCTTGTGAATTAAAGTGTTTTGTTCTTCGTTTTCCCCCAGAACTTTAAGCTATACAACTGGCAGTTCCATACTAATAGGAAAAAGAATGCAGCTTTATCAAGTAATTTTTCTCCACCCAATAAATAGCATTTTACCTTGGAGCAACTTGTATATTTCACACCTTAAATTTCTATTTACCAAATCAGCTAATCACTTCACAATTGAACTCTGAACAAAAAAAATTATCAATTAAACTGGTTGAAACTCCTTCAAATTATCATTTAGGAATGAAGTAATTGCTTTCATCAGGGCAGAAAAGCCCGCCAGAACAGAAATGTCACTTTAGATTAGTGTTCTCCCTCCTGAAGCTATGGATGACACAGCTGATATAAGACTAAATGCCAAGACCAATCAATTGCTTTTGTGGCTCTGCTCTGAGCTGCTGTAAAAGGGGCCATTTTCTAGGATCTACTCTTCATTATAGTAAATGCTATCTCCTTGGTAACATAATTCCATTTCTCATAAATTCTGTCTGAGAGCATTGTCCTAACAATGGATGTTTGTGGAAAAGAATGCTGTTGGATTAATGCACAGAATTAAGTGTGAATGGCTGTCAAACTGCAATAGTTTACTAGTTCTTAAACATAAATTGAAGCCTTACATTAAAAAGAATTCTTGGGGAGAAATGAATGTCCTGAACAAGGGGAAGACATTGTATTTGAAGATTCTGTGCCACTGCTTTAGGATTTTGACTACTCTAGTTTTTATCTGTCCTGTACATTAAGTCAGTCAGATCACAACAGAGGTTGGGAAACACTTCACTAACTCTCAGCAGTGTAGACTGCAGATGTGAAACATCAGAAGCAAATACTAACTCATTAGGAAATGGTGTGTGATTGTAAATCTCTATAACTATGTTTAAATTTAAAAAAAAAAAAAAAAAAACACCTCAAAAGGTGTTCTTTGAACAGGGCACTTCCTGGAAAGCACCTAGACCTTAATTTATATTGTTCATCCCTCTGAAGTTACAGGAATCTGGGTTGTAGGCTCCAATTAAAAGGAAATTGAAAAAGCTAATATACTGAAAAAGGAGCAGTTCCCCACACTGCTTCTCTCTTTGGGTCCGAAGTTTAGAAAGAGATTCAGGATCACGGGTCTTTGCCCGACATAGGATAAAGGCTTTCTCCTCCTGGTGAGCATACATGTGTAACTTCCATTATCAGTAACAGGAAGCATGAGCTCACATTGAAAGAAGTCTGCTGTTAAATATTTGAAAGGGGTTGAGCATCTCTATCAAATGGCAAAATGAGAGGGAAGGGTGGGCACCTTTTGACGGCAGGACAGTTTACTAACCATGCAAAAGGCAACTTCTGGAATTTCTAGCACTCCAAGGCTCCATGATATTATTTTCATAATGTTCATAATTCATGGTTGCCAGTATCAGTAGTGAGGGGAGAGCCAGTATCCATGATGAAGAATGGGAATCTGGGCTGGAGTGGTGGCTTAGCAGTGGGAGCATTTGCCTGCAAAGCCAAAGGATCCTGGTTCAATTCTCCAGGACCCATGTAAGCCAGATGTACAAGGGGGTGCCCCTCCCTCCCTCTCCCTCCCTTCCTCTCTTTTTCTCTCAAATAAATAAATAAAATATATATATATTTTTTTTTAAAAATGGGAATTCAACATTAAACCCATGTTGTTTTCAATATTCTTTTGTTGGGAGGGGGTTGTATGAATATTATTTTCCTCCAACATTTCATACCTGACCCTGTGAATTAAGAGTATTTTTTGGCTCAGTAAGGATATTCTCTGGATATTGAACTTTGGGTGCTAAAAGTGGAATAGTTCTAGATAAAGGTGGATATTTGATGCTCACCAAGAAAAATCAGAGAAGGAAAGTAATGATGTGAGTTGATCCTTACACCAATGTGTTATTTTGCCTATACAGTAATAAATTCATCATAGTTCCTTTCTCCATTATGACACTGATAAATATTTAATTTATAATCACCTATATAAATTTTATGATTGTTATGAAACTTAATTTCTGGTATCCACTTCAGGCATATAGATGTGCTGATAATTGCTGCAAGTCCCAAAATCAATTGCTTTGGGATTCAAATTCATATGACCTTTTCTAGAGGAAAAAAATTCACTTTTTCTTTTAGTTTTCCTCAATGTGATTTCAAACATTTTTGAAAGTGGAGGAAAGGTTTTGAAAACTTTCAAGCTTCAAATGGCACAACTGGGAAGGAGGAAGCATGCTTTGACAAGACTGAAGATTTTTATGAAAATAAAAGTTCTGCTCATGTGACTGCTATAGGCACAAAACAAGCTTGTACTTGACATCAATGACCACATCACTGTTGGTGAACCATATTCAGTCCTCTGTGAAAGGAGACTGTTGAGTATTCACACCTGTTCTTTAAACACTACAACCAAGAGTTTGAAGCCCATGGGTCTATTATATATTCTGTCCCTCACATATATATTTTTTAAGACCTATTGTTACTTCATGTTTTCATACAGATTCCAAAAGCCCAGTGTACAGCTGCCAGGATTGTTATAATTTCTAGGTAACACTGTGTCATATTCATATTCAAAGGCTTAAAAATTTATTTGCTTCTAAGCCCATTTGAAAGTTCTTAAAATATAACCAAGGATGTGAACAAAGATATATCTCTCTTCCTCTCCCCCTCTCCCTCTCCCTCCCTCCCTTTCTCTCCCTCCCTCTCTCTCTCTCTCTCTCTCTCTCTCTCTCTCCTCTCTCTCTCTCTTCTCTCTCTCTCTCCCTCCCTCTCTCCCTCTTCCTCTCTCTCTCTCTCCCTCCCTCTCTCCCTCTCTTTCTCTCTCTCTCTCTCTTTCCCCCTCCTCTCTCTCTCTCCCCCCTCCCTTTCTTTCTCTCTTTCTCTCTTTCCCCCTCCTCTCTCTCTCCCCCCTCTCCCTCTGTCTCTCTCTGTGTCTCTCTCTCTCTCTCTCTCCCCCTCCCCCCCCCTCTCTCTCTTTCTCTCTCTCTTTTCGAGGTAGGGTCTCACTCTAGCCCAGGCTGACCTGGAATTCACTCTGTATTCTCAGGGTGGCCTTGAACTCATGGCGATCCTCCTACCTCTGCCTCCTGAGTGCTGGGATTAAAGGCATGCACTACCACGCCTGGCTTGTGAACAAAGATATTTCTAAAAGAATTCTTAACATAACTTTGATAACTAAACTGTAAAGATCTTGGAATATTCTCAATTAAACTTAGATATTAAAAAAAGACTTCAATGGCTTGGCTATTTATTTTTTTTTTTTTTTTTTGAGGTAAGGTCTCACTCTGCCCAGGCTGACCTGGAATTCACAGCGTGGCCCTGAACTCTCAATAATCCTCTTGCCTCTGCCTCCCAAGTGCTGGAATTAAAGGTGTGTGCCACCACTGCTTGGCGGCAATTTTTTTTTTACAATAATTTAGTTGATAAATTCTCAAAAGTCAAAATATAAGATTGGTTATTCATACATGGAATGATCATCCTCTCACAGTAGGGAATTGGGGTCAAATATTTGTTGAAAATCATTTAATGAATGTCTTTTATATAAAAATTACTTTTAAAACAATAAAAATATGACATATTGGGGTGAAAATTGAGACTGAGAAATGCCTTGATGCTTGAAAGCACCTTTTGCTCACTAAAAATTTATCATACAGTGGCATCAATGCTACCCCACCACTACTTGTAATATTAGAGCCTAAAACCATTTTAGAGAAAGGAAGTTGAGCCCTTCTCTCAAGGAGAGCTGGAACTGAAACCACTGGAAGAGGTCATACCTTTTGGAAGGTATCCTCAAAAGAAAAAAACCTAAAACACACAACTGACTCATTCTGCATGCAGTCAGGGTGCTTTTATCCTTAATGGCCCCTCAAAATCCAAAATAAGTCTTTTCCCAGAGCATAGTATTAAAGCTAATGATTGAGGATGGAATGTGTGTGCTCCACTCAATGATTTTTTCCATGTTAGTACCACCTGACAGCCATAGCGTTTTACACAAGAGAAAATATTATAAACAAAAAATATGCATAGAAAAGGCTTCCTGAAGTACCTGCTTAGATCCTGACCCAAGTATAGACTAAAAAGCTTCTATAATTGGTATCTTGAGATCACCACTGAGCATTATAACACTGATCAAACTATCATTATCAGGGTAATTCATTGCTTTGTTAATTGGCCACTGCATTTCCAGTTTCTAGGTTTGGATTCTTTCTAGCAGGATGGCTCCATAGCATTAATATATATCCTAGATATTTCTATGCGCTAAGGATTACCATGTAAGATTTAGTTTGAAAAGACGCGATATCACACTTAGGGTTTTATTAAGTAAGACAACGTATAAAATGCCTGCCCCACCCCCCCAGCCTTGCATTTCTCACTCAGAAACTTAGTCTGTCATAAAATCCACATTCTTTTTTAAAAAAAATTGTAAGATATCTAGTTCTCTGGTAAAAATCTGATTTTAGAGGTAGGAGGATCGCTGTGATTTTGAGGCCAGCCTGAGACTACATAGTGAATTCCAGGTCAGCATGGACTTGAGCACGAATCTACCTCAAAAAAAAAAAAAAAAAAAGTGACTTTAAAGAACTGAAATTAATCTGAACCAAACATTGGTCATAATGCATAAAGTTTTTTATAAAATAATGATAATTGGGTATTTTTTAATTTTATGAACTAAGTTATTTCTGGAAAACAAGAGTTTGCTGTGATATCAAATTATATAATGCTGAGCAGCAATATATTTTCCAATTATGAATGTAAAATTATCATAACTTTAAAAAAATATTTAATCTTTTAAAATTATTTGAGAGAGACAGACACAGAAAGAGACAGAGAATAAGAGGCAGACAGAAAGAGAGAGAATGGGTGCACCAGCGGCCTCTCAGCCTCTGTGAATGAACTCCAGATGCATTCGCCCCCTTGTGGGCAAGCACGGTATTGTGCACTTGCATCACTTTTGTGGCTAGCTAAATGTAGGACCTGGAGATCAAACAGGCATTCTTAGGCTTGGCAGGCAAGCACCTTAACTGCTAAGCCCTCTGTCTAGCCTTTAATGATCATAACTTTAATAGCAGCACATACTCAAACTATTTATATAGCCTTTTTTAGGAAAGCATACTGGTAATTTATAAGTTGATTTCAAGCAACTGTTTAACTGAATGAATCAATGAAAGATGTCTTTTTAATCAATGGACATTGCTCCATCACAAAGCCAAAAAAAAATAACTTGGGCTATGATTGTAGCTTGGTGGTAAGACACTTTTTTTTTTTTTTCAAGATAGGGTCTCACTCTAGCCCTGGCTAACCTGGAATTCACTATGTAGTTTCAGGGTGGCCTCGAACTCATGGTGATCCTCCTACCACTGCCTCCCAAGTGCTGGGATTAAAGGCGTGCACCACCACACCTGGCATGAGACACTTTAACATTTGCAAAGGTTCTGGGTTCAATGCTCAGCATATTAAAACTAATAAATAACTTCAGTAACTGAACTTAGAACTTAGAAATAAGTAGTTGAAATATATAAAATATATACAATCTGTGAAAACTTGCCTTGTGACCTGGCAGTGCTGTATGATTCTTGACTAAAATGAATATCCTGTCTCCTTTTATAGACACTTTACAAGAGTTATATTTTAAGTCTCCCTGCTATACTCTGTCAGTATCTCACTTGGATTTGTCTGGGCTGGGATACACATTTGGAGAAGTTTCATTTGTTACTAGCCAACAAAACAAAACAGCAGTGTTTCTCATAAGCCTACTTACAAAGACGGTGTGAAGTTCAATGAGTGACCAAGGGCAATGGGCAACTGCCATGGAACCATGCACTTAGAACTGAGTCTTCACACATTGCCACCCATCCACACATGCACAGATCATTGTTGGGAGAGGGTTAAACTGCATTTGAGAGGGTTTCTATTTAGACTTTCCTAATTATTCAATACTTAACAAAATTCTTAGAGGTGATATTTACAGAAAATGTGGGTGCTTTACTGTGTGCTAGGATTGTCTTTTAAAAAATGATTTCTTTCCATTCACTTTTTTTTTTCTATGAAATTTCCCATCTAGAAAATCTTCCATTTGGCTATTTTCCTAAAACTCAAGAGAAATACTATAGTTGGATCATTTTGTTTTTACTTCTATGTTTTATGGTTAGCCTTGTATAAATGAATTCAAAGTTAGGGTCACAAACTCAAATACCTGAAGGATGAAGGAAATTATGCAAGAATGTGAAGAAGATTAGGTGGGAGACAGCAGAGCAAGCTGGATAATAAACAGCCCAGGCACACTGTGGAACAGTAAAAGGAAATAGAAGACTGGAAAAAGCTTGCCCAGTGAAAAGGAGCATTCATTATTCTGGAAAATACATTTGTTTCTAGATGAGATCATCAATCCAAAATTATCAGGCCACCATCTTAAAAAGAAGCCAAAATTCAGCCAGGCGTGGTGGTGCATGCCTTTAATCCCAGCACTCAGGAGGCAGAGGTAGGAGGATTACCATGAGTTCGAGGCCACCCTGAGACTACGTAGTGAATTCCAGTCAGTCTGAACTAGAGTGAGACCCTACCTCAAAAAGAAAGAAAGAAAGAAAGAAAGAAAGAAAGAAAGAAAGAAAGAAAGAAAGAAAGAAAGAAAGGGAGAGAAAAGCCAAAATGCTATATATATATTTTTTTAAAAATCATCTGTTTACTATAAAAATGAAACTCTTCAGTTCTTTGTGGGTTTCATTTGGGCTGGGACAGTTTAGAAGTCTTTGGTTAAATGGCCTTTTCTAAAGAAAGGACTTCATTATGGGCACATAATGGTATGGAGTATGAAGATTTTTATCCAAGCCATGTGACACTGGTGAAATGGTTAAGTGGTATAAAATGAGGGAAAATAAAAGTTAAAGTTAGATTGGCAGAAAAGTAACTATGATGACTGTCAGTGATTTCCTCTGAGTGGTAGAATTTTTGCTTACATTTCTTCTCAGTGTTACAATTTGAATAGGAAATGTTCTTCACAGGCTCAAATGTTGATGACTGGATTCCCAACTGGTAGTATCATTCTGGGAGGTGGTGAAAACTTTAAGAGATAGGATCTAGCTGGAGGAAACAGTTTGCTGAGGGAATGCCATTGAAAGTTATCATGTTCCGGGCCCCTTATTGTTCCCTACTCTGTTTTCCAGCCACTCTGAAGTGAGCATCTCAGCTCCACCATGTTAGTGCACCATTTTGCTCTGCCACACCAAAGGCTTAGAAACAGTGGGGTCATGCAAACATGAACCAAAACCTTGGAAGCCATGTCACAATTATGAAAAGGTTAACACAGATTGTTGTTATCAAAGAGGAGTGCTTGCTGTAACTAAGACAATGTGGTTCAGAAAAGTTATAACTGATGATCTCTTAGAGAAATTTAGAAATGGGATAAGGAAACCCTACAATGAAGTAGGTGGAGCTTAGTGGGCAATTCTGATGCAGATTCAGAAGGCCAAAATGCTAACTGGAATGTGGTCAGCAATGTTTGTGCTCATGAGATTTCAGATAAGAATGGATACTTTGTTGAATTGGATTTACAAGTAACTATATGAATTTCTTGTAACAAAGAACATCCCTACATTTTGTCCATTCCCTGAAACTATGGGAGGTTCAGATTAAAAGTGATGGATTAACTTCAAGGCAGATCAGCATTCATGGTCTAGCATGGTAATTTCTGCTGCATTTAGCCAAGTTTATAAGGAATTGGGGAACAGAAAGCAGAGCACAAAGATTTAAAAAACCTACAGTTTAATTGAAACAAGAAAATTGACCATTGTGAATAAGAAATTATGTTCATTAAAGAGATTAATTAAGAAGTCATTAAGAAGAACTCATGTAATTTGCACCAAGATAGTAGAAGAGATGCCTGAAATACCCATAATCAGTAAAAGACCCGAGTGTAAACATGTAATATCAGTTAAAAGACTTTCCCTTGAGAAAACAGTGGTGCCAGATACCTTGCTTGTATAAGACAGCATGAGAAGTCGTTTCCCCAGGATTCACCTTATCATACTCAGCTTCCCAGGTATATAGATGTAGATGCAAGTGGGTCTGGCTGATTCTTCAGCTAATGACAGGTTTTCATATCATCTACATGATGTTGGTTGTGTAGGCAGACAGAATGCCACAGAGGCAGGTTCGTGGAGGCGTCCACCCAGGTTTCAAAGGAATCTAAGTGCTTCCCTGAGTCTTGGATGAAATTCTCATCTTGTACTTTAAAGCAATGCTGGCCAAGTTGAGACTTCTGGGATACTGTGGTGGGTATGGGGAACAAATAAATGCATTTTCAAAACTGAAAAATTATAATGGAATGACTTACTGACTATCCAGTAATAAGAAAGATAACCAAGAACCTTTGGGGTCTGGGACAGAATTGTAAGGTGTGAATATGAAATGTCTCCCATAGTCTTATGTGTTGAAGAATTGCGCCATAGCTGGTTTTTTTTCTATTTTCAGAGATAGTTGGGGCTACTTGGAGAAAATAGGTCACTGTGGCATTCCTTTGAAGGGTATCTTGTTCCTCACCCCTTCCTAGACTTTGCTCTGCTTCTTGACTGCCATCAGGTATAATGTTCTGCTCCACACACGTACACCAAGATGCTCTGCTCAATTTCAGGCCCAGGAACAATGGAGCCAGCCAACTATGGAACAAAACTTTCAATACCATGAGCCAAGGTAGATCTTTCCTCCTTTAAACTGTTTTCTTAGGTAGTTATGACATTGTTGAAAAGGCTGGGCTAGAGTGATGGCTTAGCAGTTAAGGTGCTTGCCTGTGAAGCCGAAGGACCCAGAATCAATTGCCCATATCCAAGTAAGCCAGATGCACAAGGTGGCAAATGTGTTTGGAGTGTGGCTTGAGGCCCTGGTATATCCATTCTCTCTGTTTCTATCTGCCTCTTTCTCTCTCTCTCAAATAAATAAGTAAAATATTTCTTTAAAAAGTTAGCATAAGACATTTTAGAAATTTACTATAAATATTCAGTGAAAAATAGATCAAGTAAAATTTAGCCTATAATTGAAAGTAGCTCTGAAAGTTGAAAATACTCATATGCATACATGTACAGAGATGCATTTACCAGAGTGAAGCTACACCATTTCAAATACTTAATCATAATATGCAGCTCAATCAGCTCACATTGGTGATAGCACATAAAGATTCTTTCTTTCATTAAAAATAAAAATATAGGGCTGGAGAGATGGCTTAGCGGTTACATGCTTGCCTATGAAGCCTAAGGACCCTGGTTCGAGGCTCGCTTCTCCAGGACCCATGTAAGCCAGATGCACAAGGGGGTGCATGCATCTGGAGTTCGTTTGCAGTCACTAGAGGCCCTGGTGCACCCATTCTCTCTCTCTCTCTTTCTCTGCCTATTTCTGTATCTCTCTCTCTCTCTCTCAAATAAATAAAAAATATTAAAATAAAAATAAAAATATATCTGTTTTTATAACAAAAGGCAGTCTCCTCCCTAAAAGAATTAGTAGTTTCTTAAAAGTGTATGCTAAGCATGAGTGTTTCTGTTAGTGTAATAATAATGTTGAGACAGAATCTTTTATCTATGGCACAACTTTATTAAGTACTTGTTGATTATTATGCTGATGATGATCTGAATGCCTTTAAAAGTAATGATTATAAATAGTAAACAACACATCCAGTAGTGGTGCTATTAAATTACACCTAACCAGTAAGTCACTCTATTAGATAGCATTATAGCAAAAGGGAAAAAGTTAATAAGGGGAGAAAGAAGAAACAAAGATACCTACTCCAAAACTGATTTCATAAATGTTTCCCTGACAGAAATGTAAAAAATGCTCAAAAAAGTCTCTTCCCCTTTCTGTACTCTGAAGGTAATGTTAGTAAGCATCAACTGAGGCAATCTGAGTAATGATATGTGACCAAGTCATGTTAGGTCATTTCTACAAACCAGATATAGCCATAATAATAGGAACAAGGGAGATATCTCTACAGTAGACTTCTAAATGTTCAAATTTGCTACATTTGTATAGGTCTAATCTGAAACAAAAATATAAAAATATATAAACAGAGACAGTACTCTAAGGAGAAGGGAGAAAAATATAAGGAAAGAAGGTGAGAAAATGCAGATATGGTATGATGTTAAGATGCTGAGTCTTAGACTAGAAGTGTATTTAGGGAGGCCTTCTGAAATTCAAAGAGCTCTGGAACCAGTTTCCTTGCAACTAAATTTCTCTGTTTCTGGATGTCTCTTGCATGTGCATGTGTAAAATGTGTGGTGTGAGTGTGTATTTTAACCCATCTAGTTCCCCTACAGAAACAGCCTTCTCACTTCCTGGTCGCTAGACACTCCCACTTGCTGCCAGTATCTCTTAGCCCCTCAGACTGACGCTGACAGCTAAGGTGGAAAGGACAGCCATGAAGTCTATGTGCAACCTCTGCTGCTTTATGAATCTGATCAGAATGACACAATTCTAGTCAATTTTCATCCCAGCAGGTAAAAGCATGAGAAATATTTTTATATAGGAGTATAACACTACTCTTCACCTGCAGTTTCCAGTACTGATTGTAGAGCAGGTCTCAGTTGGAAGAGAAAACACACACATACAAAAACACATGCACACACACACACACATGTACATACAAGTGACAGGGGAGGAAGAGAGGGTGAGACAGACAGACAGATGGACTGCTGGTGTGCATCCCACAGCACACATGCTACAATTTTCTACTCTTCACCTGTAATACAGTAAGGATTGCTATATATCCCACTGTAGGCTAGAATTTTATTGATAGACCCTGATGGCATTGTACACTCCATAAGAGCAAAGAACAAGTGATTTGTCATGTCACTAGAAACCCAACACAAAATTATAACCTTCATTTAGAAGTCTCTTTGGAACTTAATAAAAAAAAGCATTTATGGTGAATGGTTATCAATATCTATATTTATACCATGATGAAAATGGGACCAGAAAGAACATCAAGTCAACTCCTACATAGAAAATCACCCCCAAATTCTTCAATTGCACAAGGAATTTGTAATGACTTGGAAAAATTCTATACAAATTGTTGGAAACATGGCCAGCAGAAAATGAGAACAAATTTGTCTCATTTCACAAAGATTTCTAAAAGAATTCATGTGCTTGAGTTCAATGTTAATTTATATTTTAGTATTCAAAATCAGGTTTGGGTCTTTTACATTTCATATGACTGAGGTTGCACAGACCTCTGGACAATCTATGTACAAAATTCAAGAAAAGGAAGAGCTATTCATTACTTCTACATCATTATACTCAACTTTCATATGAACTCAACAGGTACCGTGTCACTTAGACAACACAAGCCTGAGTGAGGACTATATACACCCTGGAGAAAACCCCATCCAAGTTCTTTCAAAGCATCCATCTAAAAGATGCCTCTGCCTTGCATGGTCAGCAGAACATCAAGTTGCATGTCAGGTTCACGGAAGGTCCACTCTCTACAACTGAGAGCTCCAGTAGAGAAGTAATGAGACTGTTCTTCTCTGTGTGTCAGGCCTGCAATGCTAGTTATAAGAAGGCTAAGTGAGCTTTTAAAAATGAGAGCATCAAGCCGGGCATGGTGGTAGACACTTTTAATACCAGCAATTGGGAGGCAGAGATAGGAGGACCTGGGCTGTCCATCTGTATTCTTTCTCCTCCCCACCATGCTCTCTAGTAACGAAATAAATTTTTTTAAAAATATTAATCTAGCTGGGAGTGGTGGTGCATGCCTTTAATCCCAGCACTTGGGAGGCAGAGGTAGTAGGATCACCATGAGTTCGAGGGCACCCTGAGACTGCATAGTGAATTCCAGGTCAGCCTGAGCTAGAGTGAAACCCTACCTCAAAAAAAAAAAAAAAAAAAAAAAAAGAGAGATCTTAGTAGTTCATGCTCTTATGTGAGATCCTGGATCAAACCTGTGTGTGTATAAAAATGATTTGTAAGCCAACACAAACTGACACAATTAGAATATCCACTGGGAAATAAAAGGATCTATCAAATGGTAGGAAAATGTAACAGAAAGCTCAATTTTTCTTTATAATTCAGTACTGATCTATGGAAGTGTGGGACCTGGATGGTGGGCCATGTTCTGCCATTAGTAGATATATAATTTCCACAGGATGTTTAATTTCTCCAGCTCTGTCTTTATTGAATTTAGGGATGGAGAGATGGCTTAGTGATTAAGGCACTTGCCTGTGAAGTATAAGGAACCAGGTTTGATTCTCCAGAACCCACATAAGCTAGATGCATAAAATAAGTGAATCTGGGACATCTTTTCACTTGAAGATTATATTTTCACTTGGGTTTCTGTCACATAATTAAAAAGAATGGCTGCTACTTATGAGAAGCACTGTCCAGGCTGGCAATGTTTTCTACAGCCACAAAGCCTACAATGAGTGCTTGTGCTACCTGACTTCTGTGAGAGTGCATGATTGTGTGATTCAAGTACTATATAAGAAAACCGGCTTTACTAAACCTTCTGTTTAATATCAATGCAATAATCTTGCCTCTACTTTTCCAAAGGAAAGCCTGCAACTTCCTCCAACACTAAGAGAGCAGAACACAAAGCAATTATTCTTAGTTCATAATAAACAGAAATTATCTAAGCTTGCCTCAGTTCAGAGATATTTGCTCAAGCATGTTTATAGCTGCTCAATTCACAATAGCTAAGAACTGGGATCAACCCAGGTGCCCATTACTGGATGTAATGGATAGCCAAGATATGATATATCTACATGATGGAATTCTACTCAGCAGTTAGAAAAAAATGAGACAAAGAAATTTGTAGAAAAATGGTCGAACTTGGAATGGATAATACTCAGTGAACTCACACAATCACAGAAAGATAATCACCACATGGTCTCACACACTTGCAGCTCCTAACCTGGATCAGCCTGAGATGCTGACTGTTGCAGTCAGGTTCGCATTGCTGGCAGAAGTCACCTGACTAAAAGAAGCTTGTGGGAAAAGAGAGGTTTATTTTGGCTTACAGGCTCAAGGGGGAAGCTCCATGATGGCAGGAAAAACGATGGCATGAGCAGAGAGTGGACATCACCCTCTGGTCAACATAAGGTGGACAACAACAACCGGAGAGTGTGCCAAACACTGGCAAGGGGAAGCTGGCTATAATACCCATAAGCCCTCCCCCAACAATACACTGCCTCCAGGAGGCTTTAATTTCTAAATTGCCATCAGCTGGAGAGACTAGCATTCAGAACACTTAAGTTTATGGGGGACACCTGAATCAAACCACTACATTCCGCCCCTGGCCCCTATGAACTGATAACCATACACGATGTAAAATGCAATGCATTCATACAATTTTAAAAGTCCCCATAGTTTTTATTAATTCCAATGATGTTCATACGTCCCCATAATCCAAGGTCTTTTAACTGAGCCATAATACCAAAAATATCCCCCAAAATACCCATAATGGCACAGAATAAACATTCACGCTGCAAAGGATGGCATTGGGCAAAGCAAAGAAATATTCAACCAATACAAGATTTAAAACAACCAGGGCAAACGTCATACTCTGTAATTCCAATCCAACAACTACTTAGTGACAAATCTCCAAGTCTGATAATTCTGACCAGCAACAAGACTCTGGAGTTCCAATTCCACCCCTCCAGCTAGGCTACTCACAGTCCTGGAAAACTTCATCCAGGGCCGGCAGCTCTCCTTGGCAGCCATCTCATAGTCCCGGCATCTCCACTGGGTCTCCACTGCAACCCACGGTCCATCCTCATGGCCCCAGGGGATCTCCTTGCAGGCATCCAGCAAACCTGCTTCACACTGCTCACGGCCATTTCCAAAACACAAGACTGTGTTACAAACTCAATAACCCTCTCTTTCCTGCATTTTTTAAACTAGAGTGCCAATTTGTTAATCCAGGGGGGGGAGTAAATCAGACTTTGAATAACAGGACACTCCTTCAGCATTCAGGCCCCTTCAAAAGAGTCTGCATTCTTCCTGTTGCCCCATTGCAGGTTAGCTGGCCTAATCTCAAAAGTTGTAATCTCAGCCGGGCGTGGTGGCGCACGCCTTTAATCCCAGCACTCGGGAGGCAGAGGTAGGAGGATTGCCGTGAGTTCGAGGCTACCCTGAGACAACATCGCTAATTCCAGGTCAGCCTGGACCAGAGTGAGACCCTACCTCGAAAAACCAAAAAAAAAAAAAAAAAAAAAAAAAAAAAAAAAAAAAAAGTTGTAATCTCTCAACTGCAGCTGAACGGGTAGAGTTCACCCAAAGATTTCATCTTTTCTGTGCCATATCCCTCTGCTCACACCAGTTCATTTCTATGCAAAGCAACCCTGCAAAACTTCTAAGGTCACGGGCATAACAGCAAACTTGTCACACAAACTGCTAGCCCAGTCCAAATAAAGCTCTTTCTCACCCTCATAAGCCAAACCTCACAGTCCATAGTTCTTCCTCTTGAAAATCAGCTCCAAAAGGCCAAAGACACACAGTCAGGTGTCTAGCAACAATCCCACTCCTCGGTACCACTATACTGTTGCAGTCAGGTTTGCATTGCTGGCAGAAATCACCCGACTAAAAGCAGCTTGTGAGAAAAAAAGAGGTTTATTTTGACTTACAGGCTCGAGGGGGAAGCTCCATGATGGCAGGGAAAACGGTGGCATGAGCAGAGGGTGGACATCACCCTCTGGTCAACATAAGGTGGACAACAGCAACCGGAGAGCGTGCCAAACACTGGCAAGGGGAAGCTGGCTGTAATACCCATAAGCCCGCCCCCAACAATGCTCTACCTCCAGGAGGCTTTAATTTCCAATTGCCGTCAGCTGGGGAGACTAGCATTCAGAACACTTAAGCTTATAGGGGACACCTGAATCAAACCACCACACCAACATACCTAATAGGCATCTCGAGGCCTGGACAATAGGGAGGGTAAGGCTTGAGGGGAAGGGAAGGGTAGGAGGGGACACAAAACTGAACCCAAATGGAACTGGTAACATAGAATCCTATATCCTAGAAGACAGACAAAAAGGTTGAACCCTCAACAGGACCTTAGGGGGAGCACCTGAATCAAAGGGCCCTAGAGAGGGTGAGATGAAGCCTAACCTTAAATTTCGTACATCTGTTTTTCTCTTTCTTTCTTTCTTTCCTTTCTCTTTCCTTCTTTCTTTATTTTCTTTCTTTTCCCTTGGCACTGGCCTGTAACACCAGTACCAGGATGTGGTAAATACCCACAATGAGCTGTTGGTCAGAGAGACCCACAAGATTTCCCAAAAGAGGACAGACTTCTGTCAGAGCACTTGATTATCCACCAGAGGTTAATGGTAAGACCCTACTTCTTTATAAATATATTTTTTATTTATATTATTCTGATTTTACATTCATAGTATTGGTTCCATTGTCCTCCTCCCTGTCCTCCCTCTTCCAAAGGGACCCTCATCATTGGGGAATATGGGTCATGTATTGTGGGGGTAGTCAAGAGTTCTGGGGGATAGGCCCCAGTCTCTGTGCATAATTCCCCAACTTGTGACTCTGAAGATGCCATATGCTGTTGGCATGGAACATGGAGAGACCTGGCTGGAATCTGGAAGAGAGCCAGTCCCCAGACAGTTAGCCCATATGGTGCTAGAAGGCACTACATGAGCTACTGGGGGAAAGTGGCCAACATCTGTCTGAGCAACTCAAGGACTAAGCTACTCAGAAGCAAACAACCTGATGTGATACTCACACAAGTGCAATAGTGGCACACAGACATGGTGGGTAACAAGTTGCTCTTGGATTGGCTAACAGATCCACTCAGTGGAAAGGAACCCATATCTGGAACTGGGAAACAAGTCAGAATCTTATCCAGATAATGAGTTTTCTTTCCAATATCAAACTCCCACTAATCTTGGTCTACAATAAAGTCTACATTCATTAAATTCTCTCCAAACTAATAATGGTCCCATTTAACCAGTGCTGACTTCACTCTCCGATGGAGAATCTGCTTCTCATTTTCAGACAGAAGCAGGACCTGAGAAGAAAAATGACCCATCACACTTCACCAGGGCCCCAGGTGAAAGCATAGAGGAATTGGGGAAATGAGCAAGAGTGCCGCTTTCTCAGTGAACCTGATATCAGCACAGGGTGACACTCAACACCTACCATACCAGAGATCCAGAAGCTTCTAAGAGCCCATCTCTGAAGTGGACTTAAAATGCACCCAACATGGCCCAGAAAATTTCATGGAAGAGGGGGCGGAAAGATTGTTAAAGCCACAAGTTGGGACATTGTGCACAAAGACATTGCCTCTTCCCCATAACTGACAGCTGCCCCCACAATGCATGATGCACAATCCCCATGGGGATGACAAGCAATCCCAATGAGGAGGGTCCCTTTGGAGAGGGGCAGGGATGAGGGAAAGGATGGTACCAACATATGCTCTTTACATACTGAGTATGTCCATAACTTATAAAAAATACATTAAAAAGAATATAGAAGAGTTACAGCTTTGTTTGAAAAAACCTTTTTTTACTTGTTAGCATCAGAGATTTTAATCATGGCTAAAATTTAGCATTTTTGAAGAATGCCTTTTTACAGCCTATATAAGTATGATAATATGGAATGTAGCAGACAGCTTCAGGTTTGCTGAGATGAACTTCCAGACCAGGCACAGTTATGGAGGAAGGGATATTATTTATTGAAGCTTACAGATCCAGGGGATGTTCCATAATGGCAGGAGAAGCGGCCTGCTCTCACAGCACCAGGCAAGAGAGAGAAAAGCCAACCAGGCACATAGCACACAGAGCAAAAAACTACAGCCAAAAAGTCACACAGCACACTTCAGGAACTCCTGCTAGGCACACTTTGCATATCTTTACAATGGAATCTCAAACCATCACCACACCTTAAAACCGGCCCCAGTGACATTGCCTCTAGCAAGGTTATTGCAGATGCAAACTATAAACTAATAAAATATTGAATATATTGGGGGACATATATTCAAACTACCAAAGGAACATTCCAATAGAATCACACATCTGGATCTAGCAATCAATAGGCACATACTGGTTGCTCTCTGATGCCAGGCTAAATCCAAATCCATCAATATCTGGGAGCACCAGTACTTTTGTACTCTAGACACAAAGACAATACTCCTTTCTGCCCCCAAGGTATGAAATATTTACATTATTTTTCAGTAAATTTGCATAGCTAAAACCATAGTTCTTGCTAAACACAGGTTTAGATCCCATGGGATGGGCTGATCTGTAACTGATCTGAGAGCAACCACCATGCCACCTCTAACCTGCTGAGCCTTTGAAAACATCCCAGACCAACACAGGATAAGTGTGTAAGAACCAATGTTCACCCAAGTTAGTCAGGCTCTTGTGACTTACTCAAAAGCATGTGACTCCTGGAAATTATGACTACTTGCAGTGAAACATCATCTGGTTTCCTGTTAATCATATTTACTGTACTTACAAACAACACAAAGATGCCCTGGTACATCATGTTTGAAATTACTTGAAGGACTAAGAAAAACAACCAAATAGAAAACCCTATGAAGTACATGTTAAATAAAGTAGAATCTTCTTTTAAATGGAATATGTAGAGAATTATTAGTAGTGAAAACAATGATTACACGTTAATTCCATCTGAGCTTCTGCTGGCTTGGGGACTAACAGCTTAGGGTTTCAATTTCTGAGCAGACACTATTTAGCTCAAAGTTCTGAAAAGCCATAAAGTCTATGTCTTTTAAGTCTGAGGTGAAGGGACCTGGAGGTTTAGATGGAGCATACTACAAAAGGAAAGGAAGCCCTTTATAGACAGCTATTATACCTGATAGGCTCCATGCAAGACAGTTGAAATGTGAGCTTCAGTATTCAAAATAGAAAGGATACAATCATATGTCTGGTTAACTTACAGGAAATAGTTCCAGAGACAATTTTACACTAACTACAGTGATTTGGGCAATTTTTTAAAATAATACCAGCCAATTTCTCTCCATTATACTCTGCTGGCAGAAAATAAAACATTTTTCTTTGAAATGATTGCCTTTGGTTTTGTTAAATCATGCATTCTGTCAACATGTGGTCACCATTTTTACATGATCTTTCTGCTTCTCCAGAAAAGAATGAATTCACAGTCTGAACCCTGATATAAATATGTAATCTTGCAACTGTTAAGGCTTCTTGTATTACTGCAAAATGAAGAGATAAGAAATGGACTTGGTACAAAAGAAATGAAATGAAAAAAAAAAAAAAAGATGATGACCAATAAGTATCAAGCTCCAATTCTTACATCATCCGCCAAATAGATGAAGAAAATGCCCAGGCTGACCGCTTTCCTTACTTTAACACAAAAGAATTGTAGAAAGTTCATCATCTTAAAGTCACCAATATTTGAAAATGATTCCAATAAATACGTAGTAGCAACTTTGTTACAGCTAGCAAAAGGTTAGGGAGGCTGAGGCTGCAATGTGATCTTATGACAGGCATTACCTTGTCATTAAATAAAGACTTTCAGACATAAGTGTAAAATGCCTGAGCTATAATTGCTTCCACTCACTGTTGTCGTCCTGTGGGTAGAGATCCCTATCTCCATCCTCCAGCCTATCTTTCAGAGTTAAATTATATTTCACAATGGAAACTGTAGATATTTGTGTTGTTGCTCCCTTCTGAGCCTTTGTTGGTGACATAGCTAAGAAGTAACAATTTCTGAGATATTCACGCCAAGATTGACTCCCCTTGGGGCTGGATTTCTCAGTTGACACTCCAAACATAGTTTAGGTCTGTGTTGTACCTCAAACTAATTTATAGTAAAAAATAAAATAAAATGTTAAGCCTAAGAAAAACAACTCAGATATTTCAAATAGGTAACAAAATTTATCTCTCCACATGAATCTTGAAGTAGATGAAAATGTACAGAACCAAAATAGAATGAGAGCTTTTATGTGAGAAAGTCATGGCAAAGCCTCTAGAGTGGCAATCTCAGAGACCAACACCTGGAAAGAAACTGCAGCAGCCGACCCACACTCAGGCTGTGTGTTGGATATTGTAGGTTCTGGCATTCCCCTGCTACCCTCCCTTGGACAGGCAAGACATAAAGAAATTTAAAATATAAAGCTTAGAGAAAACTACTTACAGGGAGGTTTTACTATTCAAGAGTAAATGGGATTCACATTAAAGTACATTTCAATTCAGGTGGTACTCTGCTTGTGATAGAATCCTCGACACCTCATAATGTAATCACCTTGCAAGGCAGACAAATTCATGCAACCTCTATGTCGAGATAAAACCTCAAGTTTAGAATACTGTCAGAACTTTCAACTGACCAGAGTAATTTTTGTACTTATAACTTCACAAGGAAGCCCATCTCTCTCTTTCTCTGTCTCTCCACCCCCCCCCATTTCACTCTCTCTCACAGACATGCAGACACCCACAAATGCATACACACAATTAGCAAATTATTGTGTTTTTATCTCATCAATGACAACCCCTTGAGATTTCTTAAAGTGGATATCCACTCTTCCCATTCCATGCACTTTCTATTCTGTAGTGACTGATTTGGTTGGGGGAAGGCTTATAATTTGAGCTTATAACTTGAAACCCTGAATAACAGAAAACCAAAAGAGCAAAAAAGACCCGGTTTCCATCAGAATCCCACAGTCATCAACTTGGGGAGCACTGATATCTGGAAAGCAGTAAAACCAGGAAGTTACTAGATAGCCAAAATTTTATGGGCATACCTTTTCTAGACTTCCACCCTCTAATTTTCAAGATGGAGGAAAAAAATATTCATTTGAGATAGCTGAAATCACCCATAAATTCTAACCCTCCCCCCAAAAATTTCATCAAAGAAGCTAGTAGAAGTTTTTTGCCCAACTCAGGAGGAAGTAAATCATACCTAGGTAGGATGTTGCATTTTTCAATCAGCTATCTAATAACAATGTAGTGTCACAAACATGGCTGCACTACTCTCTACTCTGCAGACTTCCTAAGGCTGATAGAAGCTCCCTTGCACACCCTGAAAGAACCACATGTTGGTCTTATTCAAGGGTGAGGGTCCAGGCCACTCCAGTGGCTTAAACTCAAGTGCATACTTAAAGTCTTTCTTTCTCAAGAGAACACATTTTATCATTACTTTAGCTGTGTGGTATTCTTAGCAACACTCAATTAAAAAAGTCATAATCCATTCCTTCCATTTCCCATTAATCACTGCTTAAACAAAATGATTTAATAAAATGGCTAATAACTGAGCCTGACTTGTTTCTTCACATTGCACTCATTGGTTCACACAGTGTCATTGAATTCGTAAAAAGCCTCATGGTGATACATTGATAGACTGGGGCACAGGGGCTTAGTGTGCTCACATAATTTGTCTAACTAAAGTCTCCCAGAGAGCCCTGGGTTCAAATCCAAGTGTATTCACATACAGAGTTCTCATGTTCAACCAAAAGTAAACATCTGGCTGGTAAACAAGGGGCTGGCTAAGAAGAAAGGATGTGTCCTAACCATTTGATGTACAAGGAGGTAAATGTTAAAACACATGAGTTAGTGTTTGTTTAAAAAAAATTCATCCCATGTGAAGGATCATTTATAATCTCAGGATTAGATAGGACCTATGATTATTATGGTAGATTAAAGAAGTCTTATTTTTAAAATTTATGAGTTCAGTTTACATAAATTTGGGGAAAAATAACATGGTTGCTTTGTGTGGCCATCTGCCACTCTCATAAGCATCACTAGCTTCAGAACTGAGAAGGCTGGTAGTTTTGCTTGGGTGTTAATTAAAGCCTTCCTAAGAATAATTTTAATTCAGTGTTTTAGAGCCAAACTCTGCTTCATGACTCATATTTTACATAGTATTTTTGAAATGAGAGCACGGCAGAGGTCCGAATGGCATAACCAGATCTTTGAGATGAAAGTTGTGTTTCTAGAGCTGAGCCTAGAAACCACTGTGATGATTTTCTGCATGTGGTATAGGAATGGCCCATGATGCTGAACAGAGGATTCTCCCCACCCCAAATTTAGACTTATCTTGTTATTCAACCACTTAATATCCTCTAGTTCCTTGTACCTTTTTTTTATACATTAAGAATGGCTGTTATTCAACAGTTTACAAGATTTGACAATCACATTTGATTACAAAGTACAATATAATATCGTATATAGCTTTTAATTCGTATTTCTTCTCAGCATCTCCTTCGACTCAAGGATCATGCTATTTTATACTTTTTGCAGTTAAATGTCTTTTGCCAAATGAGCTCTTCACACAGCCTTCACTTTGGTGTTAAGGTGTATACTTCATCCTTACAGCAAGAAGCACTGGCAGAGAGGGAGTCCCACTGAATCTCAACTCCAGCATTATCTTTGCAAATTCAGCTGCTTTCTCTACATTTCATTTTGACCATTTACCAAATAGAGATAAAAGACTCACCAATATTCTGAATACATTATGTGACTGTGGAAGGGCAACAAAGAATTTTGAGGGAAAAATATCCCTAAGTATCTATTATTATCATAACAAAAATAGCATTGCTGTCTATTAGAAGGCAAAGAGAAAGAAGTGAACAGAAGTAATTATCTGAGCTATAATTTGGTCTTGACAACAGAACACCCCTCTTTCGCCTAAGAAAAGGCTCCATACTGATGGGCATTAAAGGAGTACTGTGAATACTAGGTTGTATGTTGAGGGGATATAATGGTAGTCAGTAGAATATCCTCAGTGTAACTGTGTGGGCTCTAGGCCCAACATACAGGAGAAAGTTGGTCCTACAGATGTGGGATGTCCAGGGAGGGATCTGGAGCCATGTAGCAGTTACAAGCAATTTTAAGATGTAAGTCTCTATTTTCTTCTTTTTCTTATTAGTTAACCAAATGACATCCCATATGGAAAGTAATCAAAGAAAGAATTGTGGATTCAATTTGATTTGATTTCTAAATTATTAAACTATTTTATTAAAATATTATTTTTAATTCAATTAGTATGGAGGAGTATAAAGGCAAAAGCTTCTCAGATCTAAGTCTCTTTATTCCCAGAAGGAATCATTTTGAATTGGTTTTCTATTTTTGTATACATTCCCAGGAAGGATAAACACACTCAAGAATAGATATAGCTTCATCTCACTTTACTTATATGAATAGAATTATTCTCTCAATACTATTCTGAAACTTGCAAATATATGTTTTGAAATTGGAACCACACCTGTTTATTTAGATCAACTGTAGTCTATTTAAATAGAAGCTAATATTGAAAGAACTTAACAATTCTGATATCAAGGAGAAAAATATATTTCCAAATTTTGATATTAAAACTATTCTGAAGTTATTTCTACATGTTTTCATGATGTATTTCAGGAGTTTGTTAGTAGAGGTGGAATTACAGAATAAAAGAGCATGCACATTAATACATAATTAAGCCTGTTAGCTAAAAGAAAGCAAATCCCTCTTCCTATTTTGAATAGAAAATCTTTTGATTTGGCTATTTGACAATGGCCAAAATAATACAGGCTTGTGAATTATACATACAGATAATAAAAAGGTCATTTGTATAGTTTTTAAAATTATCTTTATATTATAATAGAATACTCATATTCTAGCACTGTTGGGATTATGTTGCTATGTAACATCAAATATTTAGTTCATTTAAATCTATAAAATGATTAACAGTAATTTAATAAAGGCATATAATGTATGAAAAATGTATAAAAGTGAACATATATCATGGCTCTTACTATATCCTATTGCTTTTCCAAAAGCAAATATCAGGAAGAACCTAAAATATAATGCAAGTAAAAACATCAATGTAGATTATTGGTTTGTACCATGCTAAATTTTCTTTTCTTTTCTTTTCCTTTTTTTTTTTTTTTTTTTTTGATGTGTAACTATCAACCTATGAGGCACTTTATCTGGAATAAAGAAGCTTTGTTAGTGGTCACAAAAAACATTTCATTTAGTAAAATAGCCTCCCATATATATGCTGAGGGACTTATATTCTGTAGCTATAGAATAATAATTAATTTTCCTTTTACTTAATACTGCTTGACAGGCCTTACTCATTGTATAGTCCAGACAAAAAAGGTCAGGGTGGCACTTTCTGAGCCACCAATCTAGGTGAAATGCATGTTAAATCCTGGAGTGTTTAGAACACAATGCATGATTTTGTGAGCATCTCACCTACAGTGTACAAACACATCTCTGAAAATGAAGTGTGAAATTTAAACACCTTTGTCCTTAAAACAAGCACATTCTGCCAAAAATGCTCTCTTCTGTGAACTCTTGGCACTGACGGAACAGGATGCAATATCCTTTGCATTCAGCTGCCAAAGACAAGAGTCCAGATCCAAAAGGAAGAAGCCAAGTAAATTGTTTAGGCTTATGACCTAACATTCTCCTTGGCATAAAAGATTCATTCTTTAGCTTTCCAATAAGCCTTGCCAAGTGGAAAGGCAATAAATTCATATTCTGTAACTCGGTGAGTAATTCAGATAAACAACCTCTAATATTTGAAAAACCTGTCTTCTCAGTGCTTAATTTTTAAGGCTGAAATAATAATATTAAGGAATTATCACTCTAAGATTCTTTCTGAAAAATAACTACTCGTTTAAACACAGAGTAAATCATAAACAAAGGAAAAATATTCTTAAATATATAATTTTTTTCAAAAAAGGGTGATAAACCTGTCTATCGTAACACTAAAAGACATGTAGTAAGATTCATTTATCTCCCTGAAGATAATTTAGAAGTAACATCCACCCCAATGTCAAAAGTTTTGTTATGATGCTACACAAAGTTTTGAGATAATCTTCTCCACTGACAGTACAGGGTCCTGAGCAGAGGAGGAAGAGCTGGGGCAATCCAATCAACGTAAGCATATACTGAGTGTTGTCTATGCAATCAATCTGTGGTAGGTACTGGCGATGCAGTGTCACGTGTGGAAGGGTTTATAATCTGGTAGGAAATAATGGACAATTACACATGTAAATGTTACAATATAGAACTCGGTAAGCACTATAAAAGAGGCACAAACCAATCACTCCAGATGGACATTTGTGTCTTCAAATGATAGGACTCCAATTCTCCTTAATAGCCTTCTCCTCACTCAAGCATTCACTTATCCATTCAGAAATAAAGCACTATTATGCAGCTCAGTGCTAAGAACAACAGAAATAATGAGAAGCAGAAGACACAGAGGCCTTGCCCTCTTAAAATCTTCTCTTCTGTGGAAGACATAGTATTAAATAATGATAAAACAAGAGAAACAATACAAATCCTAATCATCATCATCATCACTTCATATCAGTTCAGTTCCTACCAAATCAGTGAGCTAAGATTCCTGGCACGTATTGCCCAATCATCCTCGCTGTGATGTCAGTGTGCAGGGAACACCAAGCTGAAGTTCACACTGTCATGACATCATTGTCTGGATTTGAATCAGGATGTTATCACTTGTTAAGGATATAACCTTGTTATTTAACCTCTCTGTGCCTCAATTTTCCATTTAGAAAATGGAATTATTAGCAGGTTCTGCTAAGTTTAAGATGCTTTTGAAGGTTAGACATATCCTGATTTCAGAATTCTGGGGGGCTATATTTTAAATCTGCTAAAGAATGGTACCAGTCACACATCATTGCTATAGTCATTTAAAAAACACAAAGCACCGAGAAAGTTTTAAAAAGTATTACTTAATTATTCTAGTTTTGAAAAGAAGACATTGTTTAAGACAATGATGTTAAATGACATTTTAAAATGACCAGACTATGAAAATTTATACTAAAGGAGGAAGCTAAAGTGGGTTTCCAAAATACAACTCAGCTCTAATGATATTCAGGTTACAAACTGAAGAATAAGAACCAAGAGTTGCCTACACAAATGTGGAAGAACCAGGCTGCAGAGGAAATGAAGTACCAACAGAAAAGTGTTCAAAAGCCCGAGGAACAAGGTAAGAACCAAAGTGAGATGGAGGGAAAGCAGCTTCAGAACAGGGCACAGACTAGAACAAGATGGATGCTGGAGATGCAGGAAGGCCCTACAGACCTCCCCCCAAAAATGTCACCTTTATCCTACCAGCGGGAAGAACCCCTCATGGGAAGAAAAAGGATTTGCATTCACAAAGTCTCATAGAAGCAGGTAAGTAAAAAGCCTATTGTGAAAATCCAGGAACAGTTACCCAGGCTACTGATTTACACTATAGCAGGAATCCTCAACCTTGGCTCAAGTGAAATTTTGTACTGGACAATTCTTTGTTGAGGGGCATTTTCTGAGCATTATATGAGGTTTATTTTCCTCCTTAGCTTCTATACTGGGTGTATGTAGCAACTCCCTAGTTATAATAATCACAAATGATGTTGACAATGCTTAATAATTGCACATTGAGGACATAGGCCATCCCTAGGTGAGAACCAGTAGACAGGAGTGACACTATGGTAGTAAAAAGAGAACAAGGGAGATCCTGAAAAGACTAATGGAAAAATCAAGCATCACTCACTGTTCAACTGGAAATGGGGTGGTATACGGGAGAGGGGCAGAGACACGGCCCTATCCAGGTTTCTGACTGCACAGTTGAGCAGGCCGTAACGCCACATATGGAGGGAGAAAACCAGAATCTGAATGTAGACTTGGGTGGCCAGTCTGTGTTCCAATGGAGGCCTGCAGACCTGAAGCTGCCATCTTGACATCTCCCTGGTCCTAGGGTCAGGTGTCTGTACTGATAACAAGCTTAAGCTCAGATAGGACACCTGGTAGGAGGATTGACTAGTGGAGTCATGAGCACAGAAATGGTAATTAACAATGTCTATACAAAGAGAGTTTCTTAATTGTGTTTACCGTTGGAGACCAGAACATTTCTACAATAAAAATCGCCATCACCTTTCATTGCTATAAGAGAAAGTCTTTCAAAATTATTTCAGTATTTTCAACCAAACAGAACTCCAAGTGCAAAGGCATGAGGAAAAGTACTTACACCACACCAGAGAGTCAGAGCTGTGCAAAATGTAACTTAAAGTATATGTGGTTCACCCCAATCAAGGATGCTTTTTAAAGGCTTAATTTGCAACGCAAAGTTAAAAACGAATATCAAGAGTGACTTTTGGGGAGGGGGGTTTCGACTTGTCTTTTTGCAGAAATCAGTGATCTCCTATCCTAGCATCTTGAATTATATTCTGATTGCAACTACCTTGCCTGAGTCCCAAGCATTTCTCATCAGAGCACAGATTCACTTGATTTCTTCCCTAGTGGTGTATGATAAACATAAGAAAGTTCAATTCTTAATCACTTCAGATCTCTAGAATTTTTGAAGATAAAGTCCATGACCTTGGGGATTGCCCACTAGAAGAAAAAAGAATAAAAAACCATGAACCCTATTTCAGTTCTATAATTTAGTTCCCAAAGTCTTAACCTTGACTCATAGTACCTGTTAATGTCCAAAGAACCAAAAAGAACATCTGCTATTCCCAAGTGGCTGTATTCCAAAGATTTTCCATGGCCAGCACAACAAAGATGGGGTGGGGGGTGCAGAAGAGAGACAGAAAGAAGTAAGAAGAGATGAGATATATGTATGCTCCAGCCACTTTCCAGGAAATCTGCTATTTATTTAAGAATGTATTTACTATATTTTCAGCAAAATTATTTTGCACAAGAATCCTTACCATTTTTCCTATATAATACCTAGAAATAATGGCATATTAACTCCAAATTGAATATAAATATATGAAGAAAATGACATCCAAAGAAAGGATCCACTTATGAAAGTATGATTCATTTTCTCATTATGTCAGTAAGTGTACCTTGCAGAAACCTGAACTACTTAGACTATAACACTATAGTCATTTTTCATTATGTGAACATTAGCACAAAACTCTACCCTATCTATGTGAGACCTGTGTTAAATTCACCAACAATCTGGATCTCAGGATGGAAAAAAAGCAGATAATACTACAAATACTGGATCAGAAAAGATGTGTTTATACTGAGGGGGGACATGGTTCTTAGAATTATCTGTGGTACTGCACAATGCACTTTTCTTTGTAATTTTTCTGTTATGCTAGGAGTACTCATAAAATCTTGAAAAGGCTCATGAGATAATCTTAACTGGCTAAAATATCCAACTATATTTCATTCACTGGACGGTACTGGAAAGCCAAGTATATGCAGTCACATGGCATACAAGGTTGACGGAGACAATACCAAGTGCTCCAATTTAGAAAAATGTCCGATATATGAGACTTTCAAGCATCGGCTTTCTGCTAGCCTTCTTGAATTTGGGTGCCAATGGGAGGAGAAGGGGCTAAGAGAGGGTAATTGGGGGAATAAGAACAAAATACATTATATAGGGGCTGGAGAAATGGCTTAGTAGTTAAGGCATTTGCCTGCAAGTCAAAGGATCCCAGTTCAATTCCCCAGGACCCACATAAGCCAGATGTACAAGGGGGCACATGCAACTGGAGTTTGTTTGCAGTGGTTGGAGGCCCTGGCACGCCCATTCTCTCTCTCTCTCCCTCTCTGCCTCTTTCTCTCTCTCAAATAAATAAAAAAAACATTTTAAAAATACATTATATACATGTATAAAAGTATAAAATTGGGAAATAAATTTAAAAATCCACAAATTTGGTTCATTAAATAATGTACAATGTCATTAGGACATAGTGGTCAGAGAAGAGTCACAGAGGAAAAAGGAGGTAAGAGAGCAGCATTTCATAGCTCCTGATGGCAAATGTGTCAAAGTGGTAAGCAGCAGTGTTTTCAGAGTTTAGAAAAGCACTTGTAAAGGATTTTTTGTTTGCCATTCATATGCAGTAAAACTGGCTGATAGAGAGCTGGAAGGGGCATATTGATAAGGAGGAGGTCTGAAGAAAGACACGTGTAACCCCAATGAGAGACATTCCATTTTTATCAATTGAATTGCTAATCACTTTTTATAGCAGCCATATAATTTTAATATTTTCTTCACTCATATTAAATAAAAATGTTAACAAGTTACCAATTAGGTAACATAAAAGCATTATTGTGCATAACCTCCCCAACTATTGAGTATCTAAAAGATAAAAATTAAAATTACATTAATAATTTCTTCAATCATGCTACAGATATATGAAATTATGACAAAATTCTCCTTGAGTCAAAAGCAGTAAATTATAACACAGGAGGAACTTTTTCCCTTTACCTCACTATGAAAAATTTAGACATTCCTTTTCTGTGGTATGCCTATTCTCCATATTTAGACTTATACCAGCCAATTATCTAATATCACTCTTATAAGACCCAGATATTATTATGAAATTTAAATATTTGTCTGAATAACTGTAAATACCTTTTCTACCTTCCATTTTCTCTGTTTTCCACAAATAGCCACAAATATGGCACAATATTTGTTACATATGCACTAATGACTCTACCATCTTTAAGTACAGAGCTTCACCAGATCTAATTTGCTTCTCTAGCTGCCAATTTAAAGTGAACACATCCTCCCATGGTATCTCATAAGAACATAAATGTCACAGGAGGTCAGTTCAAGTAAGCTTTCACTGGAGTGTTCCAGTGATTCCTCATGATATGGAAGTGGTGGCCAAACATGGCACTGACACAAAGGTATTCCTCAAGATCATGACAGACCCAAAAGCTCTCTAGGCTATCTTGTAGCTATGTACTTATACCCCCATCTTCAAATGGCAGCTGTAACAGATCCAATCTCCCTTTTATGGAGGAGTTAAAATATGGAAGAATATTTGCTATTATTAACAATAAGATTTAACTCTCTTATTAACAATAAGATTTAACTGTTATGTTAGTGAAGATAATGCAAATACCAGGTAATAAATTTTAAAATATTGTTAGAATGTCATACTTGCTTCTAACAGTCCCTTCTCTGTGTCCACCTAGTACAACAAGCTAGTGGGACTCTAAGAGTCTGCTTTAGCCCTGGCTTTTGGAGCAATCATTTCAACCTTTGCTTTTGTTTTGTTTCTTGAGGTAGGGTTTTCTCTAGCCCATTTCAAACTTTTAAATAACAACCTGCAGAAAAAAAATATTAAATGCCTACCAAATTTCTATCTTCTATGTCTCAGTTCTTTTCTCAATACTTCTTTAATGTCAGTGCTGTTTAGATAAGCTTTCCTTTAGAAAATTGACATGATTGACTTAGCAAGATTCTACTTATCAATGCACATTCAGGTCCCAAAAAGTCTCACCAAAACACCTTCTAGTACCATAGTTGATTCTATGTGTTTATTTTGTGGTTCTATGATAACATACCAGCTTCAGCTGTTTTTAAGAAAAATATGACCTCCAAAACCTATACAAGATCGGGGTAGAAATGATGTAGGCAAAGAAAGGAGAAAATAATTCTTTCACCTTCAAGTAAGCATACCTCTAACTCAGCATTCCCAATCCACCAATTTCCTGTGCATATGGCTATATGAATGGCACAGTAAAGCAATGTTTCCATGCAGGGTGACTAATTTTGACAGCTTTACATGGTCACAATTTGACTGTGTATGGAATCTTTCCAAAGACTGTACTACATAAACTGTCATACTCTGCATGTTGAGAGTCTCCCTGCCCACTTCCAACTGGGAAGGGCCTTCTCTGGAACAAGGAGCATAATTTTAGGGTCAATGAGAGTGAAGGCAAGTACACCTCTCATCAGCTGGGCCAGGGCCAGTGAGTCAGACTGGATGATCAGTGTCAAAGATGTCACATAGCCCTCATCTCCTGTTCTTTAAGAATGGTTAGTGACATGAAAAAATTATATATATATATCCCTTTTCTACTTTGAAAATATCATGGATACTGATAAAGCACCTTTATCAACCTCTCAGACCAACAAGGTTTATTATAGAAGAGTCATTTCCCCAACCTATAAACAGCGGTTATCACAACAAGGGCAGGTTCAACTTAAAAAAGCTGCTTGACCATAAGAAAATAAGATACCAATAGCATGTCCACATGTCAGCCTCTCAGAAAAGCAGGATACTTTCATAAGCAAAACTCAATCTCTGCCTCATAAAACAAATAGTCAAATCAGGGCATGACTAGTAAGCAGGGTTTCCAAATCAGGACTACAGTGTTAAAAAATTATGAGCAAGGGACTGTAAAGATGGATTAGTGGTTAAAAGTGCTTACTTGCAATGCCTGATAGACTAGGTTTGATTCCCAGTACCTATATAGAGCCAGATACACAAAGTGGTGTATGTATCTGGAGTTCACTCGAAGTGGCAGGATGCCCTGACACACTCATTCGCTCTCTCTCTCTCTCTGAATATACAAGTCTAAAAAATGAAAAAAAAAATGTGAATATAGGGTGCTATGGAAGAATTTAGAAGTGGCTAGCCAGGGCTTAGGCAATCTAAACTTAAAATATATATTTGAATATGTATATGAATATGTATGAATATATACTCATATATATTTGAAAATTTAAATATATGATATACATATATGTGTATATTATATATTATATATGTACTTTTATTCAACAGAAAAATTCCAAATATCTATGGGGTAGTGTTATATTTTAACACAGTCTCATCAAGTAGCCTAAGCTGATGTTGAGCTCTTGATTCTCCTACCTCAGCCTCTGCAGTGCTAGGATCAGGATTTCTTAAGAGAAACAAACAAACAAAAAGAAGTAAAGACATTAGGTAGATAAAGGTGTTGAATACAGATAGTAGGGGGTAAATTCAACGTATCTTTTACAATATCAATTTATAACATGAAAAAAAAAGGTATTGGGTTAAAAACAGTGTCAACCTTACAATTCAAAATATGGCCTTGGAGCTATTTCCAATGCTAAGAAAAAAAATTGAATGCCATTAAAAAATCATATTCAAATATACCCCAGGGAAAACATCTTCCTGGAATTCATGTACAATTATTTATTTGTTGCTTGGCAGAGTATCTTATCACTAGCCAACACACCTGTTTTGTCACTGTATTTACATAGAAAACTCACATTGTTTTACTTAGAAATCTTGCTGTCCTTTAAAATGCCAAAGATGAGCAGAAATGATGAAGAATGATTGATGTGCATTGAGATTTTAAGAGATGTTGCTGGTGCCCTGTATTTCCTATAACATATTTTCAGGTATTCCTCCACTCATCTATAGCTCAGGAGGCCGCACTCTTCTTTTTTCTAGTTGCATAGATTTTTGTCACGTGCCTCCCCCACCTTTTTTCTGGGGGGGGGGGGTTGGTTCGCAGTAGAGTTTCCCTCTAGTCCAGGCTGACCTGGAATTCACTATGTAGTCTCAGGGTGGCCTCAAACTCATGGTGATCCTCCTACCTTTTTTTTTTTTTTTTTTAAACAGTTTCAAGACTTCTAAGCTGGGGAAAATATGAAAATGGCCCTATTATATGATATTATTTTTCAGTGTAATAAATGGATTTATGGGTTAAGTTATATACAATAATATAGAGCTAAAAGTAAGGTGCTAAAGGCAAGGAAACCAGGATACCAGCCCTTGCTTTATCATGTACTAACTTACTAGATCTAAACTTCCAAGTGCCTTTCTATAAAATGACAAGAATAATAGTCATTCCTTTTTTTTTGTTTGTTTGTTTTTTTGTTTTTTGAGGTAGGATTTCACTCTAGTCCAGGCTGACCTGGAATTCACTATGTAGACTCAGGGTGGCCTGGAACTCATGGCAATTCTCCTACCTCTGCCTCCTGAGTGAGTGCTGGGATTAAAGGCGTGCACCACCACAGCCCAGCTAATAGTCATTCCTTTTAAGTGAATAACATGAACATCTAGTCCACCACTTCCTGCCTCATAGAAGCTCCATAAGCACTTGTAATATATATATATATAACTTAAAAGTAAATCTTGTCATAATATTTTTATAAAACAAACTTTTAAGACATTCATACAATTAAGACTTAGAAGTTCTGTCATTTTTCTGACAGAAATACTTTGTGAAAGGAAATAGCTAAGAAAATCTCTACTGGCAGTCTATCAATGGATAAAATACACATAGCTTATCCTCAACAAAATACTAGAAAACTCAACACATCATAAAAAGGATTTATATTCTCACAAAGTGGGGATTTATGCCAGAAATGCAAAGGTGGTTCCATATTATAATATGCTATATTAGAAGAACAAATAAAAAGCCACATAATTATTGAGAAAGACATCAGAGAAAAAAAATCACCTAGTACTAATTTAAAAAATCAATAAAAAACAGCCACTAGTGCCATACTCAATGAAGAAAGACAAAACGCTTTCCTCTAAGACAAGGAACAAGTCAAGAACTGCTTTTATCACTGCTATTTAACGTTGTATTGGAGGTTCCACACAGCAACTAGGCAAGAAATGTAGAGAAAAAAGCATCATACTGGGAGGAAGAAAGTAAAACTATTTTGGGTTACAGAGTACATGATCCTACATCTAGAAAAATCTCAAGGAATACACGTGAAGGCTGCCATAGATAATAAATGAATACAAAAGAGTTGCATGTTTTTAAAATCAACATATAAAAGTTGTATGTCCACAGACCAGAAATGAATACTGGAATAAAAGAATTATTAATCCCACCTAAGGTAGTTTCTAAAGGACTAAAATCCCTAGGTAATGAATATAGCCAAGGAGAGTGATGACTCACACACTGAAAATGATATATCAGTACTGGAAGAAATTAAATATTTAAGTTATCATAAAAATATTTAAACAAGAGTAAATGGAAAGACTCAATTCTGTTGGGATGTCACTATTACCCAAAAACATGTATAGATTCAATACAATCCCTATTCAAATACAACAAGCTTTAGATAGAAATGGAAAATATAGTCTTTAAATTTATAAAGTACTTCAAGGGGTCCTGAACAATTAAGGTAATCTTGCAAGAGAGAACAAAGTTGAAAGACCCACTAATTTTTAAACTTAAAGCTAGAGTAATCAACATATGGACCAACAGAATAAAGTCCCCAAATCAACCCAAACATCTATGGCCAGCTAAATTTTAATAAGGGTAGAAGTCCATACAATAGAGAAAGAACATTCTCTTGAACAACTTTTGCTGGGACGAGATTCCATATGTCAAGAATGAGACTGGACAGCTGCATCAAACTATTTATGAAAGTGAACTCAAAGTGGACCAAAGGCTTAAATATGTAAGAGCTAGATAAACATGTGGAGAATTTAGAACCCCATAATGTTGCTGTTCCAAACATGTTTGATGATAGAATGTTATGGTTCCCCAAAATTTCATCATTAAGATTGTCATTCCACTAAGTATATACACAAAACAATTGAAAATAGGCTCCTAACAAGGTACTTGTATGTGAATATACAACACGACATTATTTGTGACATCTAAGAGGTGTGAACAATTCATGGCCATCAACACATAAAGGGTGAAAAAATGTAGCTTATACATACATATTAAACAATTAAAAGATAAAAATCAGATATATGTTACAACCTGAATAACATGTCAACAACGCTGAAATAAGACAGACACAAAGTTTAAATATGGATGAGTCCATTATATGAAACATCTAAAATAGGCAATTTCATGGAGGCAAAATACAGAATATTGAATGAATAGTGATGATGAATATACAGAACTGCTAATGTAATTAACATCACTGAATTGCACATTCAAAATTATTAAAATAGAAAATTTTATACTATATATATTTTACCACAACAGGACATTTAAAAAATGTATATAGCTAAAATTTGACATTGTTATTTGTGTAATTTTCTAAGTAGGCAATATGTGTCTTCATTAATTTTATACAAATCATAGTTATGTATAAAAGTTTCTGGGCTGGAGAGATGGCTAAGCGGTCAAGGCACCTGCCTGCTAAGCCTAAGAACCCAGTTCCAATCTCCAGGTCCCACATTTAGCCAGATGCAGTGACGCAAGGGCGCAATGCCACACTTGCCCACAAGGGGGCGCACATCTGGATTTCGTTCACAGCAGCTGAGAGACTGCTGGCGCACCCATCTCTATCTGTCTCCCTCTCCCTCTCTTTCTGTATCTCTCTGTGTCTCTCTCCAAAAATAAATAAAAATAATTTTTAAAAAATTTTTAAAAGTTTCTAGCAAGATAAGACTAAGTCATACCTATTTCATCTAAAAATACAGTAAGTATGCAGAAAAGTTAAATGAATAACCAATACAAATACAAAAATAAACAAGTCCATAAATGATGGCTAACAAACAATTGACTTATTTTACAACCCTTCTTTATCATGGTTGATTCACCATGACTAAGAATTTCTCATTTTATTTAGGTGGCAGAGTAGATACAAGCACTGCCATAATTTTATAGTTTGTTGCTGATCATTGAAGCTACTCCACTATTGGATGTGATGTCATTCATTGGGATGTTGTATATAAACTCTCAATAAGCCCAAGGCAATATGATATAAATTAAATTCATATGTTTTTCACTCAAGTATTCAATAAAAATGAATATACTAGCATGTATTACCACTTATTAGAACACAAAACACCTTCGTAGAGGAGCAGATTTATCACTATGCCAAAAAGTTAATTGCTTGTTACAATTGTGTAAAGAAAAATGTAAATTCTTCCTTTAACCAGTTTAACACTATGAATAAAAAGCATTTAAACACCTCTTTTATTTTGTTTCCATTTGAGATGAGTAAATATGTCTCCTATAAGGGAAAAATGACTATGCAGTCAAATTTTAGTTTTTACTTGGTTAATACAACATCAAAAAATAGAAAACTGCCAGGCGTGGTGGTGCACACCTTTAACCCCAGCACTCGGGAGGCCACCCTGAGACTACATAGTGAATTCCAGGACAGCTTAGGCTAGAGCGAGACCCTACCTCAAAAAAAAAAAAAAAAAAAAAAAAAAAAATGGAAAGCAATTTTCTACAAACAAGATTTAAAAATATATATATTTATTTGCAAGTAATAGAGGTAGAAGGGAGAAATGAGCATGCCAGGGACTCCTGTTGCTATGCATGAACACCTATATGCATCTGACTTTAAGAGGGAAACCAGGATGTTCAGCATTTCAAGCAAGCACCTTAACCACTGAGCTATTGCTCCTACTGCAAACAAGATTTTTATTTATTTATTTGAGAGAGAAAGAGAGAGAGAGAATGGGTGCACCAGGGCCTCTTCAAACTAGCCACTTCAAACTCCAGATAAATATGCTTCCTTGTACATCTGGCTTTATGTGGGTACTGGGGAATTGAACTTGGGTCCTTTGGTTTTGCAGGCAAGTGCCTTAACTGATAAGCCATCTCTCCAGTCCCAAACAAACTTTCATAAATTTTTTAATTAATTATGGACATATGGAAACATCACATGTTGGTACCATCCTTTTCCTCATCCCTGGCCCTTTTCCAGAGGAGGCCCTCCTCATTAGGGTTGCAGGTTATCCTCGTGGGGATTGTGGGTTATGTGTTGTGGGAGCAGTACTCAGTTATTGGGGAGAGGCAATGTCTCTGTGCATAATGTCCCAACTTGTGGCTCTAACAATCTTTCTGCCCCCTCTTCCGCAAAATTCCCTAAGCCATATTGGGTATGTTTTAAGTGTACTCGGAGGAGCCTCTGGATGTGGTTGCCACCCACAATGAGCTGTTGACTGGGGAGACCTAAAAGGTGCCCGAAACAAGACAGACTTCTATCAAAGCACTTGATTACCTGCCTGAGGTAAAATGTAAGACCCTACTGCTGAAGACACCATTTTCTGTCGGCAGGGAACACAGAGAGATCTGATTGGAATCCAGAAGACAGCCAGACACCAGATAGCCAGCTAGTGCTGGAAGGTGCTACTGAACTACTAGGGGAAAGTGGCCAACATCTGTCCAAGCAACTCAGAAGCAAACAACCTGATGTGACGCTCACACAAGTGCACTAGTGGCACACAGCCTTGGTGGGTAATCAGTAGCTTTCTGATTGGCTAAGAAATATGCTCAGTTAAAAGGAACCCCTATCTGGAATTGGGAAACAGGTCAGAATCATATTCAGACAATGATTTTGTTCTCCAATGTCAAGCTCCCACTAATCTTGGACTAAAAGAGGAACTACATCTATCAAATTCTCTCTAAATTAATAATGCTTATCCCATTTAACCTGTGCTGACTTCACTCTCCATTGGAGAATCGGCTTCTCTTTTCAGATTGGAGTGAGACCTGAGAAGATAGACTACCCCTCACACCTCAGCCCAGCCCCAGCTGAAACCACATAGGAATTAGGAAAACAAACAAGAGGGCTGCTTCCATGGTGAACCTGATCATCAGTGCCAGGGTGAAGGAGACAGATGCTGAGGACACTCAACACGTACCAAAGCAGAGATCCAAATAAGATTTCTAATGACATTTTTCCTGAAGAAACAGAAATCCTATCAAGTTATATTTAATCACTAAAAATTTAGAAAATATATACCACATCAGTTGAAAGCCCTTCAAATTCCAAAAAAAAAAAAAAAAAAAAAAAAAAAGTTTAATAGGGATTTTGGCACAAACGTTTTGTCCTGATGTGCTACTACACAACCATTTTTGTCTTTACTATACACATACAAATTACAGCAACATCAAACATATCAGTTATAATATAGCTCTCTTAGTGGTTTCTAGAAGTTGAATATCTTTACATGGCTACCAAAGGGTTGGGGGACTGGGAATCAGTAATCTTAGAACAGATCTACAATTGCCAAAATACCAAAGACAGTATCCTTTCTCCAAAAAAAATGTCTATTGTTTTCTCTTTCATATCAGATCACATGAACCACATGAAATGAGCCAGTGAAGAGACCCATGCAGTTGATTTTTTTTTTTTTGGCATGTCTGTATGTGGTATGCTTGTTGCGGTATGTGTGCAGGTATAGTGTATGCACATGTGTGTAGGTGTATGTCCCCTGTGCAGAAACCTCTAACACTCTTTATTTCCTAGAGACTGAGTCATTGAAGCTGGAGCTTCCATTTTTAGGCAGAGTGACAGAGCAGCAAGAATAAGTGATTCTCTAGTCTCACCCTTAACCACCCTCATGTACTGGGCTACATGTATGTATAACCATGGCCATCTGGGGATCAAACTCAGTCCTTCTCTGGTGCTCATGCTTGTGGAGCAAGTGCTCTTACTAGGGAGCCCTTCCTCCAGGCAATGAGGTTGATTGATGGCTGTATTTACAATAGTGCACATGCTTATTGTCCTGTATCTCCTCACCTTGGAAATGGTGTGCACACTCCCCAATAGCTCCCCATCCTTCCCTACAACTGTCTCCACTTAATCTTGAGCTTTCCTCCTCTCTTCCACTCTCTCACAACACTTATTTCCTACCTCTCTTTTGGAATCTCTATTTAGCCTCTGATTTATCTGTAGAGATCATGAATAGAGATCAATAAACTCCTGAATCAGGTTGTTAAAACAAGTTGAGGGGACCCAGTAGATAGGATAGTGAGTGGACATGTCAGAATATCAGCAGGAGCACATGAGACAAAGAGGGATAACACAAACTATTACATTTCTTTGTCTACCTTCTTGGGCTTTATCTTGCAACAAAAACTGTTGGAAGAATGAATCAATATATAATTTTAAAAATAATTCCAGGAAAAAATTGTCACATATGCATTTCACTTCGGGTGATGATTGTACTAGAGTCTTTCACTCTAATGTGAAGCACTTTAGCTTTTCTTTCTCTATATCAGAGTCCTACTATGGCTTGTGTGGCTTGGGGAAAACTGATGTGTGTAGAATAAGACAGGCTGATGGCTAACCAACATTTGAACTTACACAGCAAAGAAATAGTAATAGGAATTCCAGGCCACTGGCCAAAATGAAGACAGAACCATGGTTTATAAAATAATTATTAAACCTACTAATTATAAACTATTAAAAAAATACAACATTGTATTTTTGCAGTAAACTTGTCTGCAAAAAGAAATACATAAGTTACTTAAATCCCTTTCATGTAGTCACATGTTTAAATTTTAAAATATAAGGAACATTTTTCCTTGTTACAGTAGATTCTGCAGGTAATTTCTTTCTATTCAATAAATAACATTCCCCAAATATTTGTAAAGCTCTTATAATCACATGTTTTAACATAACAGATTTATCAAGAAGAAACATTTCCTGTTAATTATCACCTTTGTGTAGTCTTATGTACACTAGTAAATGACATTGCTGGTACAATTTTTGAAAGGAAGGTTAAAACACCTGACTTTTATAAATCAAAAGGAGACAAAGAGTGCAAATGAATCGGAGAATAAAAGCACATTTAAAGGATAAAAAGTCAATGCTTTCCTAGAATTTTTCATAGCACAACATACACTGTAATTATTTTCCTACATTCAGGATGACACAATCGGTTGCTAAATATATACTATTGGAATGAATCTGAATTTAGAACTATTTATCTTTTTTTAAATAGCTGACATGCTGGATAAACAAAATTTGTGTAGTTTTTTTAAAAAAAAAAACAATATAGCATGTGAACTTTGATTTATTATGCAATTCATCTCTTTCTATCTCTCTGCTATACATAATTCAGGTCTACAAAGGACAGTTCTTATACCATTAATAATTTCCAGTTCTATTTGGTTTTAAGGATATGAACATTTTTAAATGTTTCAAATGTATGCCATTTATCATTAATATTATAGTGACATCATTGCTATTTTAAACTCTACTATCTAGGAGTTCTTATTGAACACATAAACCTTTCCAAATGATGATGATGAAACTGGGCTTGCTCTATCCTACTTTTAGAATAATTTTTCAAGAGGAAAAAAATAAATCCAACCTAAAAATTTCTAACTCCAAAGATATTTGAAATATTTTGTGGTTTACTATACATGTGGATGTATATAAATATAAAAGTTATGAGTCAGTAGGCTAATTTTTTTTTTCTTCAATTGCAAGTCCAATTTATCAGAAAATCAAGGCAAGCAATTTTTTAAAACATTAAAGATTCTCCTGTTGTTTTGAAAAATCCAGTTTTGCCTGTTAGCAACTTAAACATGTTCTCTTTCTAAGCTGGCATAACTAATACTAAACTCTTTTGAGATATTAATTTAATTACATATGATCTAAACTATTAACAAAGATCTATGAGGTAAATGATAAATGCTAACATAGATATGTCTTAAATAAGAAACATTTGATGAATTCTACTTAACAAATCTCTTCAGATTGTAATGTTTAATGTCTTGCTGAGATCTCAGAAACTGTTTTTCATTCATTCAACTGTTTTTCTATATTTTCTTTATAAATCAGGTGTTATGGAAGACGACTCTAAATACAAAACTGAAAGCTGCCTACTATCTATTATTATAATCATACAAGGTAGGGTAAAAAGGCAGGGAAAATTTTGAGGGCATACAAAGGAAAAGGAGGTGCTGAAGACATGGCTCAGTGGCTAAAGGAACCTACCTGTTTACAAATCCTACTGACCCAGGTTCAATTTCTCATTATCCATGTAAAGGCAGAGGCAAAGTGGCATATGCATCTGTGATCTCAAGATACTATGACTGTGATGGTTAAGTTTGTGTCAACTTGATTTGTTTAGGAATCCACAGACATTCTTCAAAAGTGTGCCTCTGAGGCTGCCTCTAGGAAGGATTAACTAAAGGAAGAATCCTTTCCCCAGAGGTAAGCCCTTCCCCCAGAGTGGGCGGCCCAGAGTGGGCAGCCCCTCTAGGAGGAGGGGGCTGGTTGATAAAAAGAAGCTCTGGGAAGAAAGGCTCTCTCTCCCACCTGGCTGCCGGTGCTGCTCGCTGCTTGCTGCTTGGTGCTTTCCGCTTGGTACTTGCTGCTTGGTGTTGCTGCTTTCCAGTGTGGACTGATGACCAGGGTGGACTGAAGAGCAGTGTCTCTCCAGGAAGTCTCCAGGCCTTCAGTGCCGGATTGGGACTGCTGAGGCCTTCAGCCTCATGGACTGAGCAGCTACCGGGTTTCTTGACTCTCGGACCTGCAACCTGCTATTGCTGGACTGTGTAAGCTAATCCAATAAATTCCCTTTTAATACAATTCATTCTATCCATTCTGTTCCTCTAGAGAACCCTGACTAATACAATGACCATGAGAACTGAGCCAGGAGACTATGAAGCTTGGAGATCAGACAGTTGCACATCAGACTTGCAGTCTGGCAGTTCCTCAGCAATTGCTAGAGATCCTTTCCCAAAATAGGTGGAGCATATATACCTGGAAGTTGTTCTCTGACCTTCACATGCTCATGGTAGCACACATACCCATAAATAAATAATCAATAAATAATTTTTATAAAGAAGGAAAAGGAGCCCCTCCACTTGGGAGTCTGGTTGAAACCTCTCACCAGTAGAAAAGCAAGAATTCCAGCACAACTGACAACTGCTTTAGGCCTGTCTCCCTTTCCCAGCTGTAAGTCTACAATTTTCCAAGAATCTCCTCTGACACGTCACTTACAGTAAAAGCCATGCCCTACATCCCTTGTGCAACCTTAATGGCTTCTGGTTTTATCTTATCAGATGGTGGCACCTTCAGAGCCAACCTATAATCTCAATTGTCAAGGAGATGGACAGAGGAGGGGAGAGTCCCTTAGAAACCCCTTTGAGCAAAGGGGTTCCAAAAAGCTTCTAAAATCCTATATCAGTTATCACTAGGATACTGGAACTACAACTCTCTTAAAGAAGCCCACATCTATGCTCTCGAGTGTGCTTTCAGCCTGAGACCTTTTTTTTCCCCCTCCTAACTCTCATGCTTAATTAGGCCTGTATTAAAATATCTTTAATAACACCTCTAATTCTGCTTCATATCAGTTTCTTCTAAAATTCTTTTCAGTGTCAAAGCCACAACTCCTGGGTTTAGACTGAGTTGAGTCCCTAAAAGACTAGGGGAGCCCCTAATACTACTGAATGGTACAGTATGGAGCTGTGTCTGAGTCCTTTCACCATGTTTTTTTTAAATCCATCTAATCACATTTTAAGTTATCATTAACGTGCATTTCCTCTTTAATTATCTAGAAAAGCATGATTATTTTCACTATTTGCAATGCTGTTAAAAATCTCCAAACCCAGAGCTGGGCATGGTGGCCCATGCCTTTAATCCCAGCAGTAAGGAGACAGAGGTAGGAGGATCGCTGTGTGTTCAAGGCCACCCTGAGACAACATAGTGAATTCCCAGGTGAGCCTGAGCTAGAGTGAAACCCTACATTGGGAAAAAAAAAATCTCCAAACCATAGAACCATAAGATCTAAGATCTATACGTTTTACTAATATGCACAAAAGCTTTCCAAGATAATGCTATGTCCCCTCAAGTATCATGCACAGCAACTCACTTTAACTATGGTTTTCTTATGTGGTCAACTATAGTCCAAAAATATTAAATGAAAAAATAATTTATAAGTTTTAAATTGTTTGCCATTCTGAGTAGCATAATAAAATTTCATGCCGTCCTCAACACGAATCCTCCCTGTACCTCATGTATTTACACTGTATATGCAACCCATCCACTAGTCACTCGCTTGCCATTTTCATTATCAGACTATCACATTATTCAACTGCTTCAAGTTACAATGACCCCAAAGCTTCACAGTAGTAATGGTAGCAATTAACCAAACAGAAGCCATAGAATGCTCCATATAAAAGAAAAGGGGAGGCATTCTCTAAAGAAAACAAAACAACAATAAACCTTTGTCACTATTCACAATTTTTCTATCTTGAAACTGTGACAGAAAAAGAAATCCATGCTAGTCTTGATGGTTTATTTTAAACTATGAAGGTTAGGTTATACCCATGGTTTGTGATTAGAGAATAGTTGAGACATAGAAAGAAACATTGGATTTGTGTGTGAATATGTATAGGGAAAAGAACAGAATATGCTCACTTCAGTACTATCTGCTGTTCTAAGCATCCACAGAAGGAATGGAAACACATCCCCTATTGGTAAGGGGGACCTACTCTATCCACAAGGTCTCATAACCCAGAGCTGACTTCAATGCATTTCTGTTTCCTCCATGTCAGCTTGCTTTTATACAATGGCTCATCACTGCTCATTTGTATAATTTAGATGCCAGCCACCTTCTGGAAACCTGGTAATCTTTATTCATAGTCCACAAATTTCTTATCTATGCCCCCTTTCATTTTAAATTTCTGTGATTAATCACATAATAAAACTCTAACAAAGGGCTGAAGAGATGCCTTAGAGGTTAAGGCACTTGCCTGCAAAGACAAAGGATGTCAGTTCGATTCCCCAGGACCCACATAAGCAAGATGCACAAAGTGGAGCATGCTTCTGGAATTCGTTTGCATTGCCTAGAAGCCCTGGCATGTCCATTCTCCCCCCCCACCCCTCTCAAAAATAAATAAATGAATTAAATCACATATTAAAATAGAAAGAAAAAGGAAAGCATCCTTTTAAAAAATTCTAACAAAAATGGGATGCATATGCAATTTTTAAAACATACTATATATTTCATTCTCTCACTTTGGAAACAGGTCTTTATAACAATATTAAAATAACTATTATTATAAATGCTTAGATATTCAGTCACACAGTGCAGTGACTGAAATGAGCTACTCACCAAAGAATGCTTGTGGAAATATAAAGGCTCAGCTATATTGAAAATAGTTAAAACTCAGGTCACTAAATATTTCTGTCCTAAGTTCTCTTGACTCTCCACCCAGAGGACAACAAAGCTCCCAAGATGCTCTTTCATATAAGTTTTGGTAGATTATAAATTATACTACTCTTCGCTTTTCTGAAAGCATAATTTTGGAAGAAACATGTTGTTTATGGAAAACATCTAATATCACAATGTAGCTTCAACTCATAGAACACAATGGGAAAGTCAAGTTTTTACCACAACCCTCTTTGAAGCAGATGCATTTTAAAAAAATTTTCTTACAACTTAAGACTACCTAGAATTTAAAGATTACTGTAGGAAAAATCATGATCATGATTGAGCGGTATAAGGACAGAGGCAAAGGGGGCTGGTAGGAAAGTAGTGAAAGAGTTTGGATGAGGAGTGAGTGAAAGGAAAGGGCTGAGACCCAGAAAAAGGGTCCAGGGAGAAAAGTACAATCAGTCAGAAGGTGCCTTCTGTGCCAGCGGGGGCTGACCAGGGAACTCTAAGCTGAAGAGCTATCTGGTCAAGAGGTCGAGTTCCCTGCAAGATCCTTATGATGAATTCTAATTGTCACCTGGAAATCCAATCTGAAAATAAACCCCCCAAAATCTTCTGGAATAATAGAATTTGTTTATCCTCTTAGGCAGGCCCATATCTTTTGGTCATTAGTTATTCTAATCTGAGTTTCTGAAGAAGTGGGTTATCTGCTCTTGTGGTTTCTTGCTGACCTTACCTGATCCTCAAGGCAAGGTCTCCTTTGCTTCATTCTCAGATGCGCTTTTAGTGTTTAGAGCTATGTGGTCAGTACACTGAAAAGAATTACAGCTACCCCAAGGTTTCTGATTTCAGAGGCCATCCCAATTTTAACATTTATTCATGTTACAGGAAATTGTGCTCCAAATGAGCACTGTGGACTGTGAGCCCAAGCTTAGCTTCTGAACATCTTGGGCTCTTTCTTGGACAAAAGGAGACCAGGAGTATGCAGAGAGGATAAAGAACAGAGGGAGAAGATGTGGAATGGAAAAAGCAAGACAAAATATAGACAAGGCAGTCAGTCCTCATTCACCATTACAGTTCCCAGAGATGCGCAAGAAACTCTGAGATGTGTGAAGCTTGATTAGGGCAATCACAGCTCCCAGGCATGGATCTTCCCAGAGCTCTCTTATTCTCTAAGCAAAGGTTTTCATTACTGTAAAGATTATTCCCTCCCAGGTATATCATAAGTATTATCTTAAACTTTCCATATTCAAGCATCACCTTCGCTGGAAATCAAGGGCTTTCCTCCCAATAGTACAGTTTATAATTCTCAGTTATCATTTGACTTTATGAAGACATTGTTTTATCTACTTTTTCTGTCCTTGATGTCACACTGCTCACAATTGTGCATCCCTAAGACTCCAATTTATACATAAATAAGTAGATACCTACAAGATTAGCATTGCCTTGTACTTTTAAAATAATATTAGTGTAATGCTCAATGAATGGAACATCTTATAGCCCAGAACTTATAAATTTCAACAGTATGAATGTAAGTTCAACAAGATTTGGTCTTCAGTAGGCTGACTTTTAAATTTATCTTTGTAGTGTGTGTGTGTGTGTGTGTGTGTGTGTTCATACCATTTTTCTTTCTTTTTTGTAAGAACACTGGCTCTTGTCTTAAATACTTTACCAAGCTACTTTGGAAGTCCTCTCTCCAGGAGATTTGAATGCACTCAAAATAAATTTTCCATATGTTAGTTTGACAGGCCCCAATGTGCAGTCACCAAGGACAGCAGACAAGGATGGAGACAGAGACATAAGGAAGTGGATAATCCACATTCCTCAAGAAACTGCCCAGCCATTATCCCCTCCTTGCCTGCAATGCCTGCAGGTCATGGTTTCCTGCCCCCTTTGTTTTGTAAACCACCTGGTCTCTGTTCTGGTGTCACACCTTGGCTATCTTAGATCTCCCCTCAGCTCTTCCTTTCCTTCCCCCAACCAAAAGCCCTATAAAGCCCACTACCTGAGGAACTCAGGTGGCCTGTGTTCTGCTTGCATCTTTGCCTCAGAGTGGTTTGCGTGGTCGTGGTCACTCCCAAACCTTACACCATACAGCTTGAGAGAGTTTATAGAACCACTGGAGCTGTTCATGACCCTCTGCTAAAAATCCCTGTGGTACAGCCAACTGAATTCTCTTTCGTAGCTAATAAACAATGTCTGTAATTTATATTCTGCTTCTCAACTGCTAGGGTTCTACCTCTTGTGTAGATACCAAGCATGGGAAATTCTATTCTAAGAGATTAAAGACTATCTTATAAAATGTTCACCATATGAAACATGAAGAATTAAAGTGATTTAAACTATTACAATATCCTACTTAAATTATGTTCAAAGGAAACCTAGGAGCAGTGTAAAGTTGGGTGAGAAGAAAGTATTGCCTTTAACTCTCCACTTAGTGATATACTAAGTGAAATAAAATGCATTTGCTTTAACCTCGGTTAACCTTTTCCTCTGCAGCTCAATTTCCTTACTCTTTAAATGTCTTAAAATTGCTCAAATGATTTCATTTATATTTTCTCCACCCCAAATTTGTAAGTGAGGCAGAATCAAATGTGTACCATTTCATCACACTTGCCATGCCATGGGAGCTGGCACCATAATTCTGCATCAGAAGAGAGCTGAAATGAAGGCAATACGTCTATCAAAGGGGCCTTATATTAAATGTAAATTTCCTTACTCTTTCAGATAAAAGGGCAAATTATTTAATTCACTTCAATTCAACAAGCATTTATGGAGCTCTAACAGGCACTGGGTTAGGAAAAGAATACAAAAATGCTTGGGGGTTGCCTGTTCTCAAGCCTACCATGCACTGAGGGAGACAGCTATGCCCAGCACTAGAGTAAGACAGGGCAGAATGCAAGCTATAACACAACTACACACAAAGGAAGAGATGCTAACATCTCTCCAGGAAGTAGATGGCTGAAGGGCTGAGGCTTGTTTAGAACCTGCTGAAGGCTGCAGCCTGAGGTGTGGTTTGGGGTGGGGAAGACGCTCCTAGAACAATAACATCAGCTACATGATTTATGGAGCTCAGTGCAGAAGAGTAGATGGCACCCCTGATTAAACATTATTGAGGAATTCATAAGGATGACCACAGAGCCTTAAACTAAACATGGTGACAAGTGAGACTCAAGGTTGCAGGCAGGGAAGCAGGTCTGGAGGATCATTATCATGTCTGTGCAAGCAAAAGTGGAAGGGGTGGGGTTCTGCAATGTCATCAAGGGTAGTGACTTTACCACCCAATGTGGCAGGAGGGCTAGAGAAGATAAGGCAAGTCTTCCATTACTGAAAGGGAGGCACTGCTAACCACACTGAGGATGGGAAACACTAAGTATTTGCAGAAGTTAGGAGCTAGAAATTAAACAAGCACATCCCAGAGCAGGGGTTCCTTTATCTTCTATAAGCTCAGATGAGAACATTTGCTACAGAAAGAATCACTTTGCTAATCATTATTTTGTTTGGGGGAAGGGGTTGGGACATGTGAATGATGTACACTCTTTCCAATTTACTTTTAGGTAAACTACCATATAAAAAAAAAATTAGAGGGAGTAAGTTACAAAGTAAGCAAAGAAACAGGTATTCCACATTTTAATTGTTACATCATATTTCAAATTCCCTGTTTTCCTCTTAATAAAAACAAACAGTAACCAATGCCTTGATAAGGCCTCCAGATTAGCAATTTGTCTGTCTAATGATATTGTTTTATTTACACTATACATGCTTTTAGCTTTACCATTTATGAGCAAGTTGAGCTGCACTGCTCCCCACATTAGCCATGAAGCTACTTTAAGCTACAAGCGGCTGCTCTGTAAGCATTAGAACAAATTCTCTCTAGTCCCCATAGAAATCCCACGGAATGCAGTTTCCTGCTGGTTTGTTACACTGCATCAGAATAATGATAATATAAAGATAGCCTTCCAGATTATGCAGTGGAACAAAACTCCCATACCACAGTCCAGCCAGAAAGACTTTAACCCTTCTCTTCTGCAATTAAAGCTCCTATTTACAGGGAAAGGGTGTTTTTGAATAATCCCTTGGGTGTCAACCCAACAAAAATCAATCATCCAGCACTCTGCGCCAGACCAGGCCCAAGGCTTGGCACCTAGCACAATAAGTGTTTGTTGAACAAGTGATGAATGCTGACCCATTTATCTAGATTGATTTTTTTTCTGCCCCAAACCTAACTTACACTCGGCTAAATTTGACTCTTATCCTTTTATAGAATACTTCAATGCATTTTTTTCCACATCTTAAATCATTCCCTTAAGAATTCTCATGGCTGTATATCAAAAGTCCTATTAAATTCTTAATGGGATAACCATGAAAAAGGAAATTATTGTATTAATGCCCTGTCACCAGTAAAGAAGGAAGTCAGCAAACTGACTGCAAGACAAGCACTGGATTTTGAGTCAGGGTCCCAGCCCTGCCTCTTACTACATTTCAGTACTCAGCCAAGTTATTCAAATTCACTCCACCTTGATTTCTTTCTCTGTTTTAGGGTGTGATGAAAAATTATCTAGTTATTGTGAAGTGTAAATGTGACACTATGAATCATTGAGCATAAGACTTGACATGTCATAGGTTCTCAGTAAGGACTCTTCTAATGACTACTCACTAGTAGCAGTTATATCTCTTTAATTTTTTAATGAGTCATTTAAATAGTATATTTTTAATATTTTTGATATGCACAATTTTATATTCACATTAAACATGAATTTAGAGGACATCTGGGAATAACATCTACCACTGGTAAAGAATTTCTTCTCAAACAGAAAATTTAAGAACATAATATGAGACAGTATATAAAACAAATCATTTTCATCTTGAATCACTTGGTAAGTATTTTATTTTCCAATATGTGAAACTTCTTACAAAAAATAAAATCATGATAAGACTCCCTTGCAAATCTAACATGCAGTCTTGCATTTAGTGTTAGAACCTGACTCATGTCTCAATACTTTGCTGTAGAAGAGAAAATGGTAATAAGAAGACCATTGGCTCTCCTTACACGACTGTCTGCTTTCAAGACCAGTGAGAGAACATGTGGATTTTTCACAAGTACTGAATTAAAACCTCACATCGAACCTTATTATCATTTTGAAATATTTGGCCATGCAAAAACCAACAGACACGCTTTTTCTGAAAAGAATTCTGTCATTTCTTTACTGCCCATAACCCCGCCAGCTTCCCAATGCTCCTTTGACAGTATAATCAGTCAATTCAATCAGAGAAATGCTAAAGTACAATGGTAATTTTCTCTCACTTTTTTTCTTTATGCTGTCAGTTCAAGCCACCTGCTGAAAGCATTGATGTGGAACAGCTCAGTATTAGCTCTGAAATTAGTACCAGTCCCTAGTTAAATACCTGGCACATTCATTGTAGGATAGAGACTTAATAGCATGTAAGCCCATCAGTAGAATCACCACATTACTTAAGCTCCTCTTTTTTCCAAGTCATTCATACTGACCCTTGGTATCACTACACAAGCCTGACATCAGCCAGGAAAGAAAATGGGTTCAAAGATACAGATGTAAACTCTTAGTTTTCTTAGGAATGAGATTACTAAGGGCAATGTAAAAAAAAAAAAAAATCTTTGAAACTCAATATTTACCATACTACAATAGCTAACATGTTTAACAAGATCTCCCTAAGAGGATATAGCACATCTAAAGTGAGTCTGTCCCTTTAAATTTCAACTCAGAATTTGCTACCATGTGCACATTTTCACATGTACCCTTAAACAGAAAGTAAAGTGCAATTACCTCTGTATCTTACATGCTCCAGCACCTTGCCTGGCCTGCCAAGCTCAGCAGGTAGGTCTGTGAACACTTACTGAGGCCGCCAGGATGAAAGGCATTTACTACATCTACTCAGAGGGTCGTCAATGGACAACCTGTACAAGATTTATGCTTTCAATAATAAATGAACTAAACACCTTGAGGTAATTGGCTGTGTGAAGCTTCACAATAGGCCAGATAGCTTGTCTGAACAAAGTAAAATAAGATTAAATAATAAATGAGGAGTGCAGATGATTCAAGTCAAACCAATACTGCATAACTCTTGTTTAAAAAAGACAAAACAAAACAAAAAAAAGAAACTAAGAGTGGTCAGTGAGTCAGGTTTCCATGATTTCAAGAGATGGCACTGGGACTTCTTTCTATGTCCACAGAGATAGTTGTTTTCCTAGACTTCCAACATAGAACATATAGCAGCCAGTCTGCCAGTTCAAGAAAGGGCCTGCTGAGTAATGAAAGTTTGTCCAAAGTCTATGCCATGCTCGATTCTACATATAATTTATAAAGACAAAACCAACACCTGAAGATGTCTGGAGGAAATATATCTCTGTACACTTTTGAAAAATAATGCTTCTTACACATGTGTACATATTTAATAGCATCTGCCACCACAGGGACCAATGAAGAGCACGCTGCCAAGCAACTTTCCAGGATCCTTGCACTATAGACACTCCTCCTGGGCCATTTCTATATATTTTTTTAAAGAAGTTGATACTGTTTGGTTGTTAGCTTTGAAGAAAAGAAAAAAACCTATAGCCATCAAAGGGATAAGAAGACTAAAGGAAATGCAACCTACATCCAGGCACAGCGTGCTTATGAATGACGATTTCATCAGAATATTTTAGTGAGTTTTACTTAGCTTTATTAACATTTTTAAAAAGTCAAAAGTGGTGACAGACATGATGATTACTCAAAACCTATCAAAGCAGAATTCCAGAGCTCAACACTAAATCAGACTGCCAACAGGTCTGCCCTGGCTCAGGGGACATTGCCGAAGAGGAGGTGGAAAGATTGTAAGAGCCACAGAGTGGGTAGGAATACCCTGAGACATGCCCCTGCCCTCCACCCCATGGGACCTGACGGAGGCATTCATGACTCCACAATGAATACCATAGCCCAACTAAGGAGACCCCCAAGATTAATGGGAGTCGGGAGTTGGCATGAGGGGATAAAAGACTATAACTTGTAATATATACTAATTTTTTAAAGTCAAACATTTGAACAGTTATTGTTGATTTTATATGTAATAATGGCCTTGGACTATGTAAATTAAAATGCATAAATCAGTGAGAAAGGCACATTGAAATACGTACAAACAACAACAACAAAAAGATGTTTGGAACTTGTTGGAAGAAACAAGGAGGAAATATGAACTGAGGTTAGAAAAATAAGATTGGAAAAATAAAAACATTAATTGTCAAATCCAGGTTTTAGATTCTATTTTGTTGTATGTTTGAGCATTTCTGTAATGAAAAGTTTGTAAGTAAAAGATTATAAGTTGGGGCTGAAGAGATGGCTTAGCATTTAAGGTGTTTGCCTGTGAAGCCAAAGGACCCAGGTTTGATTCCCCAGGACGCATGTAAACCAGATGCATAAGGGGGACATGCGTCTGGAGTTCTTTTGCAGTGGCTAGAGGCCCTGGCGTGACCATTCTCTCTCTATCTCTCTCCTCTCTGTCTGCTTGCAAATAAATAAAAAATTAAGAAAAAAATTATAAGTGAACAAGAATCCAATAGCACTAAATTAAGACAACATATCTAAAATCAAAAGTTCTTTTCAAGCCAGGCATGGTGACTCAGCCTTTAATCCCAGCACTCAGGAGGCAGAGGTAGGAGGATCACTGTGAGTTCAAGGCCACCACCCTGAGACTACAGAGTGAATTCCAGGTCAGCCTGGACCAGAGGGAGACCCTCCTTCGAAAAACCAAAAAAAAAAAAAAAATTCTTTTTATGAAATAGCAAAATTCATTCAAAAAAAAGTCATCCAGGACAGATTCTGAGTTAAGCATGATGCCCACTCCCCATGTGTGTATTAGGAAGCTAGGGGTACTACACCCTAGCTCTGCAGGAATGAGCCCCACTCACAGCTATAGTGGTAATAGTAGCAAGCAGCTTAGAGACCTGATCCACATGCCTTCAAGACTCAGGATTGATGTCATCTCCTCACAGTAACATCCCTCCTCTGCACAGTTTATATATCTGACTCCTTTCCCTGCTCATCGCTTCCTTCACCCCTGCCCATTTCCGTCATAGTACTTATGACAGTCTGTAATATATTACTTGTCTGTTCACCCATTGACTGCCTCCTGTACTTAACAGAGTAAACAAGAACTCCTGACTATCTAATCCCCACAAAGCCTTAGCTGTAGTTAGAACTATGGATCTCTCTTATCCATGTCCCATTTTCCCCTGGAACACTGCAAGAGTTGGATTGTTAGGCTTTGCAAGGCAATTGCCTTAACCACTAAGCCATCTCTCCAGCCCAGCCTGAAGGTAATTTTAGCTAATCCTAGATCTGTTCTATGACATGAGATCAAGTATGGAATTTTCAGCACTTGTGGCTTCATGTCAATGTTCCAAAAGTTCTGAATTTTAGAACATCTCAGGTTTCAGATATTTGGATTAAGGATACTTAGGATATCAAAACTAGCACCTTAAAGCATCTCTATCTGGTAGCCTTGGTACTAGATTTCTCTCTAAGATTATTCTTGAACAGACTTTAGATCCTGCTGCTATATTTTATTTTTATATCTTGCTTAACCTCAGGTGTTCTGTCTTCAACACTCCTAACCCCATGAACATTCTAATTCTGAGTACCTCGGCACTTGGGAATTACACCAGTTCCCAGTTTCATTTTGTTTCTTCACACATCTATAACCTGAAATTCTTGGGATTTTTGTACTTGTTTGCATATTTCTTGTGTGCCTTCTCATAGTGGAATTTCTGATATAACAGAGCTCCCTAACTAGTGCCCAGAACAAATACACTGGTCATCTAATATTCATATAAGTCAAACTTCAGCATGCATCCCAATCACCTGGGCTTGTTAAACCACAGATTTATTTCCAAGTCCCACCTAAAGTTTCTGATTTGGTAGTTCTAGAGTCAGGCCTAACAATTTCCCAACTGATAGCCAAGCAAGGAAGGTGTAAGGACTTAAAGATCAACTACAGTTCATGGTACAATTCACTGATGTGGTGCTCTCTTGACACACGTCTATTTCTTGACACTTGTGAACACATCAAGTACTTGTAGCAAATTCTTTGCCAGGAAAGAAAATTTCCTGTGATTTTTTTTTCTAAAAATTGTTGCAAAAATTTTAAGTGTGAGTATCATGTTTCTTTCTTGTTTTTTTTTTTTTTTTTTGGAGAGAGACGCAGAGAGAGACAGAGAGATGGGCATGCCAGCAGCCTCTCAGCTACTGAGAACAAAATCCAGATGCGTGCGCACCCTTGTGATCAAGTGTGGCATTGCACCCTTGCGTCACTTTGCATTTGGCTAAACGTGGGACCTAGAGGTTGGAACCGCTGGAGATTGGAACCAGCATTCTTAAGCTTAGGAGGCAGGCACCTTAACTACTAAGCCATCTCTCCAGCTCATTGGATTTTTTTTTAATGTATATAATTAGTACATGCTATCATTTTGTCCAGAAGACCCAAAAGTCCCCTGTGTTGCAGTCTGCTAGACCCAGTCCACAGCACTTTTGGGAGGTCACGGAAACTCTTTGGGGCCTATGGACAATAAGTTAGGTCAGCAGGGTACCCAGCTTATATTCCATGAATAGTACAGCCCTTACTTCTCCTCTCTCAGCTTCCCACTGCAATAAGGTAAGCAGGTGTTTTCTACCACACAGACCCATAAGCAGCAGAGCAAAACAATCACAGATGGAAACCACTGACAGTATGAGCCAAAATAAACTTTTCCTCTTTATAAGCTGATTACCTTAGCTATTTTGTCACAGTGACAAAAAAACTGAGCAATACAGTATTCTTTTTAAATTGAGAGCTTTATTATATGAACACATTGCAAATTTGTCAAGTTCCATTGGATTATACTCTTATGTTCCCTCTACCCCACCCTCACTCTCAAGTCTAGACACTGTTCTAGGCATGTTGCATGTATTATGCTCATGTCATCTTCACACTTTATAAAGCACCATTAGAATCACCTTCAAACAGATGAAACAACTGGCACAGTGGGATGCTAACAAGTTAACCTGCCCCAATGACTTACAAGTTTGGGGAAAGAAATCCAAACTCATGCCCTATAGTTCCAGACCCTGGTTAATTAAACAGAAAGGTACTCAGTTTACATTCCATGAATAATAAATCCAAGAAAGTTAATATAAAACATAGCCCTACTTCCTGATTTATGGCTCATCTGAACAACAGGTTTTAACAAACTATGATTTTTTTTCCTTGTCTTTTGCCAACAAGAAGAATGGAACATAAATGATGAGTCCTGTATTTCCTATGGCACAGTGAAATGTACCATTATGATGCCTGCATGCTAGACAAATGCAAGAGATGCGTGTGATATATTGGTTAGCCCCTTCCTGTGAATGTTCCTTCAATTTAAGAATTTCTTTATCCAAGGACAAGTTCTTTCACCTTCCCATCTGTCCTGTGAATTTTTTAATGTCTCAGACAGGTGGCCTGTTGGAAACCTAAAACCCTGTGGGTACAAAATATGATTAAAATCTGATGTTAGGCTCTCTGATAAGGAAGAATCCTATGTTTTGGTAGGATTTTGTAAGTAACTTGCAAAATGTGTCAAAGATAATTTGAACCTTACATAACTAAAATCTTTTCAATTTATAGACCAACATATACTGTAAGAAATTTATTTTGCTCAGAATCTATATAGAAAATGCACTAATACTTACATACTAATATCATAAAGCAGTAACAGGATATCTGTTTTTAAATGTTTGAGCATTGGGATTCTCTCTCTCACTAAAGCCACTAGTGGTTTTGGAATTAGAAAAGTCCATTCATTAAGAAGAAAGTTCACTAACACTAGTTTTTTTTTTTTTTTATTTTATCTTTGCTAAATATAACCACAATTCTCTTAGCACTATTTAGAAATGCTGTATTAATGATAGTTAATAAAGTCTGTTAATAATGAAAACTGGGTTTCCAGAACTGTATATTCCAGAGCTCATTGCAAATACAATCATAAAAACTGTTACATTCCATACAAATACAAAGCATATCATAACCTCTCTGGAAACTTAAATGCACAAGAGGTGAAAGGCTTCTTATCAGGAAACACTTTCTACTTTAAATTTGTAATGGAAAGCATAGTATGATTTTTTTTTTTAACATATCTATTCATTTGCTAGAAAAGAGAGGAGTTTAAATAAAACCTACTTAGTAAGAACTAAAATTTTATGCTGTGTTTCAAGTTTGGCACAGAATACTGAGCAATAATCATGCAGATAATTAAAATTTTAAATGTTAAATGATTTATATTTTTATAAATAATTAAGGGAATTTAAGAATCCAAGAAAAGTAATGTTCAGAGAGAATATATATATTACCAATCTATTTTCTGGAGCAATAATATAGGAGAGTGTGTTGCTTACATTTTGCTACTGGTAATGTCAGCAGTACTTTTAATTTAAAAAGCATTAGCAAACTTAATGAAATTAACCTAAATTGATTGGCATTCTGATCCAGCAGGTATTAAACACATCAAGGTAAAAACAAGGCTACTGTGACAAATTCAATAGATCAATCTGCAGTGATGCAAAAATCCAATAAATTGAAATTTAACTAAAGAATATTGCACAACTGCCAATCCCTTCTATGAAATAAAGGAGTAGTCATTTGAGACTATATTACTTATGATTTTTACTAACATGAAATCTGTATTTGTAATGTTCTTTGATTCACCAGTGTTAGGTTGGTTTCCTTCTTTTAAATGTTCTATTTTTATTACTTTAGTGTAGGGACTTTGTTTCCTAGGCCTCCTCCTTGCTCTTTGCTCAACCCTAAGTATTTACTCAGCAGTATTCTACTTTTACCAATGAAATATAAATCTTAAAAAAGAGGTTTCTTAGCCATGTGTGGTGGCACACACCTTTAATCCCAGCACTCGGGAAGCAGAGGTAGGAGGATTGCCATGAGTTCAAGGCCACCCTGAGACTACATGACTACACATGACTACATAGTGAATTCCAGGACAGCCTGGGTTAGAGTGAGACCCTATCTCAACCCCCCCTCCAAAAAAAAGGTTTCTTGAAAAAGTTTCAATTCACTATTCTGACATACTGACATCTCTAAAATAGGAATAAATACATGAATAAAATGTTTCTCATATAAAATACAACATCAGTGGAAAATACTTCAGTAATTTCAGCTAACATATACCCCTATCATCCACATTCTCACCTCTATATTCACTCGGTGAGCTTTGGAAAAAGAAATCTCTTCTCTGGCTATGTTATATTTTCCAGAAATTATGGTTAAAAATTTTATATTCATACTTCTTTAGCTACTAAAGTAGTGGGTACTACATATGCATTACTCTCAATAAGACTTAAAGGATTTTAAAGGACCTAGAAGAAAAGACAATATTTAGAAGAAGAAAGAGAATGGTCAGGAAGGAGATGAAGGGTTATCAAAAGGGGTACATAGGAGTGGTTTGAACTGACTTTAAATAATTCTCCTATGAAGTCAAAAACATGAGCACGGCTGACTCCTATTCTAATGTTTTTATGCCAATAGATGCCCAAATTGACATGTAATGGCTGAAACTTAGAACAAGAAAAATAATAATTATCCCAAGATAACAAACAGGCTTACACCAGGCTCAAAAGACTATGTCTTTGGTAGTTTGAATGTGTGTCCCCCATAGACTCAGGTGTTTTATTAAAGCTTGTAACTTGGGTTTCCAGCTGCCTGGCTGGAGGAGGTGTTATTGGGAGGCAGATCCTGGAGTTCAGCCTGAAGGCAAATTGGGGGTGGATCTTATTTCTACCTCAAAGGTATGCAGAGCAGTCAGAGCTTTGGTGGGAGTCCCTGTTTCTTGTTGTAGGTTTCTGTTGGCTGCTTTTTGTATTTGCTGGCTGTTTGGTTATTTCTTTCTGTTTGGATCTATGGAAGCAGCTTTTTCTGCCAATGATGAAACTTCCCCTGGATCTGGAAGTTTGAAGTAAATCCCTACCTCTCATAAACTGTGCCTGGTTTGGATGTTCATCCCAAGAATGTGAATCTATCTACAATAATGTCTTATGGGAAAATTTGGGACACCACTACTTTTTGTAGAGTCTATGAGTAGAAAATAGTTTACATTTTTAAAAGAGAAAAAATTGAAGGAAAAGAGTATTTTGTGACATTATATTGAACTTAAAATTGTAGTGCCCATAGTCTTAGAACATAGAAATCTTGACCATGAAAACAAATCAATAGCCTATATCTACCTAATTTTACAATCATCCAAAGCAAAACTCTAAGTAGAAAACCCTGAGTAGATGCATAGAATGGTACTTGATAAGCAGATATGAGAATTACTTCCCTTAAAAGAATATTAAAATCAATTTAAGTAAAATACAAAACAAACAACCATTCTGTCAATATTTTACCTGTAGCTAATTGCTATAGTGTTTGTGAGGAAGTAGCATGATTCCAGGAAGCCTGGAATCCTTTACTGAGGATGTTTCAGTTGCCTTCTCCTTGTTGGGACAAAATACCTGACAAAAATTAGTTTAATGGAGGAGAGGCTTATTTCACCTTACAATTCCAGGTTACAATTCATCATGTGGGAAAGGCACAGCAACTGGAGCCTGAGGCAGAGATATTCATCCCACAGTGAGGAAGCAGAGAATGAGGAAACCAGCTCTTAATTTTATATATAGTCCAGGACCTCTGTAGAAGTGGGTCTTCCCACTTCCTACTTCAATTAACCTAATCACCATAATCTTTCACAGGTATGCCCACAGGCCAATTCATACCCATTCCGCATAGGTGATGCCAGGTCTTGTCAAGTTGACAAGCAGTATAAACCATACAGAAGAAAGGAAATAAATGAGTGATAGTCCCCACCCTAGCAATTATTATCCCTATATGGGACCAACATTCTTTACAATTTCAAAAATGAAATTGTTTCAGAAGTGAAAAGGCTTTCAGATCTGTGAAGGAAAAATATGGCTTTATAAAACCTGCCCTCTTAGTTATAAAAAGGAGTCAGGAAGTACTTGTCTCTGCTCAAAGATGACCTATAAAAACAAAGCCAGAGACACTCTTGTAGGTGTGCCTCAATGCACAGTTTCTGACCATTGAATACTCCTGTACATTAATCAAGAATATTGGCATAACTGACAATATAAAAAAATATGCACACATTCCTTAGGATCAGAGTTGGGTTAAGGGAAAGAGTAGTCAGGAGCATAAAGCAGCAAACTCATGATGAACCAGCTAATCTCCCACCAACAGCAGTGCCATATCCATCATTGACACAGTGAACTGGGAGCCTGGCTTTGCTTACAGAAATAGCTCTAGTTGCTTACTGCCAAGGCTCTGGAGGCCAAAATGAAATTCTAAATTAGGACATGGTAGCAGCAAAAAGGAAAGACTAAAGACCAACTGTACTTACATTCTTTCATAATGAAACTTCTAAATAGTAATTATGTAACAAAGACTATGGAATTAAAATGGCAGCCTAATCTGGTACCAGTCACTCTTGGTATTATACTAAGCCTACAGTAGGAATTACTTTTTTATATATTTTTATTTATTTATTTGAGAAAGAGAGTGACGGGGGGGGGGGCAGATAGAGAGAATGGGCACACCAGGGCCTCCAGTCAGTGCAAATGAACTCCAGATGCATGTGCCACCTTGTGCATCTACCTTACATGGGTCCTAGGGAATGGAACCTGAGTCCTTTGACTTTTGCAGGCAAGTGCCTTAACCGCTAAGCCATCTCTCCAGCCCAGGAATTACTATTTTAAAGACATAAACCCTGGGCTTGGAGAGATGGCTCAGGGGTTAAACATGCTTGCTTACAAAGCCAGATGAACAAGACATACAAATTAAGAAAATAGGAGATCATATCATATCAACCATAAAAAATTTTCAAGATGATAAGCAGGTAAATTTATACCAACTTACTTAGCAACAATGAGCTAAGGGGCCCCAAGTTCACAGTTCAGAGTAAAAAGAAGGGCCCTATAAACAATAAACCTACAGATAATTCAGGCCCTACTGTGCCAGTTATCCATGAAAGTGATTTAGCAGATGATGCTAGGAAAATTTTAGCTAAAACAGGGAGAATCATATAAAAGCAGTTTGATGTTTGTTTTAGGTGCCAAGACCACCTCTCTAGATGTGAGAAGTGGAGCTTATTGCCTAAAGATGGTAAAATAGAATATTTATGGACTAAGGCCTACCACAAACAGAGCAACTGAGGATCCAGAACAGAAGCAACTATGATCACATGCACTTTGAAAGCCCCACATTTTCCCCCATTGAGCCCAATGAGAGACTGCAAGCCTTCTCTGAGGTGGCTGATTAACTCAACTAGGAAAATCTAAAGACAACAGATACTGGGGTTCCCTACTCAGAACTTCCAAGCCACTTATCCATGGACAAGAAAGAGAATAAGCAAGCTGAAGAAGTCTCTCTCTACCACTGTAATGGATTAGAAAAAGCAAACAGTAATGGTAATCTGAAAGAAATAAATAAAGCAAATAGAGGAAAAGTTAAACAAAACCCACACACATTTCTATTAATCATGAGGGGATAAATACATCTTGTGACAGAACATAAAAGTTTTAAATTTAAAAGTAAAAGTAAGATAAAATAAATAGAAGAATTACATGGAAATCTTCTACATAACAAAACAAAAAAAAAGAGAGCAAAATAAAACAAATGACTCTTATGTTCCAACATTTAAATCAGAGTATCAGAATGGGAACAAAATATTGGGGAAAGGTCATTAAAGTTATTCAAGAACATTGTCTAGAATTAAAGTATAAAATTTTTATTAAAGGAAACCATTGACAAACTAAGTGTGCAATAAAACTAAATTCTGGCCACCTCACACACATCAATGGGAAGTTTCAGAACATCTAGAGAGGTTACATGCAATCAATCATAAAAATCTCTCTATATCCCTTAACAACAAAGTCAGAAAATATATGACAATGGAGACATGACCTTAAATTCCATAAAAAACATCAATCAAATAGGAGGGTGGAAATATTTTTAGTATTTAGACATCTCCAAATTTATCTTTCACGTATTCCTTTTTTGGCAACCACCAGAAGATGTGACAAGAAAATATAGCACAATATAGGCACCATATTTGTAGTCAGTTCTGTGGCCATGGAAATATATGGAATATCACTGTATGCATTACTCTTGCTGGGAAGATCATGAAGGTGGCACCTGGAAGAAGAGCAGCAGGAAGGATGATCCTCACATCAATGGCATCTAATCATCTATAACGACTGAAATCAACATCTTGGCAAAGTCTTCATGTCCCTTGTTATGGTTTTAATCTGAAATGGTTCACGTTTTGAACACTTGTTCCACTGCTGGTGGTTCTATTTTTGGAGGCTGTGGAACCTGTAGAAGGAGGGGCCTAGATGGAGGGAGCAGGTTTCTAGGGTCTTTAAAGGTTATAGTGAGGCCCTGGTTTATGTATGCTATTCTTCATGGTTTGATGTGATCTGGACTATCTCCGCCACTGTATCAGTTACCTTTCCATTGCTGGGACAAAACACCTGACCAGAAAGATCTTATAAAAGGAAAAGGTCTATTTCAGCTTACAGTTTTGAGGGGAAGCATCATCATGGTGGGAAAGTCTGGGTCATTTCTTGTCACATCAGCTGGGAGGAAGCAGGAAGAGTAAGGTAGCTTGGCATCACATCTCCATAGAAGGAGAAAAAAATGTAGTCTGAGTGCTGGGCTTAGAGATGGCTATATTTTCCTAAAGCTTTCCCCCAGTGACATACCTTTTTCAGCACAGTTCTTCCACCCAAAAGCCCAATACTTCTCCCAATCTGCCACTATCTAGGTACCAAGTATTCAAAACACATGAGGCTTATGGGCGACATGTCTCTTAAACCACCACAGCAAGATACTCCCACAATCATGCTTACCCTGCCATGATAGACTAAATCCTCTGAAATCATGAGCCAAAATAAATCTTTTTTCCTTAAGTTGTTTCTGTTATTTTTGTCATAGTTAGGCAAAGGAAATTAGTATATCCTTTAAAAACAGTTTTCCAACCTTGGAACTACAGAACAGATCGGTTGTCATGAGGAAATAGCTGTGAATTATTAGATGTTCAATAGCATCTCTGGCCTCCAGCCACTAGATGCATTCCTCCCCACAGATGTTACCATCACAAATGCCTCTGGACACTGCCAAAAGCTAATATTCACTTCTAGTGAGCATTGGTACTATGTATTAAATAAATGAAGAAGGCCACTAAAAATCTTCCTGGTGACAGATACACATGTAATATATCTAACTAACAATACATCATGCATGCTTACTTGTGCTCAGTCTTTGGAAGTAGAAAAAGAGTACTAGCAGTGGTTGCCTCTCTTTAAGATTGAGAAGAATTAAGCTATTTTTATTCAGGTAAAAATATTATGAACACGCATTTGCTTTCCAAAAAATAGTATAAAATGAAGTCTTAAAAATTCAAAAGCCAAGCCGGGCGTGGTGGTGCACGCTTTTAATCCCAGCACTCAGGAGGCAGAGGTAGGAGGATCGCCATGAGTTCGAGTCCACCCTGAGACTACATAGTTAATTCCAGGTCAGCCTGGACCAGAGTGAGACCCTACCTCAAAAAACCAAAAAAAAAAAAAAAAAAAAAAAAAAAAAAAAAAATTCAAAAGCCTATCTTCTCACCTACAACTGTACTTCTAAAAGTATATGCTTCCATATACTTAAAATTATATGTTCTATTAATACTTGTTATATTGCATGAAATAGCAAAAAAAAAAAAAAAAAAAAAAAAAAACCTGTGTTTGGAGATATACACATATCATGTAATCCCATAAAATGGGCCAGTACATAGTCATAAAAGAATCAATTCATTACATCCTAAAATGGAGATGTTTCCAAAATAAATTATGATTTAGAAAAGGCAACAGATAAAACAACGTGTTTGTGATTACATAACCAAGTGTACACTCTTACCACCTTTTTCTTCTAATATAAATTAATGGAAGTAGTTGATTCTAAAACAGGAATCTGAGTGTCAGTATGCCAGGGCAGGAAAGAGATAATATGGTCGTTTGTGTCTTTTTCATTTTAACCATGTGAATATCTTACTTATACATGTTGAAATAAAATGAGATTTACACCATGTGAGTTTTTGTGTTCCAGTGGTTCCCTTGGGCAACTTGCTCAGCCAGGAACTGCAGAGCCTTGGAAGCCCTCCTTGGAGGAGCAGTCACAGCCCCACCACCATCATGTAGAAACTCTTGTTTCTACAAAGATATGCTCCAAGGAAGCTTAACAAAGAAGCCTGCTCTGCCTCTGAATGCCATTTTCCACTGAATAGAATGAAAGTTATTCTTCTGTCTGCCCCCAAGAGAGAATCAGGGTGTTGGGCACCAAACGCTGAAAGGGGAGCATAATTAATATCAAAATCATCATTCTTATCAATAACTATCATACTGGGGAAAGATTTATAAAAAATAAGAAAAGAAATTGTTTTACCCAGGCAGTAAAATACAAAGGTTATTTATAACAGTGAAATCCCATCTGGTTCAACAAGGAAACTGGCTCAGGAAAGAAAGCCAGGAGGGAGGTACAAAAACGCCTTCAAAGTCCAAATTTTGACTTCTCACTTGTACTGTTCTTTGGTTCAAGTAGAGAAACACAAAGAAAAGACAGAAGGAATAAGTTCTGACTAAGCTGTATTCATAGCGTAATATTGGTGAAATCATTAAGTTGACTGTCAAGTGGGGATAATAAAGAATGCTGAGAAGGTTACATGAGTGAGAAACCTATAACAAAGAGGACTGGAAGACTGAAGGACAAGAAGCCACATCTTAGCAAATTTTGTTGAATTCAGACACAGTAACATCAAAATGTTGATATACAGGGACCATTTTGGGATCATGAGCTTATCCAAATATTAAACAGATGAACAATATCTACTTACCTTTAAGATAAACTTACAAATTTTAAAACAACACCAAAACAGACTACATTTATTCATTGCTTACTTATGCTCCCACAATTGTTTGCTTGAGTCTTTATGATAATTTTTATGCATCACAGACACTCCAGTGCCAAAAGAACTTTGATAAGGGCTAAGAGGTGAAGGACAGTTAATCCCCTAAACCTCAATAGGTACACTTTCAATTCAGGAAACATTTTTTAGAGTTCCACTGAATGTTAGACATTTGACCAATCAAATTTTAGTAAAGAGCAAGACTGACATATAGCTCTAAAGTAAAGTGAGAAAAAAGTAACAAGGTAAATTACATTACAGAATACCACATACAGCATGTGCATGAGAGGTGCTAGTGAAGCACACATTATTTATAGTTGGATGCATCAGAGTAGGTAGCCAAGAGGAGGTGTGATTAAGCAAAGCTTTGACTGATACACAGTTTTTAAATATTGCTGTAAAGACTGTTAAATAAAAACATCTTGTTCTTTCAGCTCTCCTGTTCCAGGGGTGTGCTACCCTATTTTCTTTCCTCTGTCTATCCCTGCATAACTTACTTCTCTCTCTCTCTCTCCCTCTGCCTTCTTCTTTCTCACATTACAATTATATCCCAGTTCCAAAAAATCCCACATCTTAAAAGGTATTTCTAAATCTTGGTCCATATAACTCAGAGGAATGACAAATACATTCTAATCCTCAGAATAAGACAAGACACAATGTGTATTTCCAAAATCATTTGAAGTAAAAAACTTTCTTTGCATATCTTCATACAGTCTTCTTACACTGAGGCATAAATGTAAAGAGATAAAAGTCCATTATATCATTTAGACACTGATGTGTCACAAATACCAGCTGTTGGGCCATCAACCATCAGTATATTTATATACTATAAGAATATCCCAGCACTCAGCAAGTTACACTATAGCAACAATGTCCAACAGAAATACAATAGAAGCCATATAAGCAGTTTTGCTACATTAAAAATGAAAAATAAATAGCTAAGATTAACTAATTAATTTATTTTTGTTTTACAGTGCTTGGTAAAAAAACCCATGGGACACAAGCTACTATTAATGAGTCATACCTCCAACTTCTGAGCTTAATGTTGTTGAAAAGAATATTTTACCCAAACTGCCCAAATATCATTTCAATTTGAAATTCAAAAATATTAAGGAAATATTTACATTTTAACCCTTTGATACATATGATGTATGTTTAGATACATCTTAACTCCAAGTACAGATACACTAAGATGTCACTAAGTGCGTGTGGCTACTGCACTCTAAAGTAATACTGATATGTCAATGTCTTGTCCATATGTTGGCTTACAATAAATATGTAAATACATGAATGACAAAGTAAGATAATACTTTCCAGTGTAATTTTCTCTTACGTTAATTTATTCTAAAGTATTTTTCAACAAAGATGAGGTAAATCTCCCAAATCAATACCTAACATAAAATTTTACCTATTAAGATAAAATTGCAATTGTCTAAAAGTAATATTAATAGAATAGTCATATCTGGGTGATGACTTGCAAGCTATGGATACATATATAATCATAAAGATCCTTCAGAGAAGAAAGGCAGTAAGAGCATATAGGAAAAGAGATAATTCCTATCATCTCTTTGCTTTCTATTTGTTTCTTGAAGACCTTGCCTCTTACTATTTATTATGACAAGTTTATATAATATGTCTAAAATGAATAAGAATATATTTAATGTATACTAACATACTCTGATTCATTAAGATAAATCAATAATATCAAAAGTCTAAAATGAGCATGGCTGTCCACAGATATATTTTTAAATCCAGACTTCTTGATCAAAAATTATATATAAAAGTGCTACTTTATGTCTATCTCCAACAATATTTACTATTTTAATTATAATGTAATCACTTTCTCTTCCTTTTTAGATAATGTCAGAGCATCCTTGAAATTAAGAAGTATTCCAGTCCAGATCCACATTTCACATATAGGGATACTGAGCCCAGAAAAGTGACCTTCAACCACCAGCTAATGACTGATTGAGAAAGAAAAACCTTCACCTCCCATCAAGTATACATAAACATGCATCCCTTCCTCACTTCAATGAAGGCATTTTAAAGTTAAAACAGCTTCTTTATTCTTTAGATGATATAAGAAAGAATGCAGATTAAATTCAATCAATAATTTCTTATTCAATTACTGTAAGGATGTTTTCACTTATTGCAAAGATAGACCATTGTGCACACCTTTAAAAAGAAAAGAAAAGAAAATCTGACATACAAAAATCTTAACTTGCTCCACATATAAATTAGGAAGTGATTATTTGCATTACAAAAGATTTTACATTACAAAAATGATATGTAGCAATGTTCCTTGAAATATCAAGTCCCTTGGTAGGGCAAAAATTTAATCCAATTTACAAAGAAAACAAGGAGGCAAAACTTCAGCTGAAGCATAACACTACTTAGAAATCTTTCCTGACTTCTTTTCTGTTTTTTCCTGTCCTCTGGTAAGCCTCTATTCTTGGCCTTCTCTATTACACATCTCAGTCCTCGTGCAGTAAACCACTGAGTCCAGTCAGTCAGAGTTGTGAGGCTCTGAGGGGTCAGAACTGGCCAGGGTACTATGGGACAAAGGTGAACCAGGTGAGGCAGCTTAGAGTCTCTGGAACAATTCTAATACAGGAATTATCAGTGTAGGCTTCCTTTTCTGCCTTCCTCCTATGTTCTGAGCTTTCTGAGGGCAACGATAGTATTTTCCGCATAACTGAGCCATCAGAGATTGGCTTGGTATCAATTCATAGGATTTAGCAAATGAATAAGAAATGTGTCTTCTGAGTGCCACCATGTGCCAAGTGCTGTCTTAGGTTCACTAAGGTATTGTTATCTCATTCAATCCTCACAAGTACCTGGAGATGGAGGTATGTATAGTGTAGGACCCAGGCTCAGGAGTTAGGTAAGATAGCTGAGCTTACACACCTGTAAAGTAATGAGCTCTGAAGCTCATGCAGTATCTGCAGGGTGCCAGGATGCTCAAACCTCAACATGCTTAAGAAAAGAAAATAGTCACAGATACAGAATAGATGCAGCTAAGAGAGGAAGTCCTTTCTCTTTCACAATTACCCCATCTGATTTTGGATACATATTCTACAATGTTATACAAAACACTGTTCTCACAGGAACCCACCACCTGCCCCAGGAGACATATAGGGGAAGTTCCACAATGGTAGAAGAAGTTGGCCACCTCTTAAAGGACCAGACAAAAGGAGAAAAAGCCAAAAGCCAAAAAGACACACAGCACAGCACATTTCAGGAACTCCAGCTAGGCGCACTTTGCATATCTTTAGATTGAAATCTCAAACGCACCACCACACTTTAAGATCCACCCAGTGACCCTGCCTTCAGCCAGGTGGTTACAGATGCAAACTGCAAACTAATAAAACACTGAATATATTGGGGGACATCTATTCAAACTACCACATTGGTCATTTATTATATGAAATTACAACAAAAGAGATATACCAGCTGAGAATGAAAAAGCTGCACTAGTAGGAAAATAAGATCCACATGGTCCATAGCAGCAGGGAAAATAAAAGCTGGACAGCACATGGCAAAACATATAACAAGCACTATAGAGAATCAAACCACTCATGGAGAGAGCATTTGCATGCCATTCTTCCAGAATGTAGAACATGACAAAGAGCCAAGTGTGGAAGGACAATTATGATAAATAACAGAATACAGATGTACTTTTTGAACTATACCTGGAAGGAAAGAAATAGGAAACTTGAAGCAAAAGTAACACTTATGAAGAAAACAAGAAAAACAGTAGGAATTTTAAAGCAAGACTTTATGAGGAACATGAAGGTTGCAAACCAAGAAGCACATTGTGATTTTAAACAAAAAAAGTTTTTGCATGACTCTTCTTTGCTACCTGTCTTTTTTTTTTTTTTTAATTCTGAACTCCATTTATCCAGATAAGCTTTTATATTTCTTAGGCTTTTTATTATAGACTTATCAGGATTTACATTCCTAATTGCCTAAAAAAAGTGTGTGTGTGTGTGTGTGTGTGTGTGTGTGCATGCATACTACATACATGCACCTATCCTATATGAAGGTTTTCAGTATGAGGTCCAAAGGGTGATAGGTGCATGACAGCAGACTATTCTGTAGAACTCTATAGAATAAACCAACTTATCATCACATAAATAAAATTTGTAGTGGCATCCAATGCCTTCCTTACAACTTACATACTTACATGAGGGAGACAAAAGAGTAACATTTACAATCATCTAATTGAGGGAAAAATTTGTGAATCAGGAATTTTGTAACAAGATATAATTCAAGTATGATAATAATAATAAAATAGAATATTCAAGGGTTTAGAAACTGTAATACATAAATCACTTAAAATCACTTGAAGATGTACTCCAGTTGACTGAGGGTTGACTCAAAATGGAGATGCTGTGAGATGAAAGGATTTAGAGATTGAAGCTAGACATAAGTGTCTCAGTAGCTGCTAAGAATGTGACAAAATCATCTACCTTTAAAAACTGTAAAAAATTACTTGTTAGCAATACAGTTCAAAAGAATAGGTTTTGCCCAATATGTATAATTTCTCATTGGATATCAAATATTTTATTTAAAAACCATACAAAGGCAAATAGAAATTCCACTAACGCATCAAAAATATTACAAATTTTATGTATCACCTTGATTAAGTCAGAATTTTCCCAGACCCAAATTTGACCAAACATTATATTGCATGATTCTGTTAAGGGATTTTTAGGTGAGATTTAATTTAAAACAGTAGACTGAGAAAAGCAGGTTACCTTCCATAATGTGGGTGAGCCTAAATCATGGGAGGAACTCAGTGGGGGACAAAAAAAAAAGGTTGACTCTCCTCTTTTCTAAAAGAGAATTCTTCCAGTCTGTCAGCCTTTGAGCTGGACATTCATTCCTCTCATCAGACTAAATTCTTTCCTCCCTGCCTAAGTTAGGGGATCCAACTCACAGCTTTGTGCACCACAGGCACTCCACCACTGAAACACATCCTGACAAGCACATCTTAAAAGATGATCATTCTTTGCTAGAGAAGTACAAATCAAAAACACAATTAGATAGCACTTTACATCCAATACAATGATGATAATTAAGAAATTTCTTTTTAAATGAAAACTTGGAAAATAGGTGTTAGCAAGAATAAAGTTGGAACATGAATTTCCAATGTGTATATAAAATGGTTCTGCAACAGTGGAAACATGTTTGGTGGTTTCTCGAAGACCTAAAAAATAGAATGACCTAGCAATTCCACTCCTAGGTATATTATGCAGATGAACTCAAACATATGTACCTGAACGTTCATAGTACCTCCATTCACAATAGTCAATGGTAGAAATAATTCAAAAGTCATCAATGGATAATAACTCTCTGGTATGCTCATATAATTAAATATCATTTAGTCATAAAAAGGAATGAAGTACTGAAACATGCTACATGCAACATGTGTGAACCTTGAAAAAATTATACACACTGACAGAAGTCAGGCATCAAAGGTTACATATTTTTCTGTTCTAGAAAATATTCAGAACAAGCAAGCCCATAGAGACAAAACACAAAGTGCTATTTACCAGAGACTGTGACAGAAGAATGGGAAGTAAATGTTTAGTGGACTAGTTTTTTTATGAAAAACTAGATAGAGGTGTCAGTTTATGACATTGAGAATTTATTAGATACTACCAAGTTATTTCCTTAAAAATAATTAATTTTATTTTATTTTTTTAATTTTTTTTTTTTTTTTTGGTCTTGCGAGGTAGGGTCTCGTTCTAGTCCAGGCTGACCTGGAATTCACTGTGTATTCTCAGGGTGGCCTTGAACTCAAGGCAATCCTTCTACCTCTGCCTCCGGAGTTTTTTTTTTTTTTTTTTTAATAGTTAATTTTAGGTCTAGGGAGATGGCTCTGTAACCCTGCCTATCAGAGTCCAATCCCCAGCACCTTCATCAAGCTGGAGTGCTTGATGGAGCACACCTCTGTGAGTGCCTATGGCAATTGGAGGCAGAACCAGGAGAATGTTGAATGTGGGAGAGCTAGACTGGCCTTCTCAGAGAGAGAGAGAGAGAGAGAGACAGAGACAGAGAGACAGAGACAGAGACATATCTTGTCTTAAAGAAGGTGAAAAAAGATAGTCACCCTTAAGTCATATTCTGATCTCTGTAGACATACTTTGGTACACATACACACACACACACACACTCACACACACAAACACACATTCACATATACAGAAATAAAATTTAAAAATATACAAGTTAATTCATATATAAATATCACCTCACTAAAAATTTAAAAATTTAAAAGACTAGAAAACAAAGTAGAGGATAAGCAAATAGTTTTATAATGTGATAATCTACATATAAATGGTTAAAAGCATAATTGTAATGTTATCAGAGAAAAGAATTAAGAGAAATTTCCAAAGAAGTCTAGAAAACTCACAATATTTTCTTTGGGAAATAAAGAATTCTTGAATGAATACACATATTCATTATATCCCCTCAATGAAAAAAATCAAATATGCAGATAAGTGAATACTTTCAAATCCCAAGTTAAAAGGACATAGGTTAAAAATTGTCAAGGCTTACTTCAAAAAGGTGGTCAGAATTTCAAGTAAAATATAGCAGAGTGGAACAAAGATTTTTTTCTTCTGGCAGGTAATATCTTATAAAAATATAGCAATTAAGCAGCACAACTTGAATACAAACACTGCCATATGCCCAAGAAAATAATGCCTTGATGCTTGTACATGGCATATAATCAATCAGTATGTTCAACTGTCTCCTTAGATTAAACTATACCACATGTACTATATTAAGAGCTAACAGCATAAACATATCTGGCTGGGGGGGTTAACTTAGTATTACCATAGAGTTAAAGATAATAACAATATTAGTTTATGTGTAGTAACCACCAAAATGTTAATATATCTGTCATATTCTTGAGTTTAAAAATAATGAGTGCTAGGGAGATGGCTCAGAAGATAAAAGTGCTTGCTGTGAAATGGTGAGTACCTGAACTTGGATCCCCAGAAGTCACATCTGTATCCCAGAATACCTACAGTATGATAAGTGGCCCCGACAAGAATCTCCTGCAAGCTCACAGGCCAGCCAGCCTGGTGAATTAAGTGGTGAACATGGAGCTACCTAGCCTCAGACAAGATAGAAGATGATGGTTAACACCCAAATTTGTCCTCTGACCTCTACCTGCAAGATATGGTACATACACAGCTATAGTCACACATAAATATAGACACACAACACATACACTCAGAGTAATGAAATCCTTCCCCTACATTTGATAGAAAAAATAAAAATTTCCATATATTAAAATAAAAATGAACAACTAGGAAAAAAGGAAAACTATAGGAGACAGAAAGGCTATAAGTGAGTTACAGTCTTAATAAGTAATTGACAGAAATAAAGTAAAATGACTAATGTTCTAAGAGGAAAGCAGATAGAACCTATTAGATGACAAAATAAATAAAGGTTGTTTGTTCAATAATAAGTGGGGTTATGAGAATTTCAAAGGAAAACTAATTTTAACTATCAAATGAAGAAACATTTTAAACTTTTATTGGTCTTGACAAAGATTAACTGAAACTATCATTCTCACACACTGCTTAGGATATGATTGCATGATTGCTGGAGGACAACTGTGACAGTTAACATAGCCAACCTGACAAAATCTATAATTACCAAGGAGACAAATCTCTGTACATGTCTGTAAGAGATATTATAGATTAGGTTGACTTAGAAAGACTCATCCTAACTTTGGCCAGTGCCATTCTATAGGCTGGGGTCTCAGGCTGAATAAAAAAGAAGAAAATGAGCTGACTATGAACAGCCATCTCCATTTCCTGATTACAGATGCAATGAGACCAGCTTGGTTTCATAATGTTGCCCCCTTGCCTTTCCAGCCATGATGACCTGCTACCTGAAACTGTGAGTCAAAGTAAATTCCCCCTTCTTAAGTTGCTTTTGTCTTTTCTTTTGTTGGGAAGGTTGCAGAGCCTTTAGAAGGTGGACTCAATGGATTAAGTTTGTCACTGGGGAGGATTCTGTGGGGTTTACCCACCTCCACTTACTGTTCTCTCTCTCTTCCCCTCTTTCTTTCCTCCCACCCCATCCTTCCTTCTGATGTAACACTGACAAAGGGGCCTTCTGCTCCTGCCATGCTTTCCCCATCAAGATAAAACTTCTCTAAAAATTGGAAGCTCAAATAAACCATCTCCTTTTCTAAGTTGCTTAGGTGTTTTGGTCGGTAGGTATTTGGATGATAAGAAAGTAAACGATACACTACACATTTATATAAGTGAACATTTATATAAAGATGACGTTGGTTGCATACAATCATGGTAAGGACTACAAAAATTCATAAAAATTAACACAAAAATGCTCATCAAAAGTTCACATAGGAAACAATCAAAACATCCACCATTGAATATTAATTATATTATATTTATATATTATATATCATTGAAATGCTTTGAAAGTATTTAGTAATATGAGATATTGTCAGCAAAGTATTTTAAAATAATCCTACCACATCATAAGCAGGTAATGTTGGAATACAGGAAATAAATGTTTCTACATATTATAAACTGACTAGTATGCTGAGTAGAACTATCCATTTTCCTGTTTACATAACCCAATGCTTTTAAAATTCTCCATAATGGACTCATTTTGTGTAGAATATCATTAAGGAAACTATAAAATAAATATTACTTTGCCAATCCAACTTTGAGTCTCTTACAAAGGCTTTCTGCTATAAAATGCCTTCAACAGTTCATACTTATATTGTCATTTTCATCTTATTCACAAATAGAAGCAAGGGTGAAACCTGGTCTGTAGCCAGTACAACTTGCATTAACAAAAGATAAAGAGACACTTAATATGAGGGCTTCAGGATCAATTTCAAGCAAGCATACATTGCTCATGCAGTTAATTGTCCTGTTAAATTCTTGAAAAATAATAATAAGTGACTGCAGGTGTCAATCATCATCTCAATGTACTCCATTGTACAATCTTGGTATCAACATGATTAAGCTATGATGGTGTCCCAACAACAAACTATTGGGAAATTACTTCTCCTCTTGGGAAGCTACTACCATGGTGCTCTGCCACTGTCTGGTGAAAAGAAAAGAGGCACCAAATACAGATTGCTTTTCAAATAAATGTTTGATACTTAGCCACTTTAGAAATTCCTGGTTATATTTGACCATAGTTAATACATGTTCTTAACTCCATCATTCAGTTCTAAATGTAGCCATTTCTGACAGCTTTCCTGATATCATCCATAACTCTCATAACAGTTTTCAGTTCCTCCTAATCCTTTTACCGTTTTCTTTGCTATTACAAAGTGGGAAAAAGAGATTTCTGGTACCTTTCTCTTTTTTTTTTCCCCAAAGACATTTGGTGATTCTTATTCAATGAATTTCTAATACATATGAACACTAGGAATTATAATCCTACATTGATGGAAAAAGCAAAACAAAGCTGAAGTATGAAAAGGAAATAACATAGTCAAGTATGCATGAGTTCAGTAAATGAATGCAATTTGAAGGAGAGGATTCACTGGACAGAGATGAATGCCTTCAACACCAGCTCTTCTGGAGAGATCAAGGACACAATGCTAGGGGGTAAAAGGAAATGATAACACAATTCAACAATGCTCACCTGACTATGATCTACATTTTCTTCCTTATAAGCAGATATATAACCTAAAATACCTCTTTTTTTTTCTGGTTGTGTTTCCTTACTTACACCTTTCTGAAATCATCTCTTGTCCCCTTACTTTCTATCAACAGGAGTGCAATCCACTTCTTAATATCTGAGTGATGTATTAGCCACCTGAGTGTCAAACGTGTTTTTCCTCATTTTCAGGGGATATTTATGTCATGCTATACCACACTTTTTGAATATGATTTACTGTACAGTGTTGCTGTTTCTATAAACTAAAACCAAGACACTGAACCACCCCACCAAAGAGGAGTGGTGAGAGTACACTTCAACATAACCATACTGAAAATGCTTTAATATATATTCAGAATAGGGGAGCACTATACAAATTATCAAGAAAGAGGATCCACAGTCAAGCACATGCAAAATGTACTAAAAACCTGAAAATCACTTAAACTCTGCTATGCTTTCTTCTGAAAAGAAAGGTAATCATGCAGGCAGATATTCTGGGATTGGAAGAACAAGTGCAGGTACAGGCAAGGAAACATGACTGTCAGGGAGTATACTTAGTGCCATCTAGAAGATTCTGTGGTGATATAAGTCTTTCTTCTATGATGTGCACTGTAGAGTAGAGTGGACACCAGCCCTATATGGGCACTGAACACTTAAACTGTAGTTGGTTAGTACAACTGATAAAAAATATATTTAATGTTTTTTCACTTTTCTATTTGAAACTTAAATTTATATAAGCACATGAGGCTAATGAGTGGGGTTGATGCAGTACTGTAGTCTGTTATCTAAACAAAAGCACAAGGTGAAACAAATAGTGGGGAAAAGCCTAGGAATTCAGTTCCTCAAGGGGCTCAGACTCCTATGCTTAAAGTCACTCAGGAAATCATGTATCTATACTTTGCCTACATCATAATTCATCAGCCAATGAACTCCAATGGTATGATATTCCCACCTTTCTGTTGCAAAATATAGTCAGTCATGTATAGAAAAATTACTTAATCAGTATTTGTCACATGTTCTGAATGAAGAGCCAGTCTGGGGGGAAATTTTCTGAATGGTACAGGTACAATGCAATTGTATATTAGAAGGCAAATATATACACATGCAATAGATTTGCAGCAGAAAGGCACAAGATGAGGCATGTAAAAATCTCAACATCCTACATTTAGATGTAGTTATATTTGATGTAACTTATGCTTGACAAGTCATATATAACTTTTGTGATCTTTACTTGAAGTAATCATAAGACTATCCTAATATACTCTACAGAGATCATTAGTCGTTTAGACATCCAATTCTATATACCCAGCTTGATACCTGGAAACCCAACAATAATCTCAAAGGAATTCAAGGAGTGAGAGACTGTCATTGAAACCAACTTTTAGAACTACACCTTCACTGAATAACCTCCAGTTACCAAATTAAGTGTGTCTCCCTCAAAACCAATTGTTTTTCATGTCAGAGTAAAGACAGTAATGCATTGGATTTTCCCCGTGCCAAGCAGATGACATCCTAAGTGAACCCTGTCCAGAAGCTTTACTAGGCTCCTTGCTACACAAAAACCTAAGCTCAAAGAAGCCCACTAGTTTATTTTGATGCCTAACTATAACATTTCAGGTATGTTTGTGCACATATGAGCACCTTTATTTTAGCAGTATACATGATATGATCATTGAACTCCTGTTCCATTTCCCTTTCTGAAGCCCCCATTAAAGTTCCTTAGGTTTAGAACTGATGGAAAAGTTCTTAGAATAATATATTTATACAAAAATGTTTAAAATATTTTGTGTCTTCCTAGACTAAAGAGAAAACATGATGAAATCAGAGTTGACTGTACATGCAACTGCTGCATGGATATACATTTTTCCATTATTAAGTCATTAAATAAATTACTTTTTTCAACTGTGCCACCTGATCATAAAGATGAATTAAAAGAGTTTTATGCTTACCCTAGGCTTTGGGTTTACATTTATTCAAAAATTTTTCTGTGACTATTATTTTGATGTCAGAGTAGCACTGATTAGAAAAAGGTAGTTATAATGTGTCAGTATTGGTCATGATTATGACAAATTCTCACTAAGAAAAATCATGGTATATGTCCAGTTGTTTATGAGTAAGATGAGCAAAATGTTCCACCACCCCTGATCTCTTAGTAAAGCAGAAGAGCATACATTACAAGCCCTCTGAACCTACCCAATGGCTCTGTTTAGAGAGTTATACCTTCCTCTTTGCTTTCTGAAACCTACCAAGAACCACTGGCTCATTCACATTAGATTTCCATATTGAAATCTAGATTCCAGTATCTTGGACAATGATGGATCAAGGGTTCAGGAGCCTTCCCAGAGAAGTAACTTTTTCATAGTTAGTTGTTATATTGTATAATATGAATTGGGCTTTTTTTCAAATAGTGTTACAATTTCTTACTAACTTTGGTCTTAGCTAAAGGTTCAAATGATAAAAATTGGTTGTATAAGTAGCCACTTGCTCTCTCTCTCTTATACACACACACGTGTGTGTGTGTGTGTGTGTGTGTGTGTGTGTGTGTGTGTATAGAGAGAGAGAGAGAGACTTTGAAATTTGTACTTCATTTAAAAGAACACTGAGTGTCCTGTCCTTTTAAAATCCAACAAATACATAAACAGTTGTATTTTATTTTTCTTGTTTAAGAAAAACTATAATCTGAATTGATGGAGAATATAGAAAATTTCTTAGTAATAAGATGTCATCTAAATGATTCAGCTTTGCCTTGAAACTCCTCAGATGTTGCCAGAGGCTACATTTAAGCCTTAAATATCCAAGATGCCTTGATTGAGATTTTCACAATAATACCCAACTATTCACCCCTCGTCAATAAAAACATTCATTTTATCACTTAATGTCTTCATGCTAATTCAATTATGCTTCTTATTTCATTCAGTCTGTCTAATATATATAAAGTAATACTTTAACATCCATACAGTTGAATCTTCTCTTGAATTCTTCTAGCAAATGACTCTTTATAAAACTTAACAATTTGTTCTGTTTTTGCCTTGACTACATTGGGCTCCCAGTACTCCTTAGATTTTCTCAAGAGCACAGAAAATGTCAGTAAGTTTTGGCATATTCATCCATATTTAGTCAATTGTCATGAGAAAAGTAACGGATAAGGGAAAAATAATTCTGTAGACATTCACCTGAGTATTTGTCAGCATGTTACAACAAAACTTTAGAGCAGGAGGAAGGAAAAACACCTCCTTTCACAGATCAGGCTAAAGCAACATCTGTACATTGTCCCCATCATCTTTGTAACAGCTCTATAGAGCACCTTATCCCAAGGCAACTGTGAAGGAGCTCCTTCCTCAGAAGCAAAGCCTATCCAATCCCTCTGTATCAAAACCTGCCTGAGTGCTGGAGAGATGGCTTAGTGGTTAAAGTGCCTGCCTGCCAAGCCTAAGAACACCCATCCAATTCTCCAGGTTCCATGTTTAGCCAGATGCAGTGATGCAAGAGTGTAATGCCACACTTGCCCACAAGGGGGCGAACACATCTGGAGTTCATTCACAGTGGCTGAGAGGCTGCTGGCATGCCCATTCTCTATCTGACTCTCTCTCTTTCTGACTCTCTCTCAAAAAAAAAAAAAAAAAAAAAAACCTTCTTACAGTTGGAGAAAGTAAAGCACACAACACAGAGTCTGAAGTAAGACTAACTGGGTCTGCTATTGACTGCTTAAATACAATAGAGAGTTAGATAACACTCATGGGTCTCAGTTTCCTTGTTTGCAAAATAGAGACACTGTCACATGTCATTAATGTAGCTGAAGAGGGTAAATAAAATTGAATTACCAATAGTACTATTGCATATCAAATAATAAATTTTAGGACACTATTTAGAGCCTTAATTATAGCCTCTATGATTATTGTTAAAAATTTTATGGGCAGGTTATCACAGACATGGTTTTTATTTATTTTTTTTCCAACCTAAAGTCAAGGATCTTGTCCTTTTTAAAGGTAGTTATTGCACATGAATTGTCAAGCTTTTAAGTCCACTTACCCCATGTCTCCTTGTGTGCTGCCTTTACTTCATAAGACAACACACTGTGTCAACTAGGAAACCTGTTTGGATCCATTCCAATTATGTCAGGCCCATTTCACTGGAAAAGTGGCCCCACTTTTGCTCAGAATCTGGGCAATGGACTATCAATGGCTTCTCTGCACTGGTTGTGCTTGTTTACATCAAAGTTATATAATCCTAACCCATTCTAATGCCAGTATTTTCTTGTTTCTTTGGACTTTTCCCTTCATTTTCTCTTCATCATAAATCCCAAAGAGTCTAAAGATAAATTTACCATATCAGGTTTTTTCTCTCTGAAAAATGTAGAGAGCTCTATTTGTAATCTGCAACCTGAAAACAAAATAGTCACATTTGCTTTGCAGAACCAGAAATTCAAAAAGCTATTAGGGTTTTCAACTGGTATCTCTACAGGATGTTAGACTTTTGTAACAAAGAAATATGCAATTTTTTATACAAAATCATTATCAATAAAATATTGTGGCAAAATGTAATGACTGTATGTTTTTTTTAAACAAAACAAAAACTTTATCTTTCTAAACTATAGTTCTCTAACTGAAACCTGTACTAACAGGTTCGACAAAGCATATTAGAAAAAAAAAAAAAAAACATTTTAAAATTAAAGAAAGAAAGTTACTCAGAATCCTGACTCACCAGATACCACCATCAGCTGTTGTTAGTTTGCTGAAAGGTCAACATTAGGATGCCAGAGTCCAGTCTGGCAGAAAACTTTTCTCAGTTTTGCATGCCTCTGAACTTCAGGGATTGACAGGAAATTCAGAAAGGTTCTTTGGCAGAATATATATGTGTGTGTGTGTGTGTGTGTGTGTGTGTGTGTGTGTGTGTGTGTGTAGGCTGGATAGAATACTTGTTGTGTAAAGAGATGATTAGAAGCAAAGCCCAGACTTTCATGTAAGACAGGGATCCATGAGGCTTACTGGAGTCATATTTTTCAAGTGCCATTTTTAAGTTTTAATAATATATAATTTAATAATAATGTGTGAAGAAAGGACACTTAAAACTTTGCCCTAGCTTCACGATCAACCAGGGCTGGAATCTGCTGTAGTAACATTGGAATTAAAGGTTGGGGTGCTCTAATCTCAAAGCTAAAATTTACCTGTGAATACCTCTTTAGCTAGCATACCATGAGGAAAAAACAATCAGTCTTTTAGCATGTTCACTTGTAGGAACTTCTAATAGCTCATTAATTGCATTATCCATGTAAAAAATAACATAAATAGAGTAATAGGGTTTTGAGTGCAGAAGTAACTAATATCCTAACAATTAACTCTTCTCAGCTAAACAGAAACAAGTAAGTTCTAGTTCACAGCAAAGCTCTTATGGCCCATCTTTTTGTCCACTGACTATCTGTACATAATGCTACCTATGCTCATGGTACAAACAACTTCAAAATGGCTCCTGGGGACTGAGAGGGAATGTCTGCCCAGCATGCATGAGGTCGTGGGTCTGAGCCCCAACACAAGGGGAAAAAAAAAGCTATAGTTAACTCCTAGGAGCTGGATAAAGAATAATCCATCTCCAAAGCTAAGTTAAAATAAACAGATCCTTATATGCTATTGTTTTAACTAAATAAAATGTTCAGTATTCTTTAAAAAAAACATTTAGATAAAATATTTGCCTTCAGCACTGTGCTTTTCAAGTGTTATTTTGATGTAAAATTGAGTGTTTAAGGATGGAAATTCCCTCAAGCGCTCTGAAATGATAGTGTGGTTGACAGTGTCAAAAGCCATGCTGAGATCAAGGGAAATGAGAAAGGAGGCAGTAGCAAGTGCATTCATAAAGAGGTCATTTCAAACCTCTTTGCTATGATACAAACTAAAACATGACTAGAATCTCATCATACAAAGAGGGAGAGGACAAAGTTGGTTACATCCTTAACCCAAAGAAAAAATAACCAGCCAACAATTTCTAAAAGATTTGATGTCTAAGGACAAATCCACTTGTCCAAAACAGCAGCCAATTTGCATTTTAGGAAAAATAAGGGCAATGAATTTATAAGAGAAAGGAGTCTCTTCCTTTTCATACAGACAGGAAACTTTATGTACTATGTGCTAAGCCATCAGAACTAACTTTCTTAGGTTAATTTTTCTATTTGAAATTATTCATATACATTTCTGAAATGACCTCTACAGACACTGCTTAATGACATATAACTTCTTTCCCACAGCTTTCAACCTCAGTCCAAGAAACTTTGCTCAATTGCCTCTGATATGAAAACCTGGAATTTCTCTGTTCTCTGCCTTGCTTTTCACATCTGTTCTGTCATTAAACACAACTTTAGAATATAGGAACCTCTGGAAATCCAAATCAGATGGAAATGGTATTCTTGCTAAAGTTTCCACTTTTGTATTATTTGCATAGTCTGATTAAAATGTTCAATCCTTGTCTCCTTTTCATAAGCCATAAACAGTTTTACAATAGGCATATTAGTTTATACTGTGCATTATTATGAACATGATGTTAATTTACTCTTTATCAATATTTTATTATTAGTCACAAAATGGCACTTAGATAGTCATTAAATAACAACTATCATAGGCTAGTTGCTAAGCTCAACTCTAATAGCTAGCTTAACAAATGCCTTTTAACACACTTGTAATGATAATCAGACGACTATCAAATTTTGACTAGTCCTAAAGATTCAGTGATGTACATTTGCAAATTACTAATCTTTCCTAAATAAAGTATCTAAATCATGTCTATAGTACTAAATCCTTTCATAGCTGTCAGGATTGCCTTTAGAGCCATTTTTGCCTATTTATATAGTTTTTGTGTGTATATGTATGTATACATATGTCTTCTTCATCACCATAAATTTTTGCATTACGAGTGTATGTGTGTGGTGTGCATACGTATGCACGTTCATATGTGTGCGGGCACATTTGTATACACATGCATATATGAGGAGACAGAAATTGATACAGGGTGTCTTACTCAATTGGTCTTTATTTATTGAACCAGTGTCTCTCAGGTGAACTCAGAATTTGCCAATTCAGGTAGTCTAGCTAGCCAGCTTGCCCTAAGGATACCCTGTCTCTACCTCCTGAGCATTGGTATGACAATCAGGCCACTACATTCAGCTGGCATTTATATGGGTGCTAGTGATCTGAAGTTTGATCCTCAGGCTCATGTAGCAGCACTTTATCCATCATATCATCTTCCCAGCCTACCAGAGATTCTTGTTTTTAATGGCCATAACATATTTCATTCCACTTCTCTTGGTTTATTGTCGTGTTGCTGTCAATTGCATCATGATGTCAGAAGCACAGGTGAAGAGAAATTGAAGGTTTTAAATCTTATTTTATAGATCATATATTTACCTAGTGAGAAGCAATTATCAACCCTACTTAGATTAGTATATTCATATACCATATAGCTCATTAATAATATTAATGAAACAGAAATTTAATTTTAGCTATAGAATTTATTTCTACAATTTGGACAAATACTTAAAACTCAAGCTCTTTGCTAAAAAAATACCTACTTCACAGGGTACATATGAAGATTAAACAGGAAAAAAACAAGAAGTACCTAATGAAATGCTTGCAGCATAAGAGTTGTTAGTAAATGTTATTTATTTCCCTATTTGCTCCTAAAGCCACTATCATCTGGCTTTTGACAGCTATGCTTTAAATTGTCCTAATTAAGGTCTCCAGTCATCTTGTCACTTTTGCCTTCTGAGGCATAAGACATTCATCATCAACTGTATTTTTGTTCCTGACCATGTTTCCTTTGCTCCTGGGTCTCTCCTCCCTAACCCTTGACTACTCCCACCCTTGACTGCTCCCTTCCACTTCTTTGCCTGGCTTTCCTTCTTACCATCCTTTTTCTGAGAGTTCTATCTGTGTTCTCATCTCCCACTGCACCTGGTATCTCAATGATATCAACCACCAACCTCCATTCCGCTAACTACTATCTTCTCTCTTGTGTACCAGATCAAAACTGCTAACCTCATCCTAATGGTCTACCATAATTCAAATAATTAATATTATGTGGACACTGCCTTCTCACTGCCCTGTTACCTTTGCCCCCCCAAACTCATTTGTTCTAAACCAAGAAGCTTAAGTTAGAGGGACCCAAGGTACTTTTAATGTCAGCCTTTTTCACTGCTCATATCATCTACCCACCCAGCCTATAGAAACAGTATCCTATCCTTGCCATAGGCTTATACAAGTCAAAGTACATGGATTATCAAGGTAGCTTGTGTATCTGTTTCCTATACCAGCTCCCAATATAAGGACCACAGTGCCTCTAATTGAAACCAAGTTCCCAAGGCTTTCGGTCCTTCAGCCAGCTCTCCCCTGTCCACATGCTCAGGCCTATGTCTTCACATACTTGGAACCCAACACTTAAAACCAATTGAGTCTCCCTTCAAAGCCAGCCTTCCACATGCCTTTTCCCACTTTCTCTGTTGAGACAAATGCCCACTGATCCCCCAAGCTCCAGCTCAGACACATCCCCAGATCATTTTGCCAGTGGCATAAGACAGTTCACTTTGCTGACATATATGCCTTACCAATGAAGCCAGAGCATTTTGTTATCTGTGCCCATAGAGGCATTTAACAAGTATTGACATAATGGTTTATATACCTTATGTATGTGTGTCCATGCATATATATATATCAGGGTTAGGGTCACAACTGTACTTTCTATCACTATTATGATTACTAAGAAACAGAGGGAGACTACAAATTTATAGCTATTTTTTCTCTAAAAATGTGTCTTCTTACAGAGAAATAGACATACAAACCCCCCAATTTATCATACTGAAGGAATGTAAGCTAATAAAGGACTTCCTTCAGTTTTACTTTAATTTTAGAGAAATAATAAAAATCGGCTTGACCCTTGGAAGATAATAATCAGCCCATAAAGAAGTCAGGAGAACATATGGTTGTAGGAACTGGTAACTCAATTTGAGAAGGCATGAAGAATATGGAGTGTGGAAAGGGGCTATTCGATGTTTGAAGGATTAGTAACAGATCTCTTAGTAAAGCTAATATTATGTCTAAATTATTTAGTCTAGAAGAAAAAGTAGCAAGAAGATGGCCTAATTCTAGTCTTCAGCATAAAAATATAATTACACAAGAGACACTGCAAACTAGTTTTTCTTTGAAAGGGAAAGGTGCTTTTGTATTCTAAACTCCCACAGAATCTGGCATTGAGTATACACTGAGTATACACTGGGAAGCAAAGAGGACCATAGAACTCTAATAGGAGAGATTTGGGCTGGATCATAAAACTCAGCTTAACCGTGAGCATACACTGACCCTGCTGTGGTTTTAAACTTCTCTGGACAGCCTTAAGAGTAGAATAACTACCTCAGCTCCTGATAGGTTTGCTGTCCTTTTCAAGGTGAAAGCTCTACTGGTTTCCAAGCTTCCTTTGCCATGCATGCTCTCTAAGAGAAGCTGCATGAAGAGTGGACAGGATGAATAAGATATGCTGACCTGAGGTTCATTTCTACAGTTAGCATGTTAAAAATGAAGTCCTGTAACAGTGAGTAAAACAGAAGAAAAATTGAGTTTCCACTTGCTTGCCTGAAGGAAATGGTAAGATCCTACTGCTAATGACACCATATGCTGTCAGCATGGAACACAGAGAGACCTGGCTGGAATCCGGAAGCTAGTCAGACCCAAGACAGCCTGTCTAGTGCTAGAAGGTGCTACATGAGCTACTGAGGGAAGGTGGCCAATGACTGAGCAACCCAGGGTCTAAGCTACTCAAAAGCAAACACCCTGATGTGATGTACACACAAGTACAATAGTGGCATTCAGCCTTGATGGGTAACCAATAGCTTTCTGACTGGCTAAGAGATCCATTCAGTGGAAAGGAACCCATATCTGGAACTGGAAAATAGGTCAGAATCCTACATAGACAATGATTTCACTCTCCAATGTCAAGTTCCCACTATCTTGGGCAAAAGAGGGACTACATCCATTTATCCCATTTAACCAGTGCTGACTTCACTCTCCATTGGAGAGTCTGCTTCTCATTTTCAGACAGGAGTTAAGACCCAAGGAGATAAACTACCTGTGGCACTTTAGCCATGCCCCAGCTGAAACCACAGAGGAATTGGGGAGATGAGCAAGAGTGCTGCTCCCATGGTGAACCTGATAATCAGCACCAGGGTGAAGGAGACAGGCTATGAGGATGCTCAATACTTACCAAAGCAGAGATCCAGAGGCTCCTAAGAGCTCATCTCTGAAGTAGACTTAAAACCCACCCAACATGGCTCAGGAAATTTTGTGAAAGAGCAGGTGGAAAGATTGTTAGAGCCACAATTTGTGACACCATGCCCTGACCTCTCCCCAGTAACTGACTGCTGTTCCCACAAAACATAACCCACAACTCCCATGGGAATATCCTGTGACCCCCCTAATGAATTAGGAGGGCTCCCTTGAGAAAGGGGGTAGGGATGAGGGGAAGGATGATAACAACATGTGATATATCCATACTAAGTATGTCCAAAATTAATTTTAAAAACTAATATTTTATTTTTCTGTATTTGAGAGAGAGAGAAATAGGAAGGGGGAGAGATAAATAGGTAGGAAGAGAGAGAGAGAAAGAGAAATAGGCAGGAAGAGAGAGAGAGAAAATGGGGTGCCAGGGCCACTAGTCACTACAAATGAACTCCAGATGTGTGTGCCCCTCTTGTGCATCTGGCTTATGTGGGTCCTGGGGAATCGAGCTTGGGTCATTTGGCTTTGCTGGCAAGTGCCTTAACCATTAAGCCATCTCTCCAGCCCTAATTTAAACAAGTTAAAAATTGAGCTTCCATTCAAAAATGTTCCTTCTAAATCTACCAGGAAACCAAATATCTTCTAAAAGCATAAGATAATAACTGCATTTCAACTTCTACTTATTATAAAATCCTTTTACAATAAAAGAAAGATTTCAAAACAATATGACCACAAAATAAGAATGGAGGTACTTCTATGAAGTGTGACTGATTTCAAAACAATTTGAGATATAATGGAAATAGTGATGATTTCTTTAAAGCCTGATCGCTCTTAATTTCAATATTAATTTGTACACTCACATTTTTATTTTATATCAGGGAAAAGAAAAACATTTTTGTAGTTCAGAGACTATTCCTCTCCTCATTCATTTTGTTGACCTCTTCTTTTAATGTGTGTAGGTATACATATGACATGAGTGTATATGACATATGTGTCTGTGTATATGCATGTTCGTGTGTGTTAGTGTGTGCACACCATGCCCCAATGCACATATGGAGGTCAGAGGGAAACCTCAGATACTGGTCCTCACCTTCTACCTTGATTGAGGCAGGGGCTCTCATTGTTCAATATTACATATGCCAGGCCAGTTGACCCATGTGCTTCCAGGGGATTTCCTGTCTCTACTGCCCATCTTGCCAGAGGAATGCTGGGATTCCAGACACAAACTGCTATGTCTGCCTTTCTGTGGATTCTGAGACTTTAAACTCAGGTCTTCACATTTGCATGGCAAGTGCATTATCCACTGAACCATCTCATAAGTTCTTGTTTTATCTTTACTTGCCTTGGAAAACTCTCGATGACTCTGATGAGAATTGTATGACTACTAAAACAGCATGTGGCTACAAGTGTGTATATGAGACTAAATAAGTGAGAATATTAACTTAATATAAGGGGATCTCAGACAGTCAGCTGAAAAGGATATTATTTCATCAAAAAGAGAAGTAAAACAAACTCTCATCTGACCTGTCAAAGGAATTGGCCATTAAAGAAATTTCATTATTCCATTAATGCTTTATCAGTTTTAATTGCTATACCAAAAAAGTAACACACAGACACTACTTAGCATACAGTACCACTTCTATGTCATGTGTATGGGAAAAAATAACATCCTAAATTAAAAGTGACAAAAGTATATGTTATACATTATGAGGGAGTCTTGCTAAAGACAAATGGTGCTGTTGTTTAATTAGCAAGCTGTAAATATAACATATAACCTGGCTCAAGAAGTTAAAAAAAGGAAATTTTTATCTTTAAAATGTCTTTGCAAATTATGACAACATATTCTGGTATTGTTCAAATTAGTTATTACTAAATTATCACATCAAGTAAAATAAGTAGTATCTTTATTTTCAAGGATAATTTTTTCTTCCTCTGGACATGCAGTTCTATGCACATATCTGCAATATATAATATGCCTGTTGGGCTAGAGAGATGGCTTAGTGGTTAAGGCACTTGCCAGCAAACCAAAGGATCCAGATTCTATTCCCCAGTACTCACATAAAGCTGGATGCACAGGTGACACATGTGTCTGGTGTTTGTTTGCAGTGGCTAGAGGCCTTGGTGTACCCATTCTCCCCCCCCCATCTCTCTCTCTCTCTCAAATAAATCAAATTTTTAACAAAGAATATTCCTGGGCTGGAGAGACGGCTTAGCGGTTAAGGCATTTGCCTGCAAAGCCAAAGGACCCAGGTTCAATTCCCCAACAGTACCCATGTAAGGACAAATGCACGAATTGGCACATGCCAATCATATATATATGAAATAATATATATTAAAGATACCCATATATATTAAATGTTCCCATAATTTGTTAGCTACATACTATTATCATACTTTTGGTAAATTGTAAAAATATTGCAATTGGAATCAACCAAAAGAACTATAGCCATTGAGACATAATTTGATTGGAAGATCAAAATATTAACAAGGGACTGGATATATGACTCAATGGTTAAGAAGCTTGTCTGCAAAGCCTAAGTACCTAGGTTTGATTCCCCAGTACCCACATAAAGCCAGATGCACAAGGTGGCGCATGAATCTGGAATTTGTTCATTGCAGTGGCTAAAGGCCTTGAAGAACCCATTCTCTTTCTTTCTCTCTCTCTCTCTCTCTCTCTCTCTCTCTCTCTCTCTCTTTCTCAAATAAATGAATAAAGTACTAACAATCTTGGTAACTATCATAGCTTTGTTCAATAGCAAAAATATCTTCATAAGTTCATACACCTATTAGCACCCTTTAATTTCTAAGGGAGTATAAAACTGATTCAGGAAATCTATTATGATTAAACACTGAACAGGTACCTTCAAGCCAGTGACAGAAATAAAACTAATTCAGATAATCATTGGGAAGTTATTCTGGATAAACAATCAAGTAAAATTCACATTTGTTAGGCTGAAAAGTTCCTGAACATTGATCCACAGTGATTTTGCCATTTTCCTTATTCCTATGCTTTCAACATTAGCTCGAAAAGATAAAAATTAATGTCATATTATTTTGTGGAGATTTTTATTAAATTCTACAGTGAGAAGTACTCTCAAGATGATTGAGCCCAATCACTGAGTTTACCTGAGGCATTGCAGAAGAGGGGAGGAGAAGAAGGGAAAGGGAAGAAAAAAAGGAAGAAGAGAAGAGAAGAGAAGAGAAGAGAAGAGAAGAGAAGAGAAGAGAAGAGAAGAGAAGAGAACAGAAGGGGGAAGCAAAAAGAAGAGGAGGGGAAGGGGAGGGAAAAGGAATGGAAAGGGAATGGAAAGGGAAGGGAAAAGAAAGGGAAAGGGAAGGGAAAGGGAAAGGGAAGGGAAAGGGAGGGGAAAAGGGAAGGAAAAGGAAAGGGAAAGGAAAGGAAGCAGCTCTTTGCTAATCACTGTGGTTTAAGAATTTATGTTTCTTTTTCTTAACTCCCAGTTGTTGCTATGAAAGTCCCACACATATTTAACTCCAGGCTTGAACATGCTCGGGCTATTGTCACACAGATATTTGTTTTCCTCAATAGGGAAAAATCCACTTAGAAATTCACAAAAATTTGTATGACGTAATCACATTTCTAACATTCAAAGAGGAAAAGACCCTTACTCAATATTCTACCACTTCTCACATATTTATTGAAGCATGATTTCCCTTTCAGCCATTTTTGCCTAAGTCCTTAGTAAAATAAATATAAATAAATAAAACACTGAATTGAACTATAAGGAGAAAACATATCTTCATTTTTTTAAATCTTACAAAAAATCTCTCCCATGATTTCCTTAACTCAAATTTTCTAAATCTGTTTGTTGACAAAAAATTTCACCCTTGTAACAAGAATTTTCCCTTATACTTATGAGTGAAATAATATTGAATATATGACCTAGTTCCTTCTAGTGCTCATAATTAATTGTTAATAAACTTAATTCCTTAGTTGATCAAATTAAAGCATTAATTAAATCCCCTGATCCATAAGTCATTAAAGACTATCCATGATGGACCAAGACCAGGCTTGGCACTGGGCAGCCCCAGGAGAAGTGACAGCTCCATTCTCAAGTTGTTCATGGAAATAACAGTAAATTTTGGTTTCTTCCTCTTCTAAGTATTTCTTTCTTCTTTCCTCTTCATCTTTCACTGCTTTCCTATAGGTCATTGTTAGTCTCATCTCCGTTTTCTTTGGAGATTTATTTGTAACAGCTTCTGGAGGCATTTTCCTGCCATGGGCCCCAAAGGCCACTGCAATGTACTTCCTGAGGTTAAGTGACTCGTCTCCACCGTTTTCATGACTGATTTCTCTTCCATTTTAGTCACTAATGTTTAAATACTGTGCTTGCTTTATGCCTCATTAAACATGTGCTTAAAACACAAGGTTTTAAGCAAACAAACAAAAAAACAATAATCCCAGTGGCTGGCCCTCTGCTTTGAAATAATATCATCTGATCAGTTTTCTCTGCTGGGTAAGGCTTCCTCTAAACAGCAGAGAGAAAGTAGCTTCAATTTTTCTTGAGGAAACGGAGTCAACTGTCTCTCTCTTTATATCCATTCACAAACTTCTTCAGTTCTCACTTCTTGGTAATAACCAAATGCTTACTCTTTGCCTGCCAAATGCTGTTCTAGCTGCTTTAGTGTAGGTGACACTAACTTTCATGCTTTCATGTTCTCCACTCTCTCTGGGGACAGGAAGCATAACCACTTTGTACAGATGAGGAACTGAAGGGACAGCATCACCATGTGCCTCACTAGGTAAGGCAGAGGTGGTCAGACCTGCTCTGGCTTCTGTTCTCCAACCCCTGAGGTATCTTCTGGAGGAGACTAGGTGGAACATGAACTGATGTATTCTGCCTTGTTCTTTAGCTCCACTGGTTGGCAAAGCCTACTGGCCTGGGATCAATTCTTCATCCATTCATGTAAAGCTGACCACAAAAAGTTATTTGTTGTCATTTCCTCCCTGCTCTCATGCCCTTCATCAAATGTTTTTTTTATCACACAAAACACAATGTATGGATAACTGAAATAAACATGCTGTTGGCCACCATGCCAAAACTCAGTCAAGTATGAAGGATGCCTGTGACACCTGAGGATGGTGTTCCTATGGTACCTTCCTGAATCTGCATCCATGGCAGGTTCTGGTTCCTCACTTATTTCCTCCACATTTCCCAAGCTCCCCAGTGCTCTTATCAATAGCTTACATATGTGCAAGGATCTCTCAATCAGTGGCCAATCAGACCACTGAGGACCATTTCTGATGCTTTCTGGCAGACCTTTAACTCACACCCTAAATGAAACAACAAAAAGTCGATCCACCTCTTGTGCAGTAATGAAACCCAATCAGGGCTTCTTGGGCTGAGATTTGAACAGATGTCTCCTCAAAAACAAATAATAATACTCCTAAAGTGTTAATTAGTAAAAGCATTGTTTCATTTTCTTTAGCTTATATATGTGAAGATAAAGCTTTCATTCTAGTGACTTCAAGACTTCCATAATAAAATTGTGCTTATCTCTTACTAATTTCTTCAAAAAGTCTCTCAATGGCAAATGTATCCTTAAGTTATTTTAGCCTCTGTCTTCTTCCTTTCAGCTGCCTACTCAGCCTGTACCCTGTCCATGTTATATGAGGGATTCAGCCCTGCCAAACTGTGATTAGGGTTCTGAAGACTATAGGCAATTTAACATTGCAGCTCACCTCCTCATATGAAAAATTGGGTTAAAAGTCTGAACTTGTGAGTATCATATCAGACTACATTACTGACAACAGCATTATTAGAACTAAAACTCTAAAGCAATTTTAGTGATAAGCACTTTGAAGAACAAAGATCACTCTAAAATAAATACCTTTTGAATTAAGAACCATAAATATCACTGGGTTCCATGGCAGTGTCTCTTCCCTGATTGTGCTAGTCTTATTGGTACAGTTCAAACTAGGTTCATCAAGTCTAGCTAACATTTGCCTCTCCTAGGGAGAGTAGTAATCATAATTTCAAATTTCTCATTTTTTACTAAAGAAATCCTGACACTTTTTAATGACCTCCCACAGTGTATCCTAGAAATACCATCATGAAAAGAAACTGTGGCCATGGGTCTGAGGCAAACAAGGTGAAAGAAACTCTGCAACAGTCTGTGTTCTCCAGAGGCATAAAGGGATTCCTTCCAGCCTGCTGCTGTTGCTATGGGATCATTCATACAAACAGAAAATAATCAGTTCTTGAAACAAACCACCACCATTTCTGGATAAAGAAAAAAAATCCGATGTGCTTTATTCTTGCTAAATTACTACTGATAGATTAAAAGAGTTATTTCATTTGTGAATAGAAGTATACTTAGATGAAAGACATTCTTTCAAAGATGAACTTCTTACCTTCAACCAAGCAACCCAGTGAGGACCAGAAAGTTCCCCACCTTGAGTGAGGGTGACACAGCTTTCACATTCAGTATCATCAAATCCAGGAGTCCATTTCTCTTTTACCCTGGGCTTTCTCAAGCTACACCAGCTTCTCACCTACTCAGCATTCAAGTTTAACATAGGCATTTTTCTTTATCTAATACCTTCTACTTTAAGAATATCTGATATATGAAAATGTTTTTCTTATGAATTTTTATAACAGAGAAGGTGACTGACTTGTTCTGAGGTCTCAATTGACTAGCAGTTCTGATCACTAAGAAGGTGTCCTTTTAAATTTTTGGTACTTATCTACTTACCTACACTGTAGATGGTACTGTCCTTGGTGCTGGAATCTCACAGGTAATTGGGGAAGGAACAGTTGAATGGGAGATCAGACTTACATAGAAATGAATGAAATATGCTACCATGAGTACTATATGAGAAGTTTGCAAAAACATTATATCCTACATATAAGGTGAATATTTTTCTGCTAAAAGATAAATGCTGCATCTTGAAGACAAAGGAAACAGATCTTTGAGTAAATAAAGTTGAGTAGGTGAAAAATAGAAGGACATTCCCAGAAAGGGACGTATCACATGCAATAACACAGAGTAGTAACGAATCTGATGGGTCCAGAGCATGATGAGCTATGTGTTGTAATTTTGGGTAAAGGCACATATGACAAACTATAAAGAGATGAGCACAAGAAAGGACTGAGACGATAGAAAAGGAAAGCGATGAGAACATTTTGTACCACATAAAGACTAATAAATCTTTATTTCTGAAAAATAATTTTGTGAGTAATTCACACTGAGCCAGAAACAGAAAAAAAAATAAGACAGGAAGACCATCAGAATTGAGGTTTGGCTAGGTATGGTCATACATGCCTTTAATCCCACCACTCAGGAGGTTGAGTTAGGAGGATCACTGTGAGTTCGAGGCCAGTCTGAGATTACATAGTGATTTCCAAATCAGCCTGGGCTAAGAGCAAGACTGTACCTTGAAAAACCAAAAAAATAAATAAATAAAGATAAAAAGAATTTAGTTTTGTGTATGAGTTAGAAATACAGGAAAAATGAAAATTAGACTGAGGTATTCTGTTACCCACAGGTCCTCAAAGATCTGATGAGACATACTTCCCTCTCAGGGTAATCTTTGTGTGGTATTCCCTCTAACGCTTAGACACATACATCAATTTACTATGAATAAAACCAACTAGAAAATGTGTTTAAATGAGAACCTTATTCCATATGCTTTGAGAATGAGGGGAACTGAAATTTCATGGTTTCTAACAACCTCCCAGGTGCTTGTTACTGCTCAATGGACCACACTTTGAGGAGCAATGTCATAATGAGTCAGTAAGATTGCTGACTCTTCCTTTTTATATCAAAATGTGACTTCATAATGAAAACGGAATACTTGGAACAACACTGCTGGTCAGATGGTTTCATATGCTTGTCTGACACTATTGCTTAAGTGGCTAAACATGTGGTGAATGCCATGAGGCCCCATCCAATTCTCATAGGAGCTGGCACTTCTCAAATGCTCAGTGTATTCACCTTGCAAAACAACTGTTAATAATTGTCAAGTAAAATCTCTTTTTCCAGCAATCACATTAAAGTTCACTATGAGACTTATATAGCCATTTTGTGGGGGAAAATTGCTTTACTCTATACCAGCTGACTTGGAAAACACTAAGTAGCTCACTCTGGCCTTGAACTCAAGGTGATCCTCCTACTTCAGCCTCCTGAGTGATAGGATTAAAGGCATGAGCCACCATGCCTGGTTTATGTGGCCAGTTTTGATACAAATAGATATCTGAAAGCTATGTGTTCCTACCAGAACCTATCATTAATGACTGTTACAGCAGTAATGCAGTTTTAATGTTAAATGGCTTGGTTACTGCCAAGAATATGTGACATCAAACAGAAGGTTCATTGTTTCAATTTTTTTTTCAGCTCATCATTTCATTTTTTTCTGTGTTGAGGCCCTCTGACTAAAGAAGAACCATCTGTAAAGATAATGTGTGTTTGAATTGTTGAAAGCAGTTAACATCACAAACCAGGAAGGTAATGTGAGAGGAAGATGCGAACAATATATCTTGATTCTGCATGCTTCACATTCCTTAGAAGGGAGCAACTTTACCTGGATTGCAACTTTTCTTTTCATCATTTTCCTGGTACACTGTGACACAGATGGTATGAGGTAATTTTATGCATTCCATCTAAAAGCATCAGTTCCCCTTTTCATTGACCAATCCATGCTGCTTCACACAAAGGAGCCATATTGGTGATTTATCTGGTATAGTACAAATCAAGACTAAACAAAAGCAATTCATTCCAAATCAGGACCTAGCCCCGAGCTGAAGAAACTTAGATGTCCCTTGATTGTTGCAAAAGCAATCACCTTTTTTTTTTCCCCTATCTTGTTTTCTTTCCTTTTGCAGGAAAAATATTAAAAGAGCTGTTGAAGTGAGAATTGTAGAGTGGCATGCATCTCGTCTTACTTGTTTGATATAAATTTCTCGAAGAAATAACACAGTGAGGGAAAATTAAAGCATGTTAAACAGAGAGAGGAAGAATAACTTGCAACATGTTGTCATAACCTCAAATATATTTACTGCATTTTATATAATTTATTAGCAATTGAACAAGTTAAGTACCTTTAAGTGGTACTGCTGCTTGCCTGAAACTTGTGGTATTTTCCTGGTATATAGCAGTAACTTTACTAAGATGTTTGAGGACATAAAAAGCAAAATCAATGCTAGGAAAAAAATGTTCTTTTTGTTCTAGGGTCTGTGTTTGGAAAATATTGCCATGTAGCATTTATGGGAACAGCTGTACGGTTAAACTTTAGGCACAAACTGAACTGCAGAGGATCTGCTGCATAAATAAAATCCCCATGGCAACTAAATGTGCTACTAGATAACAGAGAAAAAAGGATTTATGTGTTTGCTGAGCTGTCTTGCCCTAAAGGAATTCTCCAGGCAAACGCAGGCCACCTGCCACATGTTATATTAAGCTCAGCCTTCTGGACTTATTTTCAAATCCACAGCAAAAAGGTTCAACTACTTTTATTTGGAAGTTTCATTGTTCTTTATTCCCAGCCCCTCCAAAAATAAACAATTCATTTTTCAACTTGTCTGCTACATTTTGCCCTGGATGCAAAAGATAATTAATGAATTTGTTTGTGCTCCTAAGCATTTTGTTGATCTTAGAGAAATAACAAGCATATGTATAACAGAAAAGTTTTATTTTTTTAGCTTTCAGATGCAACTTGCTTTTTCTAAACTATAAGGTAGAATGGATATAAGAGGAACAGTGGTTAATTAGAATATTTTGAAGATGAGAACATGAACACAATAGTAATTTTACCATCTTATGTAAATTTAACACATCAAAGATTTATAGTTACTTTCTTCCCGAAGGAAAATGGGGGGGTATAATATGCTAGGATTTACTTACAGATGGTGTTATTAAGTCAACTAACTTTAAACAATTACTTGATAATGTAAATATATTTCCCCACCTCCAGTCTATGTGAAGTATATATTTGATAACACTTTATATTTCATATTTATGTTGATACATTGATGGTACTATAATAATTTATAATAATATTAATGCATTTTTGAACATGTGAATATAAAATAAGATACATATTTAAACTAAGAGGGAACAAAAGATAAAAATTCATTTTTGAGAACCATTTGACATAATTCCTTATAATAAAAGGGGTACCAACTAGAAATATAATCCCCCATATTTGTTGTGATGCTAGCATAAGCCTCAGTGAGATAATAATAAAGTTCTCACCTGTAAACAGTCTTAATTATCTATTATTCAGTCTTGCCTAAATTGTAGAGGTATTGAGAGAATAACTTCAAACCCTCTGCCTTGGTTGATATGAAAATGAAGAGGAAAAATGAATTCTTGACATAAAAATGTCAAGAAGTATTTTTTGTACTAATCAATCTGCTATTTTCACACACCTCTGGTGACACACATTGAGTATGACAAATTATTTTCAGGTACTTAACAAAAATCAATGAACACACATTAATTATGACTTTATGAAGTAAAAGATACATTTTTTTGCCAAATAAGATTACAATTTCAATGAGATTTGTTCTTCTCAATACTTATAGCCTTTTACAAGTGGATAGCCACACTTACATCTGAGGAATAAGCAAGTGTTCCAAAAACTCTAGATGTATATAAAACACAAAACCAGCTACTCTGACACAGTGAAATTTAAAACCATGGCACAGTTCCTCAAAGCAATACCATTAACATTAAATGCTTTTCTCCTCATAGCACAACTGTGCCATCCTAACGAATGTAAAGTGTTCACAGCAAGGTGATGTGCCCGTCCTGGGAGAAGAAGTCAGGCATACCTCCTTGCAGTCAGCTTTAGGGAAGTGAAAATGCCTAGGTCATAGCTCTCAAGCAAATTTTGACTCTGTCTCTCTTAGAGTGATCAAATCCTCTCCAGCCTTGAACCTTTTTTGTTATAATGCAAAACAAATGCTGGACTGAAGAGGAATGTTTGCAATTATAAAGAAAGATTAAAGTCTGTTATGGTGGCACATGCCTTTAGTCCCAGCACTCAGGAAGCTGTAGTAGGAGGATTGTTGCAAGATCAAGGACAGCCTGGGTAACGGAATTGTAGGTCAGCTGTAGCTACAAAGAGACTCTGCCTGAAAGGGTGGGGTGGAGGGAGAGGATTAAGGAAATGGCTCAGTGGTTAAAGGCACTTGCTTACAAAGCCTGCAGCCCAGGTTCTATTTTCCAGTACCCACATAAAGCCAGATGGACAATGTGGCACATGCATCTAGAGTTTGCTTGTAGCAGCAAGAGGCCCGGATGTGTTTTCTCTTTCTCATAATAAAATATTTTTAAGAAATTTAAGAAAGATTATACTTTAATATGTATTGCAGTATATATTAATACCTTGGTTAGAAGCAATGCACAAGAATGTCACTTTCTCTTCTCCCTGGACATATAATTGGACTACACGTTCCAGCTTCCTTCCAAGTGAATGAGGCCAAACTATTGTCTTGTAGGGTCCAGAAAAAACGAACAGGAGAGATTAGGCCTGGCCAATTATAAACTCCCCCTGGAACCAAGCCCTCCTTCCTTGTAGCTAACTGTAAGGGAAACACTTTTCAGGGTTATTCTGAGAGTCTGGCACAACTTCTTTGGGTCCTTGTGTTCCTAGGAGAAGCAGTAACTTCCTATCTTCCAATAATATATATAATAATGCATGTGAGAAATTTCTGAAAATAAACAATTCATTAAGTTATTGAAATTTTAGGGTTTGTTAAAGCAGCTAACTAATATAAAATTGATCTTAGTAATTTAAGTCGTTTAAAAGGAAGAAATTCATAGCCTATCAACTAAATAGCATGTGATACATATGCACATGTATGTATACATATGTATAAACATACTTTTTAAGATATTGCTTAAATTTGATTCCAATTTGCACAACACATGCTTATTGTACAAAACTCAGGAAACTACAGAAATCACTGCATATACACAATTCCTAAATGTATAAAATAAATGAAGGTTAGATTCACAATGAGAAGAAGAAAGTATTACATTTACTGTTTAACTTCTAACTTATCAAGTAACTCTGTAAGGAAAGTTCTGCAAAATGCTGAAATATAACACCAGTTAAGAAGGTGCTCTAACTGAACAGAGTACAGTTTTCTGTGTTCTCCTCCAATAGTCTACTTAAAGGTATCCAACTAGATTGTCACAGAGTTCAAAGCTGACTTTTTAAATACTAGAATGACTATTAGAATGAGGTTCTACCCATCTATGCATTGCAAATCAAAGATTCTAAATTACTATTTTGTTAGTTACTTTTCCTTACTGTAATAAAGTACATGGGAAAATCAACTTAAAGGAGAAAATATTTGGGAGGGGCAGCTCACAGTTTCAAAGTTCCATGGTTCCACTGCTGAGGCAAAACATGGTGGGTAACATGTAGTGGAACAAAGCTGCTCACCTCGTGGTGGCCAGAAGGAAAGAAAGAAGACAGAAGTTAGGGACTAGGGGCAACATATACTTTCAAAGGCTTATCCCCTGTGACTTACTTCCTTCAATTAGGTCCCTCCTGTTAAAAGCCATTTCAGCTGTGAGCTTATGAATGGATTGATTAATGGGGTTAGCAACCTCATGATCCACTCACCTCTCAATAGCACAACCAACTGAAGACTAAACCTTTAATACATGAGCCTCCAAGGGATATTTTAGATTCAAACTGGACCATCTACAAATGTATTTGAATTGGACTCTGAAGTTTACAAAAACGATTTCTGTTTTATAGAGAGAACCTTTCCAAGTTTATGAAATAGACTTCAGACTGTAAAAAAAGGATATAGCAGGGATATTTTTCCACAACAGTGATTTAGGCCAAATCACCAGATAATTTAGGTCACCAATATAATATCTCCTGTACATATCTTGATTATAAGTCACTATGCATGGAAACAGTCAAGTTTTCTATCAGTTATTTGCATATAATCTGACCAATTTAGAGTAATGACAATCACAGAAAAGAGACAAAACAAATTAATGCAATTATTTTTAAGTTAAGGTAATTCCAAATATATGATTTTTAAATAGCATGCATTTCTTGCTTCTTTCTTTACTCAGTCCTTTACTAATGCCTAACACCTTATAGGACACACACAGTTCTTTCATATTCTCACAGTCTTGTCCTATCATAAAGCTGGTGACCCATCATGACCTCAGGCTCAGAAGAGATATCTTAGGATACCAGCATTACATGCTTACCTTTTGAATTTTTAAATAGGCCTAACGTTATGCAGCAAACAAAACTTGACAAAATTGCACACATAATATTTCTTTACTTACAAACCTTTGGGAAAAGCACCTTGAACTTACTATAGCTACCACCTTGCTATTCTTTCTCTCCCTAAATCTAGGAATCCAAGTTTCTAATATTTTCTCTTCATAATATTTCTCTCAAGTGTCCAAAGTATCTCCAGCTGCCAAAGCCAATAACTTCATCTCAACCCACAGTCTTCCGCCAACCCCTTTCCAAGATTAACTTGTTTCTTAACTTCTGTAAGGCTCAGAAGATGCACTGACTTGGGGAAAACATTCAGTCAGTGCTGACCTCCTGTTCCTGCCATCTTTATCTCATCCACAGTGGGTTTCCCTGGCAGCTATTCATTTTATTACACATTTTTGCAATTTTTAAATGGAGTACTTTTTAAAGTTAATATTCCTGTACTCTCGAGCTGTTGCATAATCTATTGATGACATCTCTTTTATATAAGAAATTATATCTTAATTTCCAGATCCTGTCTGGTTTTCTTTTAGGCTACTATAGTGCCAAGCTGGATTTTGTCAATAAGCAGAACTTGACATTAATACCATATAGGTAGTATTCAGCAAATAAAGCAAGGAAGAGAAGGATGACTCTTGTAAGAAGTATTCCTCCATAGCAAATGAAGATTTTGCAAGTTCCCAAAGGAGTAACCTTACCACATATTCCTGTCTCAGGGATTCTTAGCAGAGAAGCACCATTCTTCTAGAATTCACATGCATATGGTTTCACATACCTTTTAGCTTATGAATCCAAGGAAGCAGTAGAAAAATGTACTGAATGCTATTTAAAAGTTAGGGAATGCACAGACCTCCAACAATGTGTTTTTCTAATGATGCAAACTAAATTCAAACTAACCCTACTCTTCCACTTTGGGAGACCTGCACATTAATAATAGAATATTAATATAATAATGGAAAATAGCTCCTGGAAATATAAATTGTAAAGTGAATTGGTTTGCTGTGCGAATGATGATAGCAAATTTAATCCAACATGATAATAGAACTATTTAAAAAAATAATTCCAACTCATTTCTTTATGAGAGCCTGAATTCTCATAAAGCAACTGTGGTCCTCATTATGCTTTGTTACCCACCTCAAGAACTCCCTTCTAAGCTGTCCTGTGGGGCTGGAGCTTAGTCCCCTTAAACTACACTTCTACTGGGCCAGTTGCTCCCTTAGGACCTGTCATGGGGAGTGCCAGAGGGTGATGGGAAAGCTGAAAAAGTGAAGGGGCCTTGCTCTCTGCAGGCTAGCCTCCAGTAGCATCACCCAGCAGTGGCACATCTTCCCACTGAGTGGCTAGACTCAGTGCACCACTCTCCAAATGCTCACAGAACCATCCTCCTCATTGCATCTTCAGAAAAATATGACTCCCTTGAGAAGTATCACTTCCAACTTCCCTGCTTCTCCCCTTCAAGCTTCTAAGTTTTAGTAACCCCAGCCTCTCTCATTTTCACTGTCCTTGTGTTTGCTTCCCACAATCATCTCTTCCTGATATGCCACTACTCTCATCTTTCCCTTTCGATTACTCTCTGGGTTCAAATGGCTGGTGTGGTTTTGTTTCTTGTCTGGCCCTACAGATACTGATATACACACACACACATATACATAATATGTATATATAAATATATAAATGTTTATAAAGATATATGTTATGCACAAATGCATATAAATATATATTATACACAAATGTATATATAATATATCATATCCAAATGTATATAAATATATATACATTATAAGTAGATACATATATACGTATATAAAATATAAAACTTATTTTGCCATTTAATGATAGATATATACATTCCACTCAAATTTGCATTTCCTAAGGAATGTTACAGTGATTATTAATATGTTAAGATATTTTAAAAATTCAAAAGGTTTTTTTGCTCAAAATTGTAAGGGAAGCAACACATCAAATCTTCTTATTGAGTACTACTGAGTAATTCATTGATGAGAATCAAACATACTTCAAGAATTCCTACTATAGCCAGACATAGAGGCCAACAGCTGACTGAAGGAGGGTGACTACAGATCTAAAGCCAGCCTAAAGCAAGATGTAAAGAATGGAGACATTGGAGGGGGGAATGAATGAAGGGAGGCAGATCTACTTTAAAAGCTTTTTCCACTGTATTTCAACGCACTATTTCAAGCTGAAAATTTACTTTGAATGCATTCTTACTCACGTTGTGAGAGTTTAGTAGAAGACACTTTAGAAAATGGTTCCCCTTATCTATCTTTGCCAATTTAAAGCTCTCTCAAACTTAAAAACTGTCATAAGATATATAAATATTTAAAATATTTAATATTTCAAGTATTCAAATAATGTCAGCATAGGTAGCAAAAGATATATATGTAAGTGTAGCATAACATATAAAACACATGATATTTGTTAGATATATCGTATACTAAATTGCTAGGGCCTAGAAATCACTTCTATTAAACGGAATTCCTCACTCAAGTATCATATACTATGTCCTTACCATTTAAGTAATACATTACTACTTTGTGCACATGGCTTTACATGGGTACTGGGATTTGAACCCAGGTCAGCAGGCTTTGCAAGCAAGCGCTTTTAACCTCTGAGCAGTCTCTCAGACCCCAGTTGCCACTTGGAACTCTTGCTCGGGACATGGAAATAATCTTCTGATGTCAGTTCTGTAGATAAATGTTCATCTACTTGTATTTGCAACTATTAAAATTAAAACCCAATATACAGATAAGATAATGTATATCTGCTATATACATATAAAAATGAAGAGATTTGTGTTCTCATAAATAGCATTGCTGGACACAGTTAAGGTCCATTCCAGTTTAATCTGGGCTCAATAAAACATCTGAAACAGAATCAACTGTATCATTATGCTCTCACCACAGAAGCCCCAAATTGCCCAAACACATAAACAAACATTCAGGTCAGGATGGAAAATTGCATTACCTTTTCAATATCAAGTGCAGTATCTTATGAAAGAAAGAAACTGTACCGGAGCCTCGTTTCAACCTTTCACAGTATGCTAATTCCTGGATATACTGTAGATTTTATTCTATAAAACACAATTTCTAAGAGCTTTACAAATATAATCAAAGATTTTAGTGACATATTCTTGGTGATTGTTTTGTCTCATAAGTGAAATTTACAGGGAGGCAAGGACCCAAAGTAAAAAAATGTAGGCTATCAGGGATATGGAAGGGGAGAGCAGTAGAGAGAAGGACAATAAGAGAAATAGTAGTAGGGGGGTAAATGGATCAATGTACACCATCTACCTTTATGGAAATGAAAGCAAACTATTTTGTACAATTAATATATGCTAATAAAAATGAAACAAGCTGGGTGTGGTGGCGCACGCCTTTAATCCCAGCACTTTGGAGGCAGAGGTGGGAGAATCGCAGAGACTACATAGTGAATTCCAGGTCAGCCTGGACTGGAGAGAGACCCTACCTTGAAAAACCAAAAAAGAAAAAAAAAATTAAGAACACGTGCTACATAGTAGGAAGTAAACCAACCATATATTTCTTTCTTGAAAAAATATATGTCGAATTTTTTTCCATTTAGCAGATGAGAAAGTTGAGGTTTAACGGTTGAAAAAGCTCTCCAGTAATTCAATTTCCATTTGCTAGACTTGGGATTTCAAGCTATATTCCAAGCTCATACTCAGTTTGGGAAGCACCCCTTGTTGGCAAATGCTTGAATTCACGAATGCTTGAATGCGCAAATTCACATGGATCTTTGATGTGGAAAATTACTATAGTCATATAGAGATGTCCCATTGCATTTCAAAATTGGTTCAGGCAATGTGTTTCTTTATTATTATCAGAATAGTTTATTGGACTTTGCAATAAATCAAATCAAGACTGTAAAGAAAACAAGATAAAACAAAATCTTCTTCACAAACATAAAAAAGCAGTATAAGTTTTACTCTAACTTGATCTTTGTTAGATGTGATCACATAAAATACTCCACCAATAGATATGACAAATGCACTTTATATTTCAATGTGTCAAACCATTTCAATGTTCTAAAACCATGTTGAAGCTGGCAGGCAAGCAGACTATATTAAATTTTTCTCTGGAATCGACTTCAATTTTAGACTGAATTATTGGAATTTTAGTGACCCTAAAAAAGGCTGTCAGAAATGATATTCAGCACAGAGTTTTCAAATCTAATGCTCTATTACACATACTTCACATAAAATGATACAGCTACAATATAAGCAAACCAGTTAAAAACAACATTCTATTTGTTCTTGTAATTTGTACGCATTTTGATATTGATTCGTCACAGCAGATTCTTAAATGTATTTTCTTCTTATGAGAAAACTCATAGGCCACATTTTATAATTCAATAGCTCATTTGGATATGATGCTGTTATATGTTTGATTATAAGATGTTTTGTTTTATGATTCATTTTTAAAACACATCAGCACAACTAATAAGTGGGTAAGAACTATCAGCAGCTGAATTTCTTTTTGCTTCTTTTGTTTTGTTTTGCCTTTTTTTCCCCACACAGAACCAAGTTCTCTCAAGTGATTTCTTTCCCACTATAAAAATACTTGTAGTGTGAATCCATTCATTGAGTGGGAAGATACCTCCTTTCTCTTCTGTAAGACTGGAAGGAAACTATTTTTCACTGCTTATATGCTCAAATTAAGACTCAATAAAGCAATTCAACTTTAATGTTCTTTCCATTTTTCTATAAAGTAGCACACTGTGGTGCATCTGTGTCATCAACATTGCTCCTGAGGCTCCTTGATTAACTCAATGTCAATGCCATACAGTAACTGCTTTCCTACATCACACACCTACTACATACATCTCTGCACCCTGAGGCTGGCTAGGAAAACCATCTTAAACACAACAGCATGAGCTCCATTCTCATGATCCCTGCTAAGATGTTCAGTGAAGAGATAGTTGCTTCTTTGTCAGCTAAACTATGTCTGAAACTCAAACCAAACATGAAAATAAATACAATATTTTCTTTTCAAATCCACCTTGAGTACAGAACATACTCAATTGTCTGATAAATTGGTTAAAATTACTGCCTCTAGAATTGAGTCACTGAGAGTTTATTTCTGTCACCATACTAACTGTGGCAAGTAGCAATTGCACCTAATGAACTTAATATGGCTTATGGCCATGCACTGCTTTTTCCCAGAAACAAAATCTAAATGTCCCATATGTTTGGCCAATTGGTATATGACACAGTATCAGCACAGGAGTGCTAGGTACTAAGTTTCTACTCTAGGCTCTAGCTAATTCAGCTTTATTTCATGTGTGTTCTAAAATAAGATATTCATACTAAAATGCTAGGTTTAAAAGTAAAGGTCCACAGAAGAAACCTGTGCATGTGTTTTAACCACACGTAAATATCTACAAAAGTGTGGTCGAAAAGGAACTGTAATGAGGCTAATCACCAAAGCAGTCACCAGACAAAAGCAAGAATGAGATTTTTTAAAGCCATGACATTATAACACTTAAATAAACTGGAGAGTTGATATTAAAGTCGAATGTAATGCTCATCTCTCTTTGATGCTCAAGAACAGTCATTTTATTTATTTTTAATAAGGAATTTCCTTTATTTTATTTGAGAGAGAGAGAATATGGGTGCACCAGGGCCTCCAGCCACTCTCTCCTTTTTAGCTGATGTTACAATGAGAAGAGGAAGTACAGCTTCCATTTACCATGCTGTTACTATTTGCCAGGTACTTTGAGTGGCTATTCACTGAGTCATCTAAGCAAGTCTGTATATGAGCCACCTTATGCATCTGGCTTATGTGGATAGTGGGGACTTGAACCTGGGTCCTTAGGCTTCACAGGCAAGCGCCTTAACAACTAAGCCATTTCTCCATCCCCAAAGAATGGGTTTTTAAAATGACAGCCTTACAAGATTATTCCTAGCTTACATGGACTCACCATACTGGGTAATGCAGTGGTCTCTCCACACAATAAGTCTGCTGTGCAGGCGATCCTGAAAAGGATTGATATATCACTCTGGATTTTAGCTTTTCTTCCCTTGTATTCCTCACTACAGGAAGATATCCAAAGGTTTCAGGGATGAGCAGAGCCTTTCTTGTCAACATGTTTAAATCCTGGAGGTTGTTTCCCTTTCCTGTCCTTGCTACCACACAAAAGACATCTGATAGGTTCTGTTCATGTCCTCGCTGAGCTCTACAGGCATAGCGCCTCCTGAAGGAAACCTAAACAATACATTCACACCCCAAGGAAACACAGCAACATCCCCAGTCAAAGAAAGCCTCATGTCTCTACCCAGGAAAACAGAAGCACTGCATGCCTGTCCTCACTACTCAGCCTCTCTCACAGCCCAAGGCTGCTCCTTCATGACCAAGAGGCACCAACCTCAGAATAAAATTGGATTCTAAAGCTGAGGCAATTAAAATTTTACAGTGTGAATAAATCTTGCCAACAGCTCCCTGACAATATCTTCAAGGGTGCTGCTTTTTCCAAATTGATCTTTGCTATAAAGGTATTTAGCACCTTTTAACTCCAAGGGTACCAAAGCTGAGGAAGTTTGTGTGGTCTGGAGCTTGCAGGTGAGGTTCCAGCCTAGTGAGGCAGAGACTAGCACAGTGGGCTCTGGGGAAGCAAAAGCTCCTGGGAAAACAGAGGGGCCAGTAACTCTAACTGACCTGTGGCCAGTGTCTGGAAAGAAACTTGCTCTTCTCACTAGGTGTTACTACTTAAGATTTTCTTTTCTTTTTTCTTTTATTTCTTCCTTCCTTCCTTCCTTCTGTTTTGTTTTGTTTTGTTTTGTTTTGTATTGTCAGAAGACAGGGTATGAGGTCTCATTTATCTGTCGCCCCTAACCGGATTCCACGTGACATGTGGCCAAACCTAATAAACACTCTGAGGAGGAGACAAGAAGGAGGGTGAGATGGAGGGAGGGTAAAGGTGGGAGGGAATCAGAGGGTGGGAGGGAGGACAAGGGGGGGATACAAATTGGGACCCAAAAGGGAAAAATACTACAAAACCCTTTACTCTGAACAACAGGCTAAAACAGTGATCCTTCAGCAGGCCTACAGAGGGAATACTCGAACCACAGGAACCTGGAGAGAACATGATGAAGGCCAACTTTAATCTTGTCCTGCTTCTCTTTCTCTTCTCTCTCTCTCCCTCCCTCCCTCTCTCTCTCTCTCTCCCTCTCCTCTCTATACTCACTTTCTCTTTTACATATATATATCTTTTTCCTCCCTCACCTTCCTAGGTGCAGATTTATAACTCCCAGTGCCAGCAAGGGGTTAACTTCCACAATGAGCTGTTGATCTGAAACACCTACATGGTTTCCCAAAAAAGACAGACTTCTGTCAGAGTACTTGGTGACCCACCAAAGGTTAATGGTAAGACCCTACTGTCGAAGACAGCATACGTGTGTGAGACCAAACACAGAGAGACCTGGCCAGAATCAGGAAGAAGGTCAGTCCCCAGATAGTTAGCTAGTCTAGTACCAGAGGGTGCTACACGAGCAACTGGGGGAAAATGTCTGACAATGGTCCAAACAACTTGCAGTCTAAGATACCCAGCAGGAAACAATCTGACGTAATGCTCATACAAGTGCAGTAGTGGCAAACAGCCATGGTGGGTAACCAACTGCTCTTGATTTGGCTAATAAATCCATTCAGTGGAATGGAACTCATTGCTGGAACTGGGAAATAAGTCAAAGCCATGTACAAAAAATGAGCTCAGTCTCCAAGATCTAGAGGCCACCAAATGTGGGCTAGAAGAGAGCCAATGCATATAAAGTTCCCTCCAAAACATATATGGTTATTCCTTCTATCTAGTAGTAACTTCTCTCTCCGTTGGAGAATTTGCTTATCTCTTTTCAGGTGGACAACGAACCTGAAGGGAGGATCAGCCAACCACACCTCACCAGCTGAAACCATAGAACAACGCAGGGGAAGGGCAAGAATACAGCGCTCAAGGCGATCACAACACCAGAAAAAGGCTGAAGGAGATAAACACAGAGAACATCCAACTCCAATCATAAGCCAGATATCCAGAGACACAGAGGCTCCCAAAACCTCATCAAGGAAGCAGAACTAAAATGACCCCAATGTGGCTCAGGGAAACTCGCGGAAGAGGGGGCGGAAAGATTGTTAGAGTCACAAATTGGGGCATTATGCACAGAGACTGGGGCCTATCCACCAGAACTCTTGAGCAAACTCACAATGCATGATACACATTCCCCATTGATGAGGGCCCCTTTGAAAGTGGGAGGAAGGGGAGGAGGACAATGGAACCAATTCTATGAATGTAAAATCAGAATAATATAAATAAAAAACATATATTGATTAAAAAAAAAAAAGAAGACAGGATATGGTTGTGCTGCCTAGGCTGGCTCCACCTTCACTAGAGCAATGCTCTTGCCCAGATGCCTGAGTTGCTGACTACAGGTACATACCAGTATGCCTGCCTGATATCCTCATATTCTTTCACAGTGCAAAGTATAAACATATCACTACTACCATGACTTTATCTACCCATTTGCAAATAATTAAAGTAGACACTTAATAAATGTCTGCATATTGCTAGAGCAAAGATAATTCACCAGGCAAAAGTAAAACTTACATTTATATAGACAAAAAGGTAGAAGTTAAATATTTATACCTGGGTATATAAGCTCTATGAGGTACAACCAGAATTACCAACATAAGTGAGGTAAGTTTTCATTGTTTTGGTTTAGATTGGAGCTTATCTTAGGAAAAACTGAGGCTCAGGATTATTTTGATGTTGAATTGCCATACTCCTCCACACTACTTTTGCTCCTCTTCTTCCCATGGTCACTTCCATTTCCAGCTGTGCCAGATACAGCAGTTTCACTATTGGACCCTTGGCGTAACTCTTTCCTTTTTAGCTGATGTTACAATGAGAAGAGGAAGTACAGCTTCCATTTACCATGCTGTTACTATTTGCCAGGTACTTTGAGTGGCTATTCACTGAGTCATCTAAGCAAGTCTGTATAAATTAGCCAATATTTACAGATTGAAGAAGCCTGGTTCTAAAGATTAAGCCAGGAACCCTTCCTTACATAACTAACAGGTCTCTACAGGTTTTCTGATTAATCCAAAGTCTTAATCATTAGGGTATATGGTTCTATGCAACAAGATAGTTAACTTCTACCCCTTTTCTCTGGTGTTTTCTGCTCCAAAACCAGGCCTTACTTATGTTCTATATGCTAACCTTACTTTTTTTTTTGTTTATTGTTAGAATAGTTAACCTCACAAACACATCCACAATAAAGTCATAAGAGCAAATGACAACAGAATGGACTTGGGGAGGGCAAGGACAGTGAAATTCAAAACTACTGAGATGATTCAGGCAAGAGGTAATAATGGGCAGAGGAAGGTATGATGGTAGAAAGGGAGATTTGGCTAGATGTGTGGACAAATCAATACAAGACAGTATCACCAGAGTGAAGTGTCTGAGTATGAGTATGACAGAAATTAGAGATGGAGAGGGTATGGATGGTGCTTCAGTGTATGCCTTGTAAACCAAAGTGAATGGTCATCCTATCTATTTGAGAACAGGGAAAAGAAGGAACAGGTGTTATAGGAAGGTAGAGTTCAGTGTAGGAGTGCAGGTTGTGGTGACTGTTGAACATTCAAAAATGAGGATGTTATATGAGTACATCAAAGCTTAGGAGGCAGAACTTGGCCAGTGACAAAAATCATGGCATATTAAGCATGATGACTTAAGGTATAGTAGTGAATAGTGTTGGCCCTGGTCCCATAAAGTAACTTGACTCTAATTTTAGATATGTCTTCCACTAAAAGGGTCAATGGACCCAACCAGCAATATGCATTCTGTATCTGATCAGGGTAATATTCATCTTCTAATGAAGTACTTACTTTAAGAATGCCATTTCCAGGAATACATACAGGTCTAAAGAGTATGAAAACCTTCAGGTATATTTTCTAAGTTATTGCATATACTATCAGTAAACCTATACCATCCTTTCTATTTAGATTTTACTAATTTTGGTTGTTATTATTCCTATACTACCCTCTTATTATATTCTTTCTTTACAATATACCAGCACTCACTTTCCTAAGTTATGTATTTTTAAAGCTAAGGATGTGTAACTTCTCTTTTTTCATAACAAACTGCCTAACTTTTTAGATACATCATTATAATTTGTCTACTGATATAACGTATAATGCACCATCTTTTCATCTCTAAATTCTATAACAATGCCCTTAACAAATCTGCTAACAAGGAAACATGATTTTTCTAACTGAAGGATATTTTAAATGAGAGAAGAGATTAAGAACAGAAATACTTAAATTGTTAAGCATGAGAAAACACCCAAGAGCAGATGCTGGTTGTTGTGTGTGTGCAGGCAGGAATGCAAGACTACTGGCTGTGGTGGTGGCATATGTGGGGAAGTGGATCTAAAGTTTAGCTATTTCAGGAAGATCTAGTCACATGATTCTGAGTACTAACTAGAAACATTGCATTTCAATTCACTACCTTACTGATGATTTTTCATATGTAATAAAAATCCAGTAAGTCAGAATAATGGATAATTTGGGGCCATTTGAAGTTCAGACTCATATTATGTAATAACATAAAAATATGTCTAGATAAATAATTATATCCACATGCAACAATATATTTTAGCACTTGGAAGATCCACTGATAATGAACAGAAGAAATACAATGTAACCAGAGACCGGAATTTAAGGCAGGTATTTTTGTATAAGAATTCAAATTTATTAAAACTGGCCCTAATTATTTAAACACTGTTAAATTTAGATGAAAGGAGAATATGCACTAAAAGTAATTTATGTTCACTAATTCAGATTGACAAACCTTTCCAATAGTTCATATTAGTGCAATGTTCTTAGTGAAATACTAAATAAGCATCTTTTTGTCAATTAATACTCATTGATAAAATAAGTAAAAATATAACAAGAGTTACCTTTCCAATATAAACATAGCTACAAAATGTCTGATAGTTTTTGTTTTATAAATAAAGCAATGGACATGCTAGTCTGTAACAAGTACCTTAAGAAATAACTATAGTCAGGTGTGGTGGCACATGCCTTTAATCCTAGCACTTGGGAGGCAGAGGTAGGAGGATCACCGAGACTTTGAGGCCACCCTGAGACTACATAGTGAATTCCAGGTCAGTCTGGGCTACAGTGAGACCCTACCTTAAAAAAAAAAAATAAATGACTAATAACTATAGATGTCAATCACATAACTCAGAATGCTTCTTCTGTGAGTAAAATTAAGTTTGATGAACACTTAAGCATCATGACTAAAGCTTTTCAAAAAAGAAGGTGTTCAATTTACTAAGTAAGTCAAAGAAAATCTTGTCTCTCTATACCACAGAAAAATGTACAAGGCAATTTTCCAATTACAAATGTATAATATCACTTAGTTATAAAGCAGCTGGAGGTTGCTCATAAAATTATTCTTTTCTTGAATCAGAAAAGAACTGACTACAGTCAAGACTCTGGTGTAATCCTATATTAATGTGAAATGTTTTCTATAAAATATTTAAATTAAAATGAGTTATTGGGTCCACATCTATGGAAAGTTAACTTATGATAAAGACAACACTACTATGCTGTTGGGTCAATATTAATGGCAACTCAATAATAAGTGCTGGATAACTTAGATAGTCATGTAAACTGATCAATTACTATGCACAAAAATTAATTCCAGATCAAATATAAGCCTAAAATGTAAACACATTATAAAGAAAATGTGTAAAAATACATTTGTGACACTTGAGTTGGTAATAGCTTCTGAAATAGGACACAAACACTTCTACATAAGAAAAACAAATAATATTACATGAATAAGTTTATTTTCATCTGTGAACACAAAATAAAGAAAAGGAAAGACAATGGGCATATTTATATGCTGCAAGTTCAGAGAGAATCATATCTGAAATAAATAAAGAATTTAGAAATCAGGCTGGAGAAAAGGCTCACTGGTATAGGCCTAGCTTACAAAGTCTAATGACCAAGAAATGAGGCTGGAGAAATAGCTCACTGATTAAGGAGCTTATTAGCAAAGCCTAATGACCCAGGTTCAATTCCCCTATACCCACATAAAGCCAGAGGCACAGTGGCACATGCATCTGGAGTTTGCAGTAGCTAAAGGCCCTGGTACACCCATTCTCTCCGTTCCTCCTTCCCTCCCTCCCTCCATCTTTCTCTCTCTCTCTCTCTCCCTCCTTTCTTCTGTTTATCTGTCTCTGCTTGCAAATAAATAAATATATAAGAATATTTTTTTAAAAAGAACTTAGAAATCAATGGAAAAGAAAAAGATAGGTCAATAGAAGAAACTGAGCAAAGACTATAAGAACACACTTTAAAAAACCTACACTAAGGGCTGGAAAGATGGCTTAGTGGTTAAGGCGCCTGCCTCCTAAGCCTAAGGACACTGGTTCCAATCTCCAGCGGTTCCAATCTCCAGGTCCCACGTTTAGCCAGATGCAAAGTGACGCAAGGGCGCAATGCCGCACTTGCCCACAAAGAGGCACACATCTGGAGTTCGTTCACAGCAGCTGAGAGACTGCTGGCACGCCCATCTCTGTCTCCTCTCCCTCTCTGTCTGTCTCTCTCTGTGTCTCTCTCCAAAAATAAATAAAATAATAATAATAATAAAAACCTACACTAAATGAGCAATAAGGCTTTGAAAAGTGTGTTCAATTTCACTGGCAACTAGAACACACATTAAAACAAGACCCACCAAAATAACTAAAAAGTGAAAGATAAAAAACATGTGTTAGAAAAAAAATAAAGATCCACTAGAATCTTCATACAATGTGCATTGATAAAGTCACTTTGGAAAACTGATGTTTACGAAAGATAATCATAAATAGTTTATGACTAAACAACTTACACATCTATACATCCAGCAGTGATGAGTACATACATGACTAAAAAGACACGCACATATTCATAGCAACACTACTAGCAATAGCAACAACAGTGGTACATTCTCAAAATGAAACTCTATCCAGCTATAAGAATGAACAAACAATAATGCTATATAAATTCATGGCTCTATCTCACAAACATAATATTGACCAAAAATACACCATTTATATGAAGTTAAATAATAGATAAAACTAATCTATGATGGAAGGAGACAGAACCACTCTTGGAATGGAAAGAAAATGAAGGAGCCATGGGAGTGTTTAACAGCTACCCTTAATGTTTTCTTTCTTGATTAAGGTGCTGGATATAGACAGGCATTCTCAATCATTTTGTTGTATTTTTTTGTTCTTTGTTTGTTTCAGACTGTCACAAAGGTCATGAATGTAGCTGTTGGAACATTTAAAAAGTGGTAACAGAGGTTCAGATGATCAAATAAACATTAAAATCAGTAAGATAACAAATGTATGAGCAAAACTTGGAGGATCTACTGAGATTTCCAGTTATGAATGACCATCACTGAAGAGGACTACACATTCTTCTTCCATACACCCTGCAACAACTGACAGAATTTTTAATCTTATAAACTATTTAAGATGGTCAGAATATGGCTATGCATTCACAAAGCCAAAACAACCACAAGTAAAATAATTCAAGCATATAAATATAGATTACATACTTAGTTCAACTCTACCACTGTCTGTTTAAGGAGAGTCAGACCCAAAGAAAGTACATGGACTAATGACAAACCCTGAGTTTTTAGCCTACACTACTGATGCACAATTCAGTACTATATCCATTTATATCTGTCACTAAACACATGGTCTTCCACTAGTGTACAAAAACTACCATGAGTTTTTGAAACTAGACTGATTCAAATAATGATTAGGGTATTGCATCAATGAAATTTGAACATTTAAGAAAAGGGTAAGTGGGGCCTGGAGAGATGGCTTAGCAGTTAAGCACTTGCCTCTGAAACTTAAGTACCCTGGTTTGAGACTTGATTCCCCAGTACCCCATAAGCCAGATGCACAAGGTGGTGCATGCATCTGGAGTTCATTTGCAGTGGCTGGAGGCCATGGTGCACCCATTCTCTCTCTCTCTGCTGCCTCCTTCTCTCTCTGTCTGTCACTCTTAAATAAATAAATAAAATAAACAACAACAAGAAAAGAAAAGAAAAGAAAAAGAAAAGAAAAGAAAAGAAAAGAAAAGAAAAGAAAAGAAAAGAAGAGAAAAGAAAAGAAAAGGGTAAGTAACTATATACAACTAAGATGTAAGAACTGGCCACACAAAACACCATAGTATTTTCTATTCAAGCTCGTCAGGTCTTTGCATAGTTTACTTAGCATGGCAGAAAGGGGGCCAATTTTGGAAGGAGGGCATGCTAAGAAGTTTGTTGTTGAGAAAAAATAATGCCAAGGTTTCCCCAGAAACATCTAGGAGAGATGTATAGAAGCTTCCTAAATCTAGTCATACTAGGTTAGAAGAAAAAAAAGGAAGTTCCTACCCTGTGACACTGAGAAAAAACCATAGAGCCATGTGTGGATGCTGTTGATTGAATCGAAAGGTCTTCTCTTTGTGTGGTGGATGCTAGCTACTGATTGACTGTTAAGGTGTATTCTTTGTGTACAATAGATTCATGAAGTTAAGCTAGAATCACCTTCACAACAGAAATCAGACAATAGCTATGCTTCAGTGTAAGGTTTTATTCTATAGGACTCTATAGGACTCAATATTGCATCAACGTCCTGACTTTGGGTTGTTATTCATTTGGACAAGATACCCTTTCACCAAGAATACCATCAAGTACAGGATTTATTGCCATAATGAAGTTCTTTCAGATCTCTGTTTTCTCTGCAGAGGACAGGAGGAAAGGCGTTCATCTCACCAGGCAGCTTATTAGGATTAGCACTGAATGAGAAGCCACAGAATGTCAGGCCTATCAGTTACTAAACATGCATCATACAAACTTTGTCTTTGCGAGAACCTCTGCTCTGCATTTGTCATCCACCTGAATAATTAACAAGTACATGCTGCTTGCCAGCAGCTTAGAGAATTAATTTCCCCCACATTACATGCAGATCACATCCTCAACAACTCAGACCACACACACACACCATTCTTTCTACTACTAGAGGTAAGGAGAACATTGTAAGCCACCAACTTTATGATGATTTGGAACTAAAGTATAAAGTTAGATTAGTATATACCAAACATAACTAATACCTGGAATTCTGCTTACACACACTCCAAGTCCTAACACTTAGATGAACTACATGAACCACCTTTGTGACTTTCTTTTCACGGTGTCCTGGAACTCATGGCAATCCTCCTACCTCTGCCTAGCAAGTGCTGCTATTAAAAGAGTGCACCAGCATGCCCGGCCTTTCTGATGTTTTAAAATTAAAATGATTCCACAATTATATATGTTTTTAAATTATATATGTATTTAAAATCCACGTGTGTAACTGCATATTATAAGAAACATCCCCATTAAAAGCTTTAGAAAAGGGCTGGAGAGATGGCTTAGCAGTTAAACGCTTGCCTGTGAAGCCCAAGGACTCCTGTTTGAGGCTCGATTCTTCAGGACCCACATAAGCCAGATGCACAAGGGGGAGCACATATCTGGAGTTTGTTTGTAGTGGCAGGAGGCCCTGGCATGCCCATGCTCTCTCTTTCTCTCTCTTTCTGCCTCTTTCTGTATCTCTCTCTCTCTCTCTCAAATAAATAAATTAAATTAAAATATTAAAAAATGTTTTTAAAAGGCTTTCAGAAAAGCATCCATTTCATGACAAAATAGTTTCTATGGTACAATAAAAGAACAAAAACTTAAAAAGTAACAATTTGAAAGGCTTTAAGATGACAGGATCAGGCATGTTGAAGGTAGGATGGCTTTGAAAATAATATCCCTAACAATGAATTGGTACTTCTAATTTCATCTAATGCTAACAATTGCATCTGTCAATAGTCTTCATTATATAATGAAATAAGATAAAATGTGTGGCCAGTAGAGGGAAGATAAGATATTTTAAATTGAAATTCTCCACTACTAAAGTACTGGTTTATCACATGTAAAAGAGAAGATTGTTTTAAATGATCATACACTAAGTGATGAATTTTTTAAATGTTAATCAAGTACAGGAGTCATTATTCTTATTACTTAATTTGTAATGACTGTACTATCAGAAAACAGATATCCTATATAAGGATAATATTTTAGATTAGCTATTATCTCTTGTCCATTTAATCAGTTCTATAATAACAGGGAATATTTTTGCTATAAATTACATAGATAAATGAAAATAAACTGATGGTTCTTCTTACTCCAGGGTGTTACTTTAAAGGAAACTGTCTAGCTTTATAATCTAAGGGGCAATTGTTAACATTTACTAGTCATCTTCCATGTTGATCTTCTCATCATTGAAGCCACATTCTAGGACATATTCAGCCATGGAGATTCTCAAAGCTGTTATGCACTGTGGGCTCTGGAAGGGTGATATAATTACTAAAGTCATGACAGGCTTCACTGAAGTATGAAGGCAAGTATGAATGAAAGTACATTCCTTATTTCAGTTGGTGGGTACACTGGGGACTTATTAAAATATACTCACTGCTAAGAATGATGATCTATGTTGATAGGCTATATTATCATTAAAATGGCATACTTTAAACGTGAAATTGCTGGAATTTACTCTTTGTTCAATGAGATGCCTAAATCCTTTGCTTGAAGGCTATACTTATATATGCACAATTATAATACTATTTTAATTAAAATTATACTTCTCCCCTCAACCATTACAAGCATCAATATTATACTACTACTTTCTTCTACAGTTGCCTAATGTAAAAATTGTTACTTGTGAGACTCACTTCAAAACACTTAACACATATGAATGAACCTCCATTAGTCATTTGGACCAATAGGAATCTATTCTTAGAGACTAGTACAGTGAGGTGAGGTCCATTCTAGCCTATATGTGATCATGTATATAGAAGACATTATTTTTGTCTCTTAAATTTTAATGACCATATCATCAGTAAACAAATATCCTACATGAAGATAATATGTTAAGTTTGGCTTCATTTAATTCTAGGAGAAATGTTAGGCTTCAAACTTCTAATTTTAAATTATATTTTACCGGAAAGGAATTATACATAATACTATTTTATCTATGTTCTTGCAGCATTTTTACTGTGTTTGCTACTCTTACTAAAATTTAAATTGAAAATACCTAATTTTCACCATAGCCTTGAGTCCTGTATCTAACTGTAGTCTGACTATTGTGGGACAACTAAAATTGAGGCCTTGGCCCCATCCCATGGGCTACATTTTAGGTAATGGTAGAATCTGTGAAATGCATAGAAGAACAGAAAATTAAAAGCAGTGACAAACCTTCTCTACAACTTCTCTAACTCTTAGGATAACCTGGGATGAATGCCTATATTCACCATACCATAATAATAATAGTAAAGGTTACATGAGAGGCTACAAGAAGAGATAGAATGGTTATATTTCAGTTTTGAAAGGTTGGAAGAAAATGACAAGAAATCATCTAAAGTCAAATATTAGAATTCATTTTCAATCAGAATAAAGAGCATGCTTGGTTCCACCTGGTAAAAAGACTGATATGTTGGGCTGGAGGAATGGCTTAGTGGTTAAGACATTTACCTGCAAAGCCAAAGGACCCAGGTTTGATTCCCCAGGACCTACATTAGTCAGATGTACAAGGGGGTGCATGAGTCTGGAGTTCGTCTGCAGCGGCTGGAGGCCCTGGCACACCCATTCTCTCTATATATCAAATAAATAAAAATAAAATATTTTGTATAAAGACTGATATGTCCACATATCAGATTTTCAGGGAGTGTATCTGACAACATGTATTTGCTTTCATTCTTTGCCATGAGATGAGTCACGTGCAAAACTCTCTGCAGCAGGAGTTAAGTTCTAACTCTTCTTTTTTCTACTACTGAAATTATGACTCAGGCAACCCTCCGACTGGGTAACAAATACCATGAGCATATAATACATGCTGTGATTCTTTTTTTTTTATTTGAGAGAGATAGAGAGAGAGAGATAGATAGATAGAGAGAGAGAGAATGGGTATGCCAGCAGCCTCTCAGCCACTGTGAAGGAACTCCAGATGTGTGTGCCCCATTGTGGGCAAGTGTGGCATTGCATGCTTGCATCACTTTTTGCATCTGGCTAAATGTGGGTCCCGGAGATTGGAACTGGCATTCTTTTTTTTAAATATTTTATTTTTATTTATTTATTTGACAGAGAGAGAGAGAGAATGGGCACACCAAGGCCTCCAGCCACTGCAAATGAACTCCAGGTGTGTGTGCCCCCTTGTACATCTAGCTAACGTGGGTCCTGGGGAATCAAACCTGGGTCCTTTGGCTTTGCAGGCAAACACCTTAACTACTAAGCCATCCCTCCAGCCCTGGAACTGGCATTCTTAGGCTTGGCAGGCAGGCACCTTCACCACCAAGCCATCTCTCCAGTCCTGTGATTTGTTTTGAAATAAGAGGTTGCAACAGAAATTCCCAAACACTAAGTCTATCATAGTAATATGACAATGGGTCTGTTTACATACTAGTCTTATGGAAGCCTTACAAGCTCCTACTTCCCTAGCTGTGCCTCTGAGAGGGCAATCCAGTGACTTAGGAATTTCCATACTCCATGGCTAACCTTCTGCTTCATAGCACTGAACCACATTTATATCATTTAGGCACACAAGGAACTAGGTAGCCAGCCACTCAGCAATGGGGGGAAATGTGCAAACAGGATCCTAAACAACAAATGAACCACAACTAAACTGACACACAAAGGGAGAGTAGCCAAAAACAAAGAAATAAATAAATAGGAGTTCTTGTGTAGACAGTGTGTGAGCGGGCACTGCGGTATGGAGTGAGTAGGCCTGACCAATCTCTGGGCAACTCCCAACTCCTTGGTCTGAGTTCCTTGCAAGGACACTGTGTGGGCAGGCTAAGTGGTCTGGACTAAGTAGGCCAGCCCCACTTCTGGGCTCCTCCCACATCCTGGGGCCTGAGTTCCTTGCTCAGATAGTGCATGGGCTGGCACGGTGGGCTGGAGTAGTCCAGACCCATTTCTGGGCTCCTTCCACCTCCCAGGTCTGAGTTGCCTACCCTGGTCTGTGTTCTGGAGGGCTCAGCACAAAATAGGCCAGATCCCTGTCCCCTTGCTCTTCCCAGTCCCCTGTCCTGGGAGATCACATTGTGCCCTGCTTAGGGAGGCCTGGTCCCTGTGTGAGCTATGGAATCAGACCTTTTGCTCTGGTATCCTGACTGGCCACCAAGTAGTATCAACATCCCTGTTCACCTAAGTGAGAGGATGAAGGGGCCAAAGGAAAAAAAATGTGCTTCCTCCTCAATAAAATAAAGAGTCTTCCTAAAATGGGCAAACAACAATGCAAAAAAGCCAACAGAAGTCAGAAAACTGAGAGATCTCCTCCAAGGATTTGTAGTCCTGCAGTGGAAGCCTCCAATGAAATCATAGAGAAATCAAAAGAAATTCCTTACCAAAATGAAAACAAAACAACCAATGAGATCCTGATTTTAAAAAGGGGAAGGCTGGAGAGATGGCTTGACAGTTAAGGCACCTGCCTGCCAAGCCTAAGAACCCTGGTTCCAATCTCTAGGTCCCACATTTAGCCAGATGCAAAAAGAGATGCAAAGGCATAATGCTGCACTTGCCCACAAGGGGCACACATGACTGGAGTTCAATCACAGAAGCTAAAAGGCCACTGGCATGCCCATTCTCTCTCTCTCTATCTATCTATCTATCTCTCGCTCTTTCTATCTCTCACTCTTTCTCTATATCTCTCTCTCAAAAAAAAAATCACTGAACTTGAAGCATACTATCAAAAATCCAACAATTGTATCAATGAAATTGAACCAAATCATCGCCTAGAGCGTTCAGCTTTTGACAGTAGGATTAACTTCATTGAAGAAAATGTTAGAACCCTCCAAAAAGATATGAATGAATTGAAGGTAAGTCAAGAAATGGAAGACCTCAACAACCGGTTGATTAACCTTAATAAAGACTTGATCAAATCCAAGAATGAACTACAGGAAGCATCAAGAAAAAAAGAACTCAAATTAAAATTGTAACTCAAAAAAGAGATAAACATGATGCAAAACAAAACAACAGAAAATAAAAATCAAATAGAAATTATAAAAACCTCTCTAGAACCACTCACCAACAGAGTCACTCATATGGAAGACAGAACCTCTGATCTGGAAGATAAGACAGAAGAAATTGATCGGAAGGCCAAAAACTTTGCTAAGTTCAAAATAAATCAAATGAACAGAATATGAGGGAAATGTGGGACACCCTAAAATGACCAAACATCTGGATCATGGGTATTCCAGAAGGAAAAGAAATCCAAATCAGAGGGAGAGAGAATATATTCAACAAAATTATTGAAGAAAACATCCCAAATATCGCAAAAGAGAGGCCCATCCAGATACAAGAAGCCCACAGAACACCAAACACAGACAGGACCAAAGGTGAAACTCTTCAAGACACATCATAGTTAAATCTCTTAACGAAAACGAAGAGAGTGTTAAAAGCAGCAAGAGAGAAGCAACTCACAACATACAAAGGCAATCCCATCAGAATTACATAAGATTTCTCAATGGAAACTCCGAAAGCCAGAAGGGCCTGGAATGGAGTACTTCAAAGTCTGAACAACAATGGCTTCCAACCCAAGCTACTTTACCCAGCAAAAGTATCCCTCATAAGAGAGGGTGAAAGAAAAACTTTCCATGAAAAAAGTCAATTCTATGATTATATGAACACAAACCCAAATCTACAGAGAATACTTGAGGGAATACTCCACACAGAACAGTCAAATAACCAATCTCAAGTGCCAATAAGAAGATCACAATAACCAAATAGACCAGGCTCAAAACAGAACATAACAAAAGAAAGCACCAAACCCCATAAAACACCTCATCATGGCAGAGATTAATTCAAACCTCACAGTAATAACCTGAAATATAACAGTCTTAACTCACCCATCAAAAGACACAGGTTATCAGGATGGATCAAAAAACTGGACCCTTCTACCTGCTGTCTTCAAGAAACCCACCTCACCATTAAAGATAGACACCTCCTCAGGGTAAAAGGTTGGAAAATGATATTTCAATCAACTGTAAATAAAAAAATAAGTAGGTGTTGCTATATTAATATCTGATAAAATAGACTTCAAACCAAAAGTAATCAAAAAGCACAAAGAAGGTCACTTCCTACTCATCAAGGGAATGATCCAACAGGAGCACATTACAACCATAAATATATATGTGCCAAACACAGGTGCACCACAGTTTATAAACAGAAATAAACACCAATGCCATCATAGTCAGAGACTTCAGTACTCCACTATCATCACTAGACAGATCATCCAAGCAGAAAATCAACAGAGAAATAATAGAGCTCAATGACATCATAGAAAATTAGATGTAACAGGAATATCTACAGAACTTTCCACTCCAACTTTACAGAATAGACATTCTTCTCAGCAGCCCATGGAACCTTCACCAAAACTGACCATATATTAGGCCATAAAGCATGCCTTCATAAGGTCAGGAAAATTGAAGTAACTTCCTGTATAATGTCAGATCACAATGCCTTAAAGCTAGAAATTAACAACAAGAGACAAATAAAGAACTCCACTAGCTCCTGGAGACTAAACAACACACCTTTAAACAATGAATGGGTTGAGGAAGAAATCAAAGTAGAAATTGTAATATTCCTAGAATTGAAGGATAATGAAAACACAACCTACCAAAACCTAAGGGACACAATGAAGGCAGTCCTAAGGGGAAAATTCATAGCACTAAATGCCTTCATTACAAAGACAGAGATCCCAAATCAATAACCTGATTATCTTCATAAAAGCACTTGAACAACAAGAAGAATCCAATAGAAACAGCTCTAAACAGAAAGAAATAATCATGATTAGAACAGAAATTAATGAATTGGAAACAGAAAAGAATTTTTTAAAAATCAATGAAATGAAGAGCTGGTTCTTTGAAAAAAAAAATAAACAAGACTGACAAACCCCTGGCCAAATTGATCAAGCAAAAAAAAAAAAAAGAAAGAAAGAAAGAAAGAAAGAAAGAAAGAAAGAGAAAAGAAGAGAAAGAGAGAGAGAGAAGTCTCAAATTAACAAAAATCAGAAATTAAAAAGGAGAGATCAAAACAGACATCGATAAAATTGGAAGAATCAATAGTGCATACTTCCAAAATCTCTACTCCACAAAATTAAATAATCTGGAAGAAATGGATTAATTCCTAAACACATACCATCCACCAAAATTAAACTCAGAGCAGATTAATCTCCTAAACAAAACTATCATACCCATGGAGATTGAAAAAGTAATCAAAAACATCCCCAAAAAGAAAAGTCCAGGACTGGATGGCTTCTCAGCTGAATTGTATTAAACCTTCACTGAAGAATTGAAACCAATTTTTCTCAAACTGTTTCACCTAATCGGAGACTAGGGAATCCTCCCCTACTCCTTTTATGAAGCTACCATCACCCTAATACCAAAACCAGACAAAGATGCAACAAGGAAAGAAAATTATAGGCCTATATCCCTAACGAACTTAGATGCAAAGATGCTGAATAAAATTCTTGCAAACCGAATTCAACAACACATCAAAAGCACTATTCACCTTGATCACGTAGGCTTCATCCCAGGGATGCAGTGATGGTTTAACATATGGAAATCAGTCAACGTAATACACAACATAAATAAACTGAACCATAATAACCACATGATCATCTCAATTGATGCAGAGAAGGCCTTTGACAAAATACAACACCACTTCATGATCAAAACACTGGAAAGAATAGACATGAAGGGTTTACATCTCAACACAGTAAAGGCGATATATAAATCTCCTAGAGCCCAAATAATAACTAATGGGGAAAAACTCCAGGAGTTCCCACTGAGATCAGAAGCAAGACAGGGGTGCCCACTCTTACGACTGCTCTTCAACATAGTACTAGAAGTACAGCCCAAGCAACAAGACAGGAGAAAGAAATAAAAGGGATTCAAATTGTAAAGGAGTCAAGTTAGCTCTATTTGAAGATGACATGCTCTTATATATAAGTGACCTGAAAGTCTCCATCTCAAAATGTCTAAGGGTGATAAATTCCTTCAGCAAAGTGACAGGATAAAAAATCAATGCACACAAGTAAGAGAAAGAAATCAGTGGGGCTATCTATTTTCAATAGAGGAGAGCCAGTCCCCAGACAATTAGCCCATTTAGTGCTAGAAGGAGCTAATGAGCTTCCAGGGGAAAGTGGCCAACATCTGTCCAAGCAACTCAAAGTCTAAGCAACTCAGAAGCCAACAACCTGATGTGGTGCTTACACAAGTGCATTAGTGGTACACAGCCATGGTGGGTGACCAACTGCTCTTGAATAGGCTAACAGATCTGCTCTGTGGAAAGGAAACTATATCTAGAACTGGGAAACAAGTCAGAATCATATCCAGATAACGATTCTGATTTCCATTGTCAAGATCCCAATAACCTTAGACTATAAGAGGGTCTACACCCTTTTAATTATCTCTAAATTAATAATGGTTATCCAGTTTAACCAGTGCTGACTTCATTCTCCATTGGAGAATCTGCTTTTCTTTTTCAAATAGGAGCTGGATCTGAGAAGATAAACGAGCTAGTGCACTCCGCCTCGGCCCCAGCTGAAACCACAGAGGAATTGGGGAAATGAGCAGGAGTGCTGCTTTATGAGTGAATCTGATATCAGCACAAGGGTGAAGGAGATGGACACTGAGGACACTCAACACCTACCAAACCAGAGATCCAGAGCCTCCTGAGTGCCCAGCACTGAAATAGACTTAAATGCTCCCAGCATGGCTCAGGGAATTTTGCAGAAGAGGGGACAGAAAGATTGTTAGAGACACAAGCTGGGACATTTTGCACAGAGACATTCCCTTCCCCCAAAATGCATGACCTACAATTCCCATTGGGTTGACCTGCATCCCTAACAAGAAAGGCCTCTTCAGAAAAGGGGCAGGGAAGGGGGAAGGATGGTACCAACATGTATTGTTTACATATAAAATATGTCCATATAAATTTAAAAAAGTAAATAAAAAATTAAAAATTAATATAATAAAACAAGGAAAACAGAGGGACATGTATAGAACACATTAAAGGCAGATCTCAGATGTGATAGCACATGAGGTAGAAACAAAAGAGGAGAGTTTTAGATGTTAGGAAACAAAAGGAAAAAAAGCAAATTGTTTCAATAGACTAGAGGAAGGAAACAAGTAAAAAACTTAAAAAACTTAATCAGGCAACAAGTTCATTTAAAAATATCATGAATGTAATTTTAAAATTAATGAAGAAATGACGCCTTTGTTCAAGAGACTGTTGTAAAAGATATAACTGTATGAAAAATTAGAAGGATTCCCCATAATTGTCACATAGTATTAACAAGAGTATAAAGACATTAGCTCTAGAAAGACATGCTGAGCAACTAAGAAATAGCACTTAAGTAATGAAAGCAAGAAAAATAACGTGACTTTGGAAGTTCAGAAAAGGGTGACATAATGCAATGGAAAAGTTAGAATAAGCTTAAAATATGTGACTTTGTCTCTTTCATAAATCTAGATTTTTCTAAAGCAGAACTACTGAGAGGATGCTAAATTTGAGTCCTAGGTCCTACACCTGGATTAGATATCCCAAACTTCACATACCAGATTAGAAAGACAAGAAATAGTTTCCCTATACTATTTCTACTATAAAATGAATAATCATACATAAATAAAACTAGGAAAAGCTTTTAAACTTTTGGGTTTTAAATTAGAAGAAAGCAAAAAAAAAAATAGCCATTAAATCAAAACATACTACAGACACACTAGCACACACACTATATATACAGGCAAAAACATTTCTCTGTAATTATTTAATCAAAGATGTTCCTTATCCCATAAAGCCAACTAAATGAATTCTCCCATGCCCATTATATGGAAGAAAAATACATATCATTTTGAACATATAACGACATGTCCAATCCTGTGTGAGCATCTATAGCCTTCTGAGTGTCCCAGAAGAGAAAGTATAATAACCTTGTGCTGAGAGTATAGGGAAGCATGCTTATGAAATATGCCAAGAGACAATATCCTTTCTTCTCCTAGGAAACTGTTGGTAAATCTTTTTTATGAGTTTACTATGAGGTGAATAATTAATACTTCCAACCAAAAGTTGACTACCATCATAATATTTAGTAAATGGATTGTTACAGCTGAGTTTTAACTCGTATGAAAGTAACTTAATACTTTCAATGACAATAATACTTCATCATAAATCTAAAATAAAAGATAATTCAGTTCAAAGTGTTTTTTCATATATCAGTGTTGGTTGAAATTTAGTATATTAAAAAAATGAAACAATATCAATGTAAAATGTTTTTATACAGGAAAAATTGCAGACTTAATATTTTAAGATTTCAGTTTTTGTGGTACAAATATTGTAGGGAAAAAAAAGGGTTCTCACTTGGGCTAAATATCCACAAATCTTTTGGTTTAATTACATGGCTCACCCAATGGGACCACTATAGAGGAGTTGCCCATGGGAAGATAGAGCAGATTTCCCTTGTAAATAAGCAGATCAAGTTTCATAAGAGTGCCCCAAAGATCCTTCCCTTCATAAGGAGGCCACCATGCTTCAAAGTCTAAAAGAGGTCTTTAGAGAATGATTAAATGTTTGTGAAAAAAGAATTGTGCCATCCTTCTTCCCCATAGCCTGTTTCATTGTAAACCTGTCAGGTTAAATGGAATACACACAAGTAAGAAAGTAATATCAATACACAGGAGCATTCAAATCTATATTGGACATTTTCAAATTTAACTAATGCTTTCTCATCTTCCATCCTTGATTATTGGAAAGGAATGGAGTATAGAAACTACATGAAACAGATATAGCTCATGAACTTGATACCTAAAGAAGCAGAGAAGAAAATACACAACACAGGGTAATTTCCACATTTATATTCTTTGCATGTTTCATATCCTAAGAAAATTGTGCAAGAATTAAAAGCAGAAGCATTACAAGACCTTCTGGATAAGGACAACCTGTAGCTTTGATACGACTTAGACATCCTAGCAAGTACAAAATATTTTACAGATTGTGTGTCAAATCCATCACCATCAAGGCAATTGTCTTGAGTTCCTCACACTGTATGCACATGAATCTTCTCAAAGAAAACCCTGGCCCTGTTTCTCCAATACCACATTTTACTAGACATTTTCCCACATGAGGAACAATGGATTTCCTCAGTACCTTTTTGCTTTTATTTTCAATTCCATATCATAAGACGAGATATTCTTTCTCTATACTCAAAGCACTTCAAGCGACTCCACTCCCTCCTGTTCCTTTTCTTTCCCATTGCTTTGATTGAGCCTTGTAGTACTCCCTTGCCCAGGGAGATCCCAAGGTTAGGTAATATAAGATAATCTTTATTTTTTCATGTATTATTTCACTCTCCATCTATTAGTGAAAAATTTTAGGATTCCAAACCATTTACCTCCTAACTTACAGAATACAACCCATTCTGAAACTTGTACTGGATTTGATAAATTGCTGTGAAGAAATTTTTCCATCATTCAGATGCATACCTTCCTTTGGACCTCAGGAAAATTACCAGGCTAGTAAAAAGTTCACTTGATTAGTCTCCCAATCTATTTTAAAAACAGATACAAGTATATAAAGTACAGAACATTCTATTTTATTTTAATTATTTCTAATAGTACTTAATTAAAACGCATGATGGTAGCATTGAAATTAAAGTCATGTCTATGTCATATTCAGAAATAAATGAATTACTTTTTATATTATTTTTAGTTGTAGTGAGAAAGGGAGAGAGAAAAAATGGGCATACCAGATGTATGTATCACTTTGTGTGTCTTGCTTTATGTGGGTCTAGAGAATATACCTGCATGTGTCTGCATAAATAGTTGATCTGTTTTTCTGCTATTTAGATGTAAAGGAAAAAAGATTTTTTAGATAATAATAGCTATAATTTAGTGTTACAAAATCACATAGCATTCTAAGTGTGTAAATCAAACATGGCATTAAAGCCTCTTAATGACTCCACAGGCAAACTCGACTTGAGAAAATAGGCTGAGAGTTAAAATAACTGGTGGCAGAGCTAAGCTTCTAAATTTGGTCAACTGCTAAGCCACTGCTCTATACTGACTACCCTAAGTAAGTCCACTCCTATTGGACTTCTCATTTGAAGTTGAGTGTGAAATTCTATATAATGCAGCTTGGATAAACACAACTCTTTCCAGATTCCTAGACTTGGCAACATAAAATGTATGAGAGAAGTGTCAAATCAACATAGTAAAACACACATGATAAAATATACTTTGCTGAAACAAGACTAACAGAACAGGCTTACACTGAACCTGGACAGAGTCTGAAATGTCTTTTAAATCAATTTTTCAAAAGAACTCCTCAGAAAATGTGAATTTACAAACACAAAGTCTAAATGTCCTTCAAGAATCACCTTCGCTTTATCTTATCTTTTTTTTTTTAAAAAAACCAATTCCAGTCTTTTGTGCCTTTCATCTGCTAGGCCTCCCAAACCCCATCCCCACCTTTTTTGTAGCTAGACCTGATGTGCTTCTGTGAGAAACAGATCAAGAAACACTCATAACTATCATTACTTCAAGGAACACAAATAAGAATCTATTTTAAACTTTTCAATTAGGCTTATGTCCCAACTCTCATTGGGCTTACCTAGGTTCTCTTTGGGCCAGTCAGCCAACACTATTCAACGAATACCAACTGTGTTTATAACACAATTCCCCTTTCCATGGATGCTTTAACAGTGCTTATTTCTCACTGGCATGACCAATCATTGGGGACAATTGATCTTTTAATAAATCTTTAAAGAGAAATCATTGCAAGTTTGGTTGTCCAGGAAAAAGTCCTATAAATCAGCCCTAAGTAACAATGTTAGTTTACCCTCCTGAGCATTCCATTTTGCTCACACCAAAATAACCAAAATACACAAATGCACCCCAAGGATTGTCATACAAAATGATTCAATACAAATTGATTCATGCACCCCCAGCACTTTAAGGAAGTAGTTCCTCTTGGCTGAAACTGGACAGCAAGTGTTGACCATTCCTGGTAAATAAATAGCTGAGAGAGTGAGAGACAGACAGACAGAGAGGGTGGGAAGAGAGGGAGAGAGACAGAGAGAGGGGGAGGGGGAGAGAGAAAGAGAAATGTAGCTATTCCATCAATCTTAAACAGCAAGCACTCCACAACCACATTTAAATCAGGGCCCCTCATCTTAGTGTGCAGAGCTATGCCAACAAGCTATGGTTACAAGTCTTGGGGAGGCAGGGTGAGAGGCCTACTGGTGATTCTTTTTCACTTGGTGAAGTAGGAAAAATGTCTATTTACACAGAATAACCCTTGAGGGAATCATCCCCATAGCAGTGCATGAGTTTGGCAGCAGGTCGGCTCACATACAAGTCCAGTGACTGATGAAAAGCAGTGGGGAAAAGTTGGCCTCTTTTCTTGTCTTTTAAAACTGGGTAGATTTTCAACACTTAGGTCTACACTGACTGCTTTGAGCTCTTAGTTTCCATGTTATGAAATGAGAGCACTGGTTTCCCATCCACCATTTACAGAGTAGGTTTCAGGGCACACCACTTCCTTTGGTGGAATGCTTTAAGATCACAGTCCTGTCAACAAAGGTATCACGGGGAACTGTTACAGGGTACAGCTCCCTCCAGTAATTGCTCAGTGTACACCAGTTCATTAGCAATGTATATTATCGGTAATAAATACCATTGGGGATGTAGCCCAGTGTTTACCAACCCACCAAACCTATTTTTCAAATGCAGTTATTATAGCCTGTAGAACTATTATTCAGACAGGGAAAACAGGTGGAAAACAGATCAGAAAGAACAACATTCTTTTTGTTACACAGCTCTTTAAAAGAACCACAGGAAAGTGTAAGCAGACGAAGCAAACACGAGTAGTCTGCAGCTGGACTGCACTGCTGTAGGGGTGGGTAAAGCACAGGGTTTGATCCCAGGCACTACCACAAACAATGTAAGATCCGCTTGATGGACTCCCTACTTGCAACCTCTACCCTTGGATGTTGGGTGCTTACATCAGAAAGAAGCTAGGGAGTGCCAAATTTGTTTCCAAGTTTTTGCTTACTTGGCTATCTTATTTCTAATGTTGCCCAGGGCCCAAAGCAGCGTGGGGTAAACTCTTACTTTCTCTCGGCGTCTTTCTCCATCTGTCCCTCCTTCCACCTTTGCTGAGCAGCACTGTCCTTACTGTGGGAATGTTCACAGTGACACTTCACTGTTTACTTGCTCCTGTCTGCTGCTTATCTCTCAGCCACTTGGTGTAGCACGGTCTTGCTTTTTGTGCTTAAAACACAGCAGTACTGAACTATGAACAATTCAAAACATTGATCCTAACTTTTTTCTTAGTAATATTATGCATAACTTTCTGGCAGGCAAGAAGTGTATTTTTAAATTTTTTACATTTTGATTGCCCCATGGGGTTAAGTATATAGAAGAATTGAATCCTGAATATGTGAAATAAAGAGTACAACACAAGGATTCAAGGGAGCAAATCTTGAAGATATTGTATGCATAAGGAGAGAGGAGAGAAAGTGTGTGTATGTGTGTGTGTGAGAGAGAGAGAGAGAGAGGGAAACTAGTTCTTCTTTGGAAGAAAGAAACAATAGCAAAAGGTCAGTTTTGTATAAATATTTTTAAACCAACCCCATAATTAATACAGAAGCCAAAGTGTCTGGGTGGCTATATGTCTGAGGGGGCACATGGAATCAGAGCACTGGAAAAGTAAGGTTTAGCCTCACCAAGCACATATAATACTAACCGAAGAGCCAAAAAGCATTTATGCATGTAAATTCAGGAATGTGATTTCAGATGTTGCACAAAATTCACTGGAAATATGGATTTAAGTGATTTCCAATTGTTTTCTGATGTTAAATCTAATTAACTTTTTAAGATAAATCCTTTCTCTAATATAATTTTAATTCTCAAAAATCTTACTGGCTTAAGAAATGTGAGTATACATGTTGGTGTCAGAAAACTCCCCTGATTTCTATGTGAATTCTCTCAAGAAGGGAGTAATGTTCGGGAATAACAGTTTGCCCTCTGAGAATTTCATCCACCCTACCTTTCAATGAATAGATTTAATATATCAATTATATTACTCTAAGCCTGTTTTATTCAAACAGAAAAATGCTCTAGTAAAACCCTAACTACTCTGCTATTTCCTAAGTTATAACTCATGTTCTACTCTTTGGGGAAATTTAGGGTTCATGTGGTTTAGTCAGTCAGTTAATTAGTTAAGGCATATATTAACAAATGACCCTACATTTATTACATTGCAGGCAACTTTCCAAAGCGAGGAATGTTAGGATTTGGACAGCAATTCCAACGTAGTCTCCTCCAAATTTGGAAGAAATCAGAGATTTAGAGCTTCCTCCACTTTATTTCTAGGTAGAGTCTAAACAAAACTATTAGCACATCATTACAGAAGTGCTCAGTGGATGGGAATTGTGAAATGAAGGTCCACCTGCTATGTCCTCCATTAGTCACAGCTCCATTCGGCAAGGCAGAACTACTTGGATCCTCAGTGAGGGCTCTGGCAGTGAAGATAAATTATCTATTTCATATAAACTGAAGCCAGAGGGGGCAAAAATCCCCTTGCTGCAATGTTTTCAGCAAAGCAACACTGACTCACTTTAAAACACTATTTAAGGTACTAGAAACTGTAATTAAATCAGGTCCTGAAAAGTGCTAAGCAGAAGAAAAGTGTTAATTAGTAAATTAGTAAGAATGCCATTTTTAGAGTAGAAAAGCTTTCTTTTACACTTTTAAACATTTGCAAAACACAATTTGTTGATAAGATGCAATTTGAAATATTTATAGAAACTTGATTTTGTACTCTCTTAAAAAAATAATTCATAGCACTTGTCATCAGAGAGCATCCCCACCCGAGAGCAGAATGATATAAAGTACACTACATGACTTTACAAAGAAAGCATAGCACAGGGAACAAGAAGAAACCTCCCTGAGGAGAGCCCACTCTACAACACAGAGGCTGACCAGGCAGGAGTATCTGATGGCTTTCAAATGGCCCACCCATGGCACCTACTCAAATGTCTCGGACTTGCTCATTGCTACCCTCACACAAACACTTTCCCATTACTGTTATCACCACAGCTCTCTCTACTCTCTTACATTTTGATCATTGACCCACTTGCACATTGCATGGAACCACATAGGAACATAAACACCAGTGCTTTACCTGTTTTATCCACTGTCATATCTCCAGTGCCTAACAGAGTGCTTGGTGCCTAGTAAGTGCTCAGAATGTTTCTACATGAATATTATATTTCTTCCCTATACCAGACACTCCAAACCCTGAATATTTCTGGAAAATTTCTGTAGAACAAAAATTTCCACTCCAAAACCAGTTTTTGTAAAGTTATAGACATTTAAAGGAATAACTATTCTATCACATATATTGAGTTGAAAATGCTTTCTTGTAAGTATCACATTGCTTTGGATTAATCAGATAAAGATGAAAGTCAAGAATTTTGCCAACAGTGTTTCTTGCTAACATTACTCAGTCATGCCTTTCAGCTTAGTATATTGTATATGACGGATATCTTGTTGAAACAACTGTTGAAGGCAAGTCATGTCATATCAGTTACATTCTATGCCGATGGGAACGCAAATGTCCCAAAGTCTATGCTAATACAATCTTGCCGCTCCATTGAACTAAGGCAAAATCAGTTTTTCAATGACATGTAAGCCTTCATATAAGTATCACATTATCTATATGTCTTCCAGAAATGAGGGAAGGATGGCTCTATAAGGATTATGTGGAATCAATTTGGGTAAGTAAATATTGTGAACAAATACCATAAAAAACCTAGTAAATAATTCCAGTCTCCATTTATCAACTTTTGTATATGGAACTGGAAAACTGGTGTCTTGGGAAGTAAAATCCCCAGAGGCCTTTCAACAAGAGCTTAGCTTCCAACACAGTATCTCTTGTTCCTTGGGGTACAAGGTCTTATTTCTTATCAGCTTCTGCTCATTACATATTGCCTAGCTATAAAACATTAAAACTTGTTTTCCTTGCCATTTTTAGGATTGGAAGAAGTTATGATAGAAATATAACATGATGTATTTTCCCCTAATTAGTGATGTTTCAAATCTGATGAAAATAATGGAAAATATGAAAATGGATATTATTGACTAAATTTGTGTGATAGTTTCATTGGCTAAAGATGTTAAAGGATAATGTTGATTATTATAGAAACAGACATACAACTGAGACTGATTTTCAAACTAATTAATTTTTATTTCAACACAATCTAGTACTATCATTTAACAAAACATCAGACTAAGTCTTAAAATGCTAAAACTTCTTAAAAATATATATATGGTATGTCTGCTAAATATATTATATATATAGTCTGCTAATGGTTGACTAAACTCACAAGCTAATTATTAGCACTCGTTTTTATCCATGCCTTCTTTAACAAATATTGCACACAAATTATATTAATTTATAAATAAGTTCTTACTCTCCAGTGCAGCTGTCTAACATTTAGCATACTGGTTATTATGTTTCTTTATCCAGCAGCATGACTGACAGGTGGACTAGAAACACCCTGGCAAGCTCTACCCACAGAACTCAGCATTGGTGATATCAGTTTCATGAGCCAAGATGAGAAAAGAGACAGCATATATGGGACACACCTTGAAAACACATGTCATGCATACCTTTGCAATAGTAGATATGAAATGAAAAACTAAAGTGTGAATTGCCAAAGGAAATTAAACATATTAAGATGATGTGAACTAAGATACTTAACAAAGTGCTACTAATCAAGTCTGCTTCTCTCCTAGGAAGCTCATACTCATGTCCTTTAAAGTCACACTGTTTGATAACAAGCAATATGCCCTATAAAATCCCACAGACCAGAGACTTTGAAAAATTCAACATCAAATATAATAGGAAGTGCAGCAAGTATGTGTTTTACTCACAAAACCCTAAAATCTTTCTGTCACAATTCCTACAAAAGCTAGGTTATCCCTGGAACTCTAGTGTCCCAATAATCAAAGTACTCTTATGGTTTAAAAGATAAAACCCAACATCCTGTGCAGTGGAACATCTCTCAAGTGGGGTTTGGATATTGAAGAAGAAAATACAATACTTTAATTACAAGTTCTAAGGAAGTGGTGATTAAAGGAATATTTGTTTCCTTCATCTAGGTGGAGGGAATAGAGTTAATGAGAGTATGAATCTTGAAGTTCATAAACAACACATCAGATGAGCTTTAGAGAAGCCTCCCCTCAATATGGCAGTGCTCAAATAATGAATACTAATTGCACAAGTTCACTCTGTCATTAGCAAACCATCCACATGGTTTTCACATGGTGACTTTACTTTAAGGAATGCTGTGCTCTCACACACCACCACCCACAACAAGGATGTGCTAGATGTGATTGGCACTTCAACGCACAGCATCAACTTATTTCAAACATGGAGTTGACTATCTATTTGAGGATCACCAGCTACATTACATTCCTGTAACAGTAATGTATATATTTTTTCTTATATGTAACACATAAATTAAATGTTGGCTGTGTCTTATGATAATCTATCTGTGAGCCATTTTTAACTATCAGTGCAAGCCCAATGTCTCTCAGTTATTTTTGGTGCTCTATCAATACATATGAAACTGAGTTCTGTTAAAGAATGTAGGTTATCCTATAAACTAAAGTCACCATACAGGACCTGGAGCACTGTCTAGTCACACTTTCTAGTCAGCAAACCACTTTCACGGGTCAGATGACATGACTCCTCTACCCCACCCTGAGTTCACACAGAAGCCCTTAAATAAATCTTGACGTAGTCCATGTTTGCAGACAGAAACTCTGTACAGTCTCGCTTCACTGTTACTACATAACCAAGCATCTGGCTTCTTAACACACATTGCACACAAACACAGAGGCTAGCATATTCCACGCATTCCATTTTTCTTAGATCCTAGAATTTCAGTATGTTGAAAATGTGTAAAATGCTCAATCTAAATTCCTTTCTTCTTCATCAAGTTCACATCAACCTTGTCCCTTTCTAGTCAAGCCTAAATACTCTCAAATCATTTCTCCATATATAAGCATGGCTCATTCACTCTTATCCTTCAAGGACTAGCTTCAAGATCCATCTTCTCTATGAATACTTTCAATTTTATCCATAACAACAGGCTCCACCTTTCAGGGCATTCAGAGACCTGTAGGACATAAGCCAATCTTAAGGAATTTAACTTGTCTGTTTTATATCAAAACCACCTGTTACCTTCTGACCTTTTGCCATCATTACAGCATGACTTTCGAAAGTCAGTATGTATCTGCATATTGTGTGCCCCTCTCAAACCCCATGTTATAAGAAGTCTGGACATCCTGTTCACCATTTACCAACTAGAACAATACACCAGGAGTGCTCCATAGGCACTCATGACATAATTACTGAATGGTCAATTATTCCATGTGTCAATTCCCACTGCTGTCTTACAGCTTTCTTGACACTTGGCAACCTGCAGAGTCCTACATAGAGATTAGTATTTCCCCAATAAATAAATATTTATACCTGAAAGGGAGGCAAATGACTTCAAAACAGTTATAATTGATTTCATTTTCCTCAATAAAAATCACCACTCTGTCCAGGGTCTCAGATGGAATAGTAAAAGCTAGCCATAGAGTCACCATATTTTAGGTAATCTTTATCTATAGCATTCTATTTCCTGCTAGAAAATAAAAGATATTCTATGCTTTGTCTAAATTTTAGAAATTATTAGGCGGCTTATAAAATTAATGCAAATTTTCTTATAAGTAAAATAATTAAAACCTAGATCCCAAGTCTACATAAGTGAAAACTGAAGCCAGGGCCTGCTGCAGAGAAATAGATAGCTCGATTGATAGAGATGGAGAGATTTATTCACAATGTCAAGAAAACCACAGGCCTAAAGGCACTGGCTGTTACCCTAGGCCATGTGAGCTTGTTCCCACATACCCTGCCAATTCCATCCTGACCCATAGCATCCCCTGGCGGCTCAGTGCCAAACACAGATTTATGACAAATTGTGTTCTAGTTCTGTGATGTAGTGTTCAGGGTTAGGATGAATCCACCTAACACATGTTCACTTGAAACCTAATCCAAATTAGATCCTGGGTCCCTCAGCAAAAGAGAATGAGTATGCTAGCCCACACTGCTCTTTGAAGAATGTCACCTTTATTAGGTTACATTTTCAATTTATAATGTTTTACATGTTCATGTTTTAGGTTTATCTAAATTTCAAAATATAATACAATGGCTTATGTATTTTTTCAATAGTAAGGATTAAACCCAAGGCCTTGCATATGCTAGGCTAGCACTCTACCACTAAGCTACAACTTAATACAGCAATTTCTAATATCTTTCTTTGTGACTCATACTTGTTAACTTAGATCAATTTCAAATGAAATTTTAAATCTTTCCCTTTCAGGAGTGAGGGGAGTTTTTTTCAATGAGTCCAGAATATTACAATTAAAGAGCAAGAATATTAATCTTTGCCACTGTTCATTTAAAAGAAAAATTGAAGCATTTATTTAAATATACCAACACAGAATCTCTTCTTCAGAACTTTCAGGAAAACATATAATTTAAATCCATAATTAGTATAGCTACTTTACAATTTAGTTTTTATTCAAATAATTTTAGAATGAAATGATTTGGGGCTGATGTTTTGACTAGGTTACATGGGTTTAATACTTAAGTCTACACAAAACTAAGACATTATTCAACATGTAGCATATTGATTTTGTCACTTTCATGGTTTATGTGTGCTAAATTGTAAGCAACATTGGCAGGTGTGGTATTTAAATAGATGGCACCCAACATATTCAGATTGTTATTAAAGTTTGTAATTTAGATCTGCAGCCACCAGGCTGGAGGAGATATCACTGGATGGATCCTAGGTTCCAGCCCTAAGGTGTGAAGGTAGATTTTGAATTTCAGTCTAAAGATACACAAAGTGCCTGAGCTTTGCTGGGGTTCCTGAAGTGTGCTTACTTGTGGTGGCTTTTGGCTCTTTTCTCTCTCTCTCTCTCTCTCTCTCTCTCTCTCTCTTTTCTCTCTCTCTGCTTGGACCTGTTTTGAAAGCAGGCCAGCTTCTTCTGCCATTGTGGAACTTCCCCTGCTTTAAGAAATCCCTTCCTCCATAAATGTGCCTGGTCTGTAGGTTCATCCCAGCAATGTGAGGCTGTATACTACAGCATGTACTCACCTAATTATACAAATTATATACTTAAAATGTCATAAAATGCCTTTTTACCCTAATAGCTCTAGAATATATGAAGGACTTCACTTTCCATTGAAGTTACTGGTTGCTAACCTTAATTACTGTATATAGTTTTCAGGTGATTTTTAAAATATTTATTTATTATATTAAGAGAGGAAGATAGAGAGAGACAGAGTATCAGCATGCTAGGCCCTCTTGCCACTGCAAACAAACTCCAGACACATGAGCCACTTTGTGCATTTGGCTTAATGTAGGAATTGGGAAATCTAGCCCAGGTCATTAGGCTTTTTAAGAAAGTACCTTTAACCACTGAGCCATCTCTCCAGCTCTCAAATCATTCTTTATATGCATGTGTGTGTGGTGTATATACTTGTTTGTATGTGTGTGAAGGTGTGTATGAACATATATGCATGTGTATGTATATGCAGAGAGCAAAGGTTAACATCAGGTATCTTCCCTGATGGTTCATCTACCTGTTTGTTTATTTTAGAGACAGGGTCTATCTCTGAACCTAGGACTCATCAACTCAGCTAGAATAGCTAGCCAGCATGTCCCAGGGATTCTCCTTTCTCCACCTTCCCAGAACTGGCATTACAGTCACATGCCATCATGGCCAGCATTTTGTGCATGTTCTAAATATCCAAACTCAAGTCCTTATGTTTGCACAACAAGCACTTTATCAATGGATCCATCTTCCCAGGGCCACTTCTAGTTATTTGGATAGCTCACCACAATTAAAAGTTTCAAGTAAAAGGTTTATTCTAAAGGGTTTAACAAAGAATAGAACGGTCTCTTTGATCACTGACTAGACTTTCTACTGAAAATGCATAAACAGCATAATCATAGTTTACCCATTCCTCTTGATGCCCATATGTCACTGTAGAAATACTTTTCTATTCAATTCCATCTATGTCTTATCACATTTCGTTTGTATTCTTTTATGGATGCTCAAAATATTAATTACTAATGATGATGACAATCTTGTTCTTAATGATGATCAGTCATTAATTTATCACAAGGTTCAATGGCTGGGTCAGAGTCTCTTGACAGAAAATCAACTATGGTCCAACCTTCTGAATAAATGAGTCATGTGGGTAAGTAGTACTCATTAGGTAGTATAAAACAAACCTAGGAAAATAGAAGCTGAAATTACATTTTTCAAGTACATACTAATAAAAACCAAAAATTTATTCTCCATCTGCCATAACTGTCTATATTCCATATTAAAAAAGATTTTTGAGCATGGGTAAAAAGACAAATATCCATAGTACTATATACCACAAAATTTTAATATAATTATACTTAACATACTTTAGTAAGTTTATATCTATATACCACAAAGCACCTTTTGAGAATAGGGAGGAAAGGGCATTCTCATTAAAGATTTCATATTCATACTGTGCTAGACAATCATTTTACCCAATGGATGGCTATAGCATGTCTATCACTGCATGATACAGGCCCAGGTACAGCAAAAGAAGACAGTCTCAGCTTTCCAATGATGCCAGATGCTCTGAAGCCCCATGCCAAGTGCTACAATCATGAGTGAGCTGGATTGATGGCATGCTACTTTCAAATAATGATCCACAAAATTAATCCAAAATCTTCCTTGTTCAATATTTACCTGTTATTCATTGACAGTCACTGCTCACATGACTATAAAGGACATATAGAATAGGATTAGGAATACTGAGCTAAGACAGAGCCTGAGTGCCTCATTCACTGAAGTGCCAGGCATGGTGAAAGCAGATCCAGCTTCTCTTCAAACCGCTCTGACACTAAGGAACCTGTGTGTGTTTCACAGCAGCAATGCACTGCTCCTTCCTGGATTGGGAGGCCAAATGAGCTACCTATCAAAAGGGGGATAAAAGAAACAACCATACACAAGGAAAAAAAAATCAGGCAATATTAGGTATCAAAATATAAACATGGAGGGGAAAAAATAGTAATTTCCTGTATTTGGGCAAAAAAAAAATGATTCCCTCCTTGATGTGATCTCCTTGCTTTTATGTATTAGCAAAATCATATCTATCCTGAAAATTATTTTTCTCATTTTAATACATATTCAACATTTAAGCTAAAAATAATAAGAAAACACTGATCTTTTTGTATATTAGATACTTAAATGCTATTTGCCAGTCTGTCAATCAAATGTACCTAGAAAGACTGCTGACCAGCCTCCACCATCATCTCTATAGAGAGGAAGTAATGAGATTGATCACAGTGCAATTCTCTATGTTATTTTTAATTACCATCATGAAAGCAAGACCTAATATGGGACCTTATTCACATTTATTGACCTGCATCTTTGAAAAGCTTGAAACATAGTTAAGGAGTGGGGTGAGGGAGTCACTCTGAAAGTAAGATTATCCCTCAACTATTTTTTCTGAGCACTTACCTTGCAATAGTAAGCACTAGTTGAGCCCTTGGTTTGTGCCAGGCATTGTTCTGAGGAGTTTATACTTAGTAGTTCATGCAATTCCATGGTATAGGAAACTATGAGTAAAGTGAGAATTGTAGAGAGCATATGTAACTTATTCAAGATTGCCCAGTTAATAAGGAATAATAGGAGGGCTTGATTATGCCAGATTCCCAGCATAGCCTGAGCACTCATTCACTACCCTGAAGTGTTCCAAATGCACAAGGTAATCATAGCCCTCAGCAAGTACCTTAAAACTTGTGCAGTGACTAGGTGAATGTTTTAAAGGAACGCATAATCTTATAAAGATACACACACATACATACATGCATGCATAAGGGAAAAGAGAATGGAAATTGTGTGTGTGTGTGTGTGTGTGTGTGTGTGTGTGTGTGTGTATTCTCTTATTAGTCAACTTTTAAAAGTGTATTCCATACTTTATTTCTAAGTCTCTGAGTTTCTGGAAGGTACTTATTTACATATGTATAATTGAATACTGCATAAATGAAAGAATAACGTATAATAGGATTTAAACTTGAATTCAATATTGACTTCACTGTCTTTGTCTTATTTTCTCCCTTTATTCAATCTATCAGGAAATCCTGTCATGCCTTCCTTCAAAATAAAACAGAATCCAAACTCTCTCTGAGCCACCGAAGCTATGGCAGTTTCCTTGAGTGAGGACCCCTGCTCTCACCCCTACCCCCCTGAAGCATATGCTCAGCTGATTCTCATTAGTCGCAAATAGAGTAAAAGCCAAGGCCTTGCCCTACCTGATAGCTCCTGTCACCTGCCTGGCCTGTCTCCTGCCATGGTTTTCCCTGCTCATTCACAAACACTGGTCCCACTGGAAACTCTTTAGCTTCAGAGTTTTTGTGGTTAATACTCATTGTACCTGGACTATTTTCTTCTGTCTAGCTAATGGTTTCCCTCCCTCACTTCTTTTTATTTTTTTTTTATTTTTTTTAATTTGAGAGAGACAGAGAGGGAGAAAATGGGCACGCTAGTGGCCCTCAGTCACTGTGAACAAATCCAGACATGTGCACCCCCTTGCAGACATGTGCGACATTGCACGCTTGTGTCACTTTTGCGTCTTGCTAAACGTGGGACCTGGAGATTAGAACAGTTCTTGGGGCTTCACAGGCAGGTGCCTTAACTGCTTAGCCATCTCTCCAGCCCCTCCCCATCCCTTTAGATGGAGCCTCACTTATTTGAAATCACAAACAACCCACCTTATCCCAGTACTTCTAATTCCTTCTGTTGTCTTCTTTCTTTAATAAATATTTTATTTTTACTTATTCATTTATTTGAGACAGAGAGAGAGAATGGGCAGGCTAGGGCCTCTAGCCACTGCAAACGAATTCCAGATACATGTGCCACCTTGTGCATCTGGTTTACATGGGTCCTGGGGAAGTGAACCTAGGTCCTTTGGCTTTGCAGGCAAGTGACTTAAATGCTAAACCATCTCTCCAGCCCCTCCAATTCCTTCTTCACTTCTATTTTTCTTCCATAGCATTGATCACCATCTAAAGACTACATGGCATCCTCCATTCTTTTTGTAAATAAGAACATATTTTATGAAATGTATTCTTTTTATTATTATTATTTTTATTTATTTTTGGAGAGAGAGAGAGACAGAGAGAGAGGGAGAGGGAGACAGACAGAGATGAGCGCGCCAGCAGTGAGTGATTTAAAAAAGATTTAAAAAGACAAGCCTAGTGCAAGGAGAGAAGACCTTCCAGAGGAGATGCTGCAGTCTGTCTTGCAGGAGTGCCTGCACAGGTGGGAGAAAGCCTTGCATGGGATTTGCAGACCAGCCTTGTCACACCATAGCTACAACACCAGGGTTGGTTTCATTCTATGCAAAACAGAAACAAAATACAGTTCAAAAGGTTGCTTTGAAGGTTAATTGGGAATTTCCATGGGCATGCTTGCAAATTTGTTGGTTGTTACATGTGAAGGCTAAAGTAAAATGGAACACATGTTGGAATGTGTAGAGTTTGAAAATAAAACTGGAATTTGGCAAGAAGTAGATAAAAAGCTGAGGTCTATATATTTCTAAATAATAACTGTGGTGTAAGAACTTGTGCAAGTTCTACTTGGGGGAGTGGACAGCCCCAAGGCCTGTGTACACAGCTTTACACACAAAGGATACTGGCCACATGTCCTTTAAATGACTGATGTTCAACATGACAAGCCTCCCTTTTCCATGACAAGCCTCCCTTCTCTCTATGGATGGCTCTAAGCTCCCTGAGGTATTATCTTTTGTAGGAATAGATTCCAATAGACCATCCTTGAAGAGAGTATTTCTGAGGTAAAGTATCTCCCCGCTTCAAAGGCCAAGCCATCCAGTTGAAAGGCCCACAGACCCGATTTTCTTTCCTATATGTAGTAACCAGATTACACCTTGCTGATGGTGTAACTACCAAACTACCTAACCTCTCTGGGCCTCCATTTTCAAGTACAAAATCAGATTTTTCTCTATTTTACCTATGATTAGTTGGATCAATTACAAGAATACCTGAAGTCCATGAAACACCATATTTGTAACATTTACTCTTTTCTTCTCACTTCAGCTTCTCCATATGACTGCATATGGAAAACCAGCAACACAGAAATGGTGAGACTGAAAGATCACTGCAAGATATAAAGCTTCTGTTATCCCCAGAGGGCTCAAGTTGGTCAAAGAGTTTGGCCTCAGTGATGTAGCCTTTAGATACCAAACAAACACAGTCCTACTGGACCTTTGCTGTCTGGATCTAGAAGTCTTTTCCTTGGAAGATGCCAACAAAGCAAGAATTTCTATCCTGAAAATCTCTCCTGAACAGTCCCAATTACACTATTGTTCATGCAAGTGAACCAATCACACCAATATATCCTTATAAAAATATCTTCTACTTAAAATCAGCTGATCTGAGACTGGAGAGATGGATTAGTAGTAAAGGTGTTTGCCTGAGAAGGCTAAGGACCCAGGTTTAATTTCCAGTATCCACATAAGCCAGATGCACAAGGTGGTACACGTCTGGAGTTTGTTAGCAGTGGCTAGAAATCCTGGCATGAATCTCCTCCTCTCTGACTCCTTCTCTCTATCTCAAATAGACAAATAAATAATTTTTTAAAAATCAGCTAATCCATAATTTTAGTTTTCTAGCCTTCTCTTTTGAGGCATTTCTCAATACCATGATAAATTTTTTTTAATCAGGATTTTTTATTTCTACCAGCCTCATATAAATTGTAACTAGCTCTGAACCAACAGTATTCAGAAAGAAAAGGGTAAACAATCTTGAATTTATTGATCATGAATTTTACTAGAGCTCTAGGGACAACCCTGCTCTCCATCCTTATCCTCATAGGATGCAGTTCCAAACCTTCCCTTAAAAAATGTGGTAACCTGAATCCTGTGACACTAAAGCATGAGGGCATGAAACCCCTATGAAATGCTATGCTCCACCCCTGCCAGCTATCACACAGTCAGGCAGTCCCTGGAAAAACATGCTGCCTCCCTTGAACATGAGAAATGAGGCCCCTGCAAGTACTCTGAATGCCTTCTGCACCATCATGTCCAGTTAGCCCCCAAGAACAGGAGGCTATGTGCTGGATGCAGCCATGCTAAGTCAATTTCACCCTTAAAATAGTCTTTTTAGTGAAGTTCAGGGAAAAGCAAAAAGAATCATCACCAAAATGGTCGTGTATATTCAAATCCAAAACAAGCAGTTGGCAGCAACTCACCATAAGCATCCCTGACAGGCAGTAGTCAGGGAAATGATGCTGTTATAAAAGCTTGCATCGGTAGGTATGCAAGTGAAGTAATGAGCATTGCTAGCAAGAGAAACAAGCCTCTGTTGGAAACACTTAAGAACAAGCAAAGAGCGAGGCCCAGGGATCCTTTACAACTGAGCTGAAAGAGGGAAAGAAAAATTAGGTTTTAAACATGATGCAATGATAGTCCATGTAGTGATGTAAACTCAAGCACCCAATTCCAAAAACTCAGTGATATGCGCACAACTCAGGTCTTAAGTTGGTCATTAGAAAACTGCTCATGATGGTGACTGGACCAAAATCCTTGGGAAGTGTGGAGGCAGGGGGAACACAGCCTTCTCTCTGCTTTGAGAACTAGATCTAAACATCTCAATACCAAGAACAGTATATAAAATTCTCTTTTTAAACCACCTACAGAAGGATTCAGCAGATGTGCATGTGAGAAAATGAATCTGAAAAGCAACCCTAAAATTGTATGTAATCATTTAGCAGTTCCTTCCACACACACATATTGTGTCTGGATCTTAAGAGGGCACATGCTTCTGGAACACACCACACTCTTCTGAGCATTCTGTTCATTCTCTAACTTGCACAACTATTTCCCCATTTAAATGATGTTTTATCTATAGATAAAAATGGATACTGACCTGGCAATAAATATTTTTTTTCTGCTGAAAATATTATCACTAATGAGTATATCACTAGTACATTACTAGAGGGATTTAAAACTTCCAATAAAAACCAGTGATATCCAGGCATGATGGCATACACCTTTAATCCTAGCACTCAGGAGGCTGAGGTAGAAGGATAGCTGTGACTTCAAGGCCAGCCTGAGACTACATAGTGAATTTAGTGAATTCCAGGTCATTAATGGGCTAGAATGAGACCATACCCAGAAGAAAAGTGATAAAATTCCAAACACTTGTCACAAAGTACACCCCAAAAAAGTATGTTTCATGTCAGAAAGGAAAGCTCCAGATAAGAAAGTTACCATGTGGAAGTTGACAATACAGTCTCTAGCTTCTCCTGAAAACTTGGCTCTAAAAACTTCTTAGTGAGGCATTTGTAGATGTGTCCAGAAAAACATAAAACAAAACAAAAAAAAACCCTCCCCATATGAATAAATATCTACAAAGGTGCAAGTCATATAAGTGTAATTCTACTGAAGACTGCAAGAACAGACATGACGTTATTACCAGTGGCTACCTAAAGTGTGGTACAAACACAAATGACATGGATGATTTTTACCTGAATTTTCTGCTACAGAATTAAAGTACATTCCATCTCTATTTTAAAAGGACTGTTTCAATAGAAGAGGATAAACTTTTATAAGGTAACTAGTCTAAGAACCACACATTTGTCAATGCAGAGCCTTGACTGGTCCACATGAAAGGAAATAGCTGCAACATGACTTGGAGGCCTACAAGCTCCAAAGTAATGCAAACCTAAGGCCATTTTCTGAGCAAGGAGAAAAATATGGAAATATACACTCTTAGTAGAGTAAACTGAAACCATAATTTTATTTCTTTAATATTAGTAGAAGTATTAGCAGAGGTGTGTTAATTATTTCCTTGTTAAAAAAAAAAATAAATCCATGCCAGGTGTGGTGGTGCACAACTTTAATCCCAGCACTGGGGAGGCAGAGGTAGGAGGATCGCCATGAGTTCAAGGCCAGCCTGAGACTACATAGTGAATTCCAGGTCGGCCTGGGCTAGAAGGAGACTCTACCTCAAAAAAATAAAATAAAATAAAATAAAATAAAATAAAATAAAATAAAATAAAATAAAATAAACAAATCCTGCTATATTTTCTATATTATAAATACTCTAGATACACATAATTTTAATGATATAGATCATCATACCTTTATGTTAAATTGTATTTCCAAAATATTTTATATACTTTAAATCAGAAAGATATTTGCTTCAATTTCCTAAAAATATGAAATGTTTGTTTTGGTACATGAAATTATTCCTCCATATTCCCTAAAATTCACAATCTCCCTTTTATGGAATCCTATACTTTAACTATATTTTAATTGTTCTGAAACTAGAACTTCTATCATTTATATTACAAGAGAGATAATAACACAAATGAGAGTATGATCCTTTAGGAAGGTCTTCAAGATCTCTCCATAGTCATAATGGCTAAACCTGATGGAGGCTGGATGTTTTTTGTTGACATAATGCAGGCAGGAACTCTGAGGTGAACAGTTATACCCTAAGTTATGAGTAACAAAAGAGTACTCATTTAATGGATACTTGGTACATGCCAAGCACTACAAGTGTGTCTGTGTTTTACACTGTAGTCTCTAAAGTCAGACTGCCTGAAGTCTAATGGAAAGGTCAGCAAACATGTTCTTTCAATGGCCAGCTGTCAATATTTGAGGCTTTGTGAGGCACATGCTCTCTGTTACCACTACTCCTGATAGCAAAAAGGAAAACATAGATAATGCATTCTTCCTTCTTCACCTGGAGTGTCTTCAGCTATCTGTACAATGACGGTAATAAGCTTGTGTAATGCCCAAGTTTACTGAGAGGTTTCTTAAAAAAAAAAAACGAGGGCAAGAAAGATGGCTTAGCAGTTAAGATGCATACCTGTGAAGCCTAAGATTCCTGGTTCGATTCTCTAGGTCCCACATAAGCAGTGGCTAGAGGTCCTGGTGCGCCCATTCTCTCTCTCTCTCTCTCTCTCTCTCTCTCTCTCTCTCTCTCTCTGTGTGTGTGTGTGTGTGTCTCTAATAGATAGATTTAAAAAGTGATATGCCAAGCAAATAGCCCAGTACCTGACATTACTATGTTGTAAAAGATAATGTTTATAATTACCATCATCTTCATCACCTTAGTCCTCAAAAAAAACTATGAGATAACATGTCTCCTCCCATGTTAGAGGGAAAAAAAATAGATGCTTCAAGAGTTCAGTAGCATCTGTCCCACAGACAATATATAGTTGTTGAGCTAGAATCAAGCCTAGATTCATTTCCAGGATGTTTAACCGCCTGTAGCAATGACAAAATACTACCACATAAAATTTGTGATTAAAAAGTAGCTCACTGAGGCTGGAGAGATGGCTTAGCAGTTAAGGTGCTTACCTGTGAAACCTAATGACTCAAGTTTGATCCTCCAGATCCCATGTAAGCCAGACACACAGTGATGAAAACACACAAGGTCACACATGCACACAAGGGGGTGCACATATCTGGAGTTCAATTGCAGTGGATGAAGGCCCTGATGCAATTCTCTCTCTCTCTCTCTCGTGTGTGTGTGTGTGTGTGTGTGTGTGTGCATTTAAAAAAAAAAAAAAAAAAAAAAGGCAGTCTGTTGGGCTTGCCTAAAAAAAAAAAAAAAGCTAGCTCATAATTGTGGCATAAAGCTAATTCTTTCATTGTAATGCATAAACTACATCCAAAGATTCACTAATAATGCATTTATAAACAGCACACAGAACAAGCTGTTCTTGTGAAGAGAACTTATTAAAACCCTAGTTCACATACTACCATAAATTTGCTGTGCTATTTTTAAAGTCTCAAGTTCCCAGGTTTGTTAAATATACTACTAGTGTGTCACTAACCATTTTTATTTAATCTAAGTAGTCATGTCTCTCATAATGAAAATATATACATTAGTGAAGCCAATTAATATTCCTTCATTCTAAGTCATACTGTCTTGCCTTCCATTTTTATTCTCCACCATTCCTTCATCGTGAACTACAAATGGTCTATAATGAAAAGACAGACATGGAGCTCTGTAAGTCAGGAAAAGCAGTCGAGTTTGTAAGCTGGTCCTGAAGTGGATTTCATAGTGGAAGAATTTTCCAAGATGTTTACACATCAGAAATTGCTTCAAACTAGCAACAGCATGATTTTATAGCTTCCTTGCAAAGCCTAAAGCTGAATGAGCTTCACATCCACAAGATAAAGCTGTGGCCCTTTTCCCACCACCACAGTAACTCTCCAGAGCACACATGGGCCACATCCTGCCCTCCTAAAAGCCTCGGATCTCTCACAGGTAGCTGCTCTTGCCATCTGTTGCCTTGTTCTCCCTTCTTCTCCAGACTCACCTACATGCCACCCTTTCTCAGCTGTCTGCTTCTGCATGTGACATTTGCAATGTACTACACCACAGATGCCTGTCTTCCAGCCCAAGCCACCACTTTCAGAACCATTTCCCAAGCTCAAATTTCTACACCACAAGAACCTTAACACCCTCTTTGACTCTTGAAAATTACCCCTTCATGTTAGCACATCTCTATATAAATACTTCTGATACAAAACCCATGTGCTTGTAATGATCTCTGTCTCTTGAGGCTTTCTCAGTCAGCTTTGAGTCAGTGTAGAGCTTGCATAGAACAGCACCTGATCCATGAGTGATGAATAAAATATTATTTGTTAAGTGGATAATTTGGTTCATTTTAACTGGTCTGGATTAAGCACTAAATAATATGCTTTCATGTTCTCCACATTATCAAGCTATTCTACCTCAATTCATTTGCAGTTGATGCTAAAATTTACTCAAGAGAAACTTCCTGAAACCATGTTGAGGTTGGAAAGGTGTGATGTGGACATTTTTAATCCATTAGACATGGAAAGTCTTGAAGAAGTTCTTGCTACAAAGTTCAACATCTATTTAACATGCAGATTCTATTAGGACTTTTAATGCAGTGTATTTCCAATCTTTTCTTGATTCTTTGTTATTTACTGCTTCAAACATAACTGGCATGTATTATTCCACATGAGGAGGAAAGGATCATATAATAGCAATCAATCAATCAAGGTAAAGAATTAGCTAAAGAATTCACTGCTGCTGCTTGATCTTTCCTTCCTGTTCAGCACAGGTGACCAGATGCTCACAGCAGCCCACCTGATGGGGTGTGTGTCTTGTCCTCCTTAATTGGAGTGACATGTGAGAATGGTTAGAATCCAGGCATCACCCAGCTGTAATGACTGGTGGTTTCCTGTCATCTTCACTCTGCCCTAGACTTTGTCAATTCCTTCCCCTTGAGTCTAAATCTTCCCATTTCCATATTTATGCTTCTTGTCCAACACTAGGCATAATACTATATTGACTAGAATACATTCTTTTTTTTTGTTTTGTTTTGTTTTTTTCGAGGTAGGGTTTTACTGTAGTCCAGGCTGACCTGGAATTCACTCTGTCTTCTCAGGGTGGCCTTGAACTCACGGCGATCCTCCTACCTCTGCCTCCCAAGTGCTGGGATTAAAGGCATGCACCACCACGCCCGGCTAGAATACAGTCTTGATTGGTTATTTTCAAGGAAGAAAACAGTCACTCTTTCAGCAACAAATTAATTTCTCAGGTTCTGTCACTGTGTCTGAAACGATTCTACTGGGAAAGACTCTTGACTTGAATTCGTTGCCTTTGAGGGGCTTATTAAAATGCAGAGTCCTGAGAAGAGTAGCGTTATCAGTTAACAGCACCTCATGTGTAGTGACAGGGCAGTCGGTAACGCCATGTGGGTGAGGCCCTGATTTGGAGTTTCAACTAGGTAGGTAGGCAGAATGGATTTCATGGAGGATAGGGACTCAGGGTATGACAGAGTGTTAAAATGAATGATTTCCAATAGCTTCTTCTGTTTCAGGTGGCAAAAGTGTAAGTCAAATACAAACACCTCAATCAGAGTTCCTCAATCATGTTTGCAATTTTGAGATGAGGACCCCCTGAATTGAACCTCTTGTTTAAAATGGGTCCTGGCTCACACCTTAAATCCTAGCACTCAGACGGGTAAGATAGGATTGCTGTGAATTTGAGGCCAGTCTTGATTAGAGCGAGGCCCTGAATCAGCAAAACAAAACTAAACCAAAAACAGAAAGTTGGTCCTGCCAATGCCTGCTGCAATGGTGCAGCATACACTTAGCCAATGCCGGTTCATGAAGGACCCCAGACACCCCTTGCTCAGCCTTTTCTATGTACTGGTCAGATGAGAATACAGCCTTAATGATATCCCACTTTTCCTCAAATCCTTCTACCATGGTGTTCAACTCTAAAACTGGCTTGCAACTTAAGCTCTCAGGCTCATCTGATTGGGTTTCCCACCTAGTTCCTCACTATAATTTTTCCTCAGTTCTGAGGATCAAACCAAGGTCTCACACATCATACAAGGCAAACACCTATCACTGAGTTACATCTCGAACCCACCACAACCAGCCCGTTTTGAGACATGGTCTAGCTATATAACACAAGATGGTGTGGTACTCACAATCCTCCTGTCTCAGTCTCCCTAGTTGTGAAATTACAGGTGTCGTTACCATACCTGGGTCAAATATTCTCAACACACATGATATTCTACAGACTCATCACTACCATGCTATCTCCCATGCTTGAATGCTTCTTGAAGTTCAAAGCTAAAGCAATTGTGGAGCCATCTTTTCCCCTTTTACAGATATGCTGTTTTGAACTCTTATAGCTTAAAACAGGAAAATAATGAGCGACGGTTGTTTCAATTTCTAAAGGACACTGGCATCTCCTAATCAATTCTAGTAGTTTATAGATGAACTCACTAAAATGTAGTGATACTGCTTATTGTAATCCATAAAAAGTGTTAAGAACAGAAGAAAAGGGGCATTAGGACCAAAATGTTTTCAGTGGATCACATAAAATAATGAGACTTTTAAAATATTTGCAACATGATTAGTAATTGTTTTAAAAAAGATTTCTACAGGCTGGAGAGATGGCTTAGCAGTTAAGCACTTGCCTATGAAGCCTAAGGATCCAGGTTCAAGGCTCAATTCCCCAGTACCCACATAAGCCAGATGCACAAGGAAGCACATGCATCTGGAGTTCATTTGCAATGGCTGGAGGCCCTGGTGTGCCCATTCTCCCTTTCTCTCTCTCTCTCTCTCTCTCTCTCTCTCTCTCTTCTCTCTCTCTGCCTCTTTCTCTCTATCTGTTGCTAATAAATAAATAAAAATAAACAAAAAATATTTCTATAGTTTGCCAAAACCCCCTCAATATTACTAGCTCAATGTAAAATTTTAAACTGGAAATTCCATAAGCATGGAATGCAAGTAATATGACTATTACCATTATTTTAAATATTTTAAGTAATAAATTAGAATCACAAATTTTATATTCCTATTGCTTTTAAATGTTAATATCATTTAAAAGACATCTCAAGAATTTATAATATGTAAACTATGTTGAGTTCAATAATTAGAAAACCTCACGTAACATCTGGAATAATATAAGCGGTGATATGCTGGTAACTGCTTACCAACCACAGGAGGAAGATACCTGGTCTGCAGAACTTTCCAGCTTCCATGGTGCAAACACTCTCTCCAAGTCCAAGGACTTAGATGAGAACTGCAGTCAAGATGCTCTCATGTGAGTAGACGCCAGCACATCCCTGCATGTGAGAGACTCAATAACACAAGCTCTGCCCTCCCCAACCCCGAGGCCTTTCCTAAGAACTAGCCTTTTTTCATATATACTTTACTGTCCCCTGAATACTTAATGGCATTGGCCTATCCTATATGTTATGTTTATATTGATCTAGTTGACTCTGTAACAGTGACTTTTGTTCCTTTTGGATGTGAAATACAGAAAGAAATGTATTTTACCACACTATTACCCAGTATATACATGTGAAATTGCATGAACACACATGCAAGCAGATAAAAATGAAACAAGCCTTAACAACAAAAACATAGATATAATATATCTATTCAATCTCATCTTTAGATTCTGATCTTGGTCACTAAATTGGGCTATATCACCTATTTGTGATCCAAAGTTTACAAGACATTTCAGCATTAGTAACTAAAATCTCATTGTAGACAGGTTTATATATCATTTGCCTGAGCTATTATTATATCTACCCATAAGTTTTGAGGCCCAAAAAGATGATGTAACTTCCCCAAAGATGAAAGTAAGTGCTGAAGTTGCTAAAGGAAGCCTCTAGGCACGTAATAACTCATGCCACCAAACCAGGAGTGATGGCTTGATTGTCTTCCAAGACAGCTCCTCCTCCTACTATATTTGACCCAAGTATGGTGACAATACTAGGGGGATATTCATAACAAGGAAATATTGGCAAATAAATGATGAAGGAGGGGAGAATTTCACAAGTAGGGAGACTGAGACAGGACACTTGTGAGTATAAGAGACTCTTTGAAAGCTTGTCCTGCCCTACCAGTGATGAAAGTTTAGGCCTGTGGCCATTGTGGCCATGTGGCCCTGTCTGCTAGGCAGATACCATTTCCCTGCTATTGATAATCTTCACTCTCAACAGTGTTGAAAAGCAATCATACTTTTGACAAACTATCTTCAATCCTCTCACAAGGATAGCTACACAAATGCTGGATAATACTAAATATATAAATCAAGCACAATCTATAAATAATATATATTTAACACCAGCTTTCTAATAATCAGAAGCTAAAGAGTTGAATTAAATACTCACTCATGTAAATAAAATCCGAACCCAGGGCCTTTTCTCCTTGGTGTGCTTACACACCACATGTGTTTTTATAGGTGCTATTAAACGTACACTATAGTTTCAAGACAATCCAGATAAGCATCTTCACTAAAATACACACCACCATTAATCATCCCAGTGACAGTGCTCCAATTTAACATCTTGGGGATTTCCTCCCCTTCTTCATCATTTATTTGCCAATATTTCCTTGTTATGAATATCCCCCTAGTGACTCTCCCTGGCAGTCACAGCTGTGCTGCCTACTGTGTCTACCTTGACTACAAATAACATTAATTCAGGGGGGAGAAAAGCGGGGAAAAAGCCCTTGTTATGATTGCTATGGTTAGAGGAGGAGAAGCCTTACTACAGAGCAAACTCCTCGTGGCCCCACACATGCTCATACTCCTCACTCAACTGACCCACCTCATCCTTTATGCAGATGGTAATTGAGCACAAGTGAAACTGGTTAATTACCAATGCACAGTGGCTGCTGGTAGCCATTTTGTGAATGATCTACAATTAATTGCCACTTTAATATGTCCTTGATGGACCCCTCTCCTATAACTAAAGCCTTCTTCAAATAATCCATACGTTACTTCAAAATCACAAATCACTAACAAATTACAGAAACCTGGCCACCAAGAACCAAGAGCCACATTAAATGACTCAACTATTAAGGAATTATGAACAAAAGGAATATAAGCAATATTTCATTATAATTATACCATGTATGAAGAGTAGAACATGATCTAGAGTATAGTATATCAACAATAAATAAAGTCAGAGATGAGCCCATGAGACCTTAGGCAGGGAACGTTCCCAGCTTATCCCAGGATCCACTATGTGCCCATACTAAAGAATGGCCATCAGTTACACGTGCAAAATTTCTTGATGGTTTTAAAAATGGAAATAACAGCACAAGATGCTCTAAACCCAAGGGAAGAGGGGTGAATCAAAGTAAAAGTCACCAGCTTGTATTCAGAAAGAAGTTTAAGGATTAAAAAAGGCACTTTTTTCCTCAAAAATAACATTCTACCACAAAAGAGAGTGCAAAGACAAAAACAGAGCAAAGTATATTTGCAAAATATATTCAGAAAGACTAATACCTATACATAAGGATGTTAATGCTGCTTTACATTTTTCAATAGGAGAATTTAATTTGATGTTAATGTTGCTTCAACTAATATTCTATAACTTTTCTAGAAAGCATAATTTTTGTTCTTTTTTAGAAGACTGCAGTTGAACTCCGGAAAAAAAATACTTTCTTCTTAGCGAAAGCATTACAAATCAAGCTATGATCTACTAAAATGCCATTTCCTCCCCAGGGCAGCGTTTACCTCAGGGATAGTAACAGTACCTTGTTAGGTAAAGTGCAGATTCTGTTAAGTAATGGACAAAGCAAATGGCAGCAAAGACAGAGGACTCAACTTCAATTTAACTGTCCTGTAAGGTACATAGTAATTAGCTGCAAAGCTCTGAAATCTTAGCTAGCATGTTAAGTCTGCTACATGACAGTATAATTTGACTTCTTAAAGGATTATGCAAATTACAACTCATCATTCCATTACAGGATTGAAAAAAAGTGACAGCTAATTTATACATAACACACCTTTCAAATCCCTAAGATGTGTAGCACCTGTGCCATGTATTTTGCCGAGATTTTCTTGCACCTAAGTACTTGTTTATTGCAATATAAAGAAGCTTACCTACGAGCTTTAATACAGCCATTTAAAAAAAAAAGTTTCAGAGCACAATTTCAAAAGAATAAACATTTTATTTTTGCTCTTGATTTCAGAGGCAATTTTTTGACTATTTTGATTTTGTTTGGATTGAATTTGCTTTTCCCCCAATAAATTCAATAAAAGTAAGGTTTCAATACAAGGATATTTCTAAATAGCTGGCAACCACAAGCACTGATGCACGAGCCAGAAGGCAGACTCACAAAGATTTCAACATACTTCTGGTAGGTAGATTCACAGTAGATTCCGTCATATCTGTAGATTTTCCTACATTCTGATTGGTTGGGCAGAGGATGCTGGGCAGTTATTCTGTAGAGGCATCAAAAACAGATAGACATGACTTGAGGTTCTCTACAGTCAACTGGAATGCAGGATAACAAGTATGTTGAAATTTAATATAGTTTGCTTCTTATGCTTTTGAGCTCTACACACAACTGTAATGTGTACACACATTTTAGAACACTACTTTCTACTTTAAAAAAAAAATGTAGTTAGAGAAAAGCAACTGTTTAACCTCTTCATCAGAACAATTCTATTTTTTAACCTCATTCAAAGAAGTGGAAGAAAAATAAGATATAGGTCTAAAGCTTAATTCACTCCACAGTCCCCAAGATTATATTCTCTCTAAAGGAAATATTAAAGACAAATGTCATTAGTGTTTTTGCTCAGGACTGTCATTAATTCAATCATGCATTACAAGTGTAGGCAACTGTAAATTAGCTATAAAGCCTTAGTCAAGTTAATATATTTTTCAGTTGTATTCAATTTATATAGAGTTCATATGCTACTGACTTCTAAAGGGCTGTAATAGAGCTTACAGAACTAAACCCAATTAGGGATGAAAACAGAAGGCCGTCGGGAGCATGGGTTAGATGCTAGCAGGCACCTGAGATGAGCTGATTACAGTGGCTCCAGGTTTCTTGGCAGTTATGGCAAAGGAAGAAAAGGCTTACACAATTTTTGTCTGTATTAAGCACAGAATTTTATGTAAGGCGCCTATGTTATATAGACATAAAAATGCTCAAAGGCATTTTCTGACCACTTCCATCAACTGAAAAATCTCTTCATTCAGGGAAAAAAGGTATTTAAGGAACCAATCATATTGTATTTCAGGAAAGTAATGTAATTTAATCAATATACAATATCAGTAAGAGTATGAAGCAATTCACTCTAATACCACTTTATCAGGAAAAGTAATGTAATATCTTATTTACAAGTGT